>JANRFK010004149.1:3246535-3258568 GCA_030068395.1 Apalone spinifera | reverse complement strand
AAGCTCATAACACCATCTATATCATGGGTTCCCAAACTGGGGGGCATGCCCCCGGGCGGGGGGGCATAAAGAAATTCAGACAGGGTACGAGGTGACCCAGCCTCCCCCCCGCATCAAGTTTTGCTGCTATTTGGAGGGGAGGGCATGAGGGTTTTCCAAAAATCAAAAAGGGGGGCATGATGCCAAAAAGTTTGGGAACCTCTGATCTAGATGTTTTGTTAGTTTTTAAGGTGCTGCTAGATATTTGTGGTTTTGTAAGGTTTTTTTGGTTACAACAGTCTTACATTGAGATGAAGGAGCCTCATGCAGCTCAGGCTAGGTCTAGATTAGAGGGCTTTACTGGAAAAAGCTATGTGAATTGCACTCCGCAATTTGTGTAGCTTTTTCCGATTGCTTTTCCCGAAGAGACTTTTCCGCCATTTGGCCCCATCTAGACGGGGCCAAATGGCGGAAACACCTCCTCTTTGGGTGGAGCCCTTATGCCTCGTGAAACAAGGTATACAGGGCTCCCCGAAAGAGCACATTTGTTATTCCGCGAAAAAAAGTGGAAGAGCAAACGTGTTCCTTGGACACGGAGGAGTTTTTGCAGGATCCCACAAAACCCCGTAGTCTTATTCCTATGTACTCAGGGGAAGACACACAGACTTTTGCAGGGGCTGGCCTCTGAAGTTTTTCCAGTCTTAATGTCTCAAAGGCAGGGAATCCACAGCCGTACCAGCAGAACCCTGTGCGTTTAAAGTGAGAGCCCGCTCCTCAGACATCGGTCCATCTTCATCTTCAACAGCTAGCTCAGCTCACCTCTACCTGCTCTATGAACGCCACGCAAACCCACCGCTGCATACTGCCAACATTGGCCAAAAACAACGCCGTGACTGAGAATACTCGTGTGTGGGGTCCAGGGGGTGTCGTCTTCGAGTCTATCGACGAACAACGTGCAATCCCACTGTTTCCATCGCCCTCCCAGGCCTGCAACGCAGGAACCCTCCATTTCCCAGAAGCTGTGTTCTCCTGACTGTTCCAAAGTGAAGGTGAATAACCAGGCCGATTCTCTGTCCTTACATTATAACTAGAGAAAGAATTCCCGCACTTTGGCACATCGAGCAAAGCTTGTTAGCACTGAAAGGATCCTGCTGAGTTCATTTACCAAGAGCCCTAATAGAATTGGTGCAGTCTCCCATGCTATTTCTGACTTTAGTTGATCTATGAATGCAAGCTCCTCTAGCAGCCTGAACAGGGCTTGATTAGACGGGAAGGACAGGGGGCATGCTGCGAGGGCGCTGGGGAGAAATAGCCGATCCTGCAGCATCTAGTGCCACCCAGCCAGTTTCTCTGGTGTGCCCCTATTGTATCATTCACCAGCGCCCTGTCCCGTCAAGCTGGGAAATTGCCAGGCTGTGCGGTTCATATCACCCCTGAAATACAGCTCCACGAGCTAGGAGCACGCGCCCGATGCTCACACATGGTCTCTGTTTCTGCCTCAGGGAGCTGCCCAAAATGTCCCTACTTCTGATTTGTCAACTAAGTTTTGTTTTGCTTTTATCCATCTTCTTCCCCCCCATCCCCCCGCCTCCCGTGTACTTCACTTTGCAATTGCTAAGAAGTCTGTTGTCGGCAATTGTGTGAGGCGAGCAGCCATTTACCACCACTTGGCTAGCCAGCATCGCTTCCCAGCCAAGACCCCTGCCACTCTCTGGGATTTTCTCTTGCCTTCCCGGGCCTTTTACCAGGCCTTCCTTGGGAGCAAGGAGATGAGGATACACTCAGAGCTACCAAAAAGACACAGGGTTAATTCCGCTGCAGGAACGGGACTCAGACACACACAGCTCCTCTGTATGCTAGAAACCCATTGTAAGAAACGTAAGAGCGGCCAGACTGGATCAGAGCAAAGGCCCATCTAGCCCAGCATCCTGTCTTCCCACAGTGGCCAATGCCAGGTGCCCCAAAAGGGTATGAACAGAACAGGGAATTATCAAGTGATCTTTCTCCTGTCATCCATTCCCAGCCTCTGACAAACAGAGACTAGGGACACCATTCCTATCCCTCCCGGCTAACAGCCATTGATGGACCTAACCTCCATGAATTTATTTAGCTCTTTTTTGAACTCTTTTAAAGTCCCAGCCTTCACAACATCCTCTGGCAAGGAGTTCCACAAGTTGACTGCAATGCATGAAAAAAACCTCTTTTGCTTGTTTTAAACAGGCTACCTATTAATTTCATTTGGTGACCCCTAGTTCTTAGGGTAACTTCCTTTTTCACTTTCTCCACACATGCCATGATTTTATAGACCTTTATCATATTCCCCCTTAGTCTCCTCTTTTCTAAGCTGAATGGATTTATACAGAGCATTTATATAGAGGCATTAAGATATTCTCTGTCCCTTTCTTAATAGGACAATCCCCCAACCAGCTGAGCCTGGAATTCATTTTCTCCTCATGCAGAGAAAGTTGCTGAGACGTGGAAATTTAGTCTGAGCTTTCCAAAAGTGACTAGCAATCAGGTGTCCAGCAAGCAGACACCTTAAAGCAGCCAGATTTCTAGAGGGGGCATTCTCAGCACTTCTGAAAAATCAAACCCCTCTAAGGAGTCTCAACTTGGGCAGCTGAAAACATGAGGCACCCAAAAATCCCTTCAAAAATCTTAGCCTCTAAGACCAAGAAAGAGCTATTGCTGGGATATTTACAGGGAAGGAAGACTGTAAGCCAAGCATCCCCAACGCAGTACCTGCGGGCTCCATGGCACCCGCCGGGGCATTTATGTGCGCCTGCCTAGCGACCAGGGCCGGCCCAAGCCATTCTTGCAGCCCGGGCGCCCGGCCCATGCGCGGCCCCCCGCCCCGGGTACATGGCACATGCTCCACCCCCAAGCAGCCCTAAAAGGTTGGGGACCACTGCCCTAAGCCATCCATGTAGCTCTGAGCATTTCTTCATGGCGGTGCCAGCCCTCAGACACTTCACTCTTGTTCTTACAGGTTTTGGGTCCCTTCATCTTAAATAAGTCAATCGAGGGAAGGGCTAGGGCGCCTCATTCTGTACGGAGCACAACGGAGCAGGCAGAGGGCCCAGACCAAGAACCCAACTTCCCGCTAGTTTGTGGCACAAGATGTATTAATCAAACTTGGTGAGGATGGGAGGGGATTCTTCTTATCAGGAGGGTCAAAGAGGAACCGTGGGAGAGCACATTAGCTCTTTAGCTTGCAGCAGACGAGTTATCTTGTGGAAGATAGAGGATAATGATACATGTACCCAGCGTCTGATAGTTTTGCAGTTATTTGAAAAGTAAAAAGCACGGTGGAAGCATCCTCCCTGGCTCAGGTGAAAGCACCCGCTGGTGAGTCACCAGCACAGCGAGCAATAGCTGGGGGAAGAAGATTGTCAGTCTCCAGGGTCCCTGCAATTATTTGCTTTTTTTCTGCATCACTAAGCCACGGTAGCAGCTTGGGATCCTGCACAGCCGTCCCAATAAGAACTGGACAAAGACACCCTGGAATCTGGAAAGTCTGAGGGGTAGCTGCATTCGTCTGTATCTGCAAAAACAATCAGGAGTCCTGGGGCACCTTAGAGAAACTCAGACTGATGAGGCAGATGATTTTGTGGGTAAAACCCACTTCATCAGATGCTCTGGAGTGGCGCTTAAGGAGGCAGGGGTGCGTAACTAAGATCAACAAAAGAAAGAGGGCAGCTGTGTAAATGCAGGCTTAGAGACCCGATTTCTCAACAGAAGAGGTTCAGACTCCTGCTGAGCAAACCTTACTCCAAAATTACAATCTGGTTCTGCATTAAGCAAACCCAAGGGGGTGTAAAATCAGGCCTAAAAAACACTAATAATTAGGGGGAATGAATTAAACAAGATGTGTTTTTTAAAACACCACATTTGGATTTCTTTTCATTAGCCTTTAGAATATACTCAATCGCACTTCCCAGCAGCTCTCTGCAATCACACGTTAGAAACTTTCTTTCTTTTTCAATTGTATGCAGTGTTGTAGCTGTGTCAGTCCCAGGATACAAGACACAGAAGTGGGGCGGGGGGGAGGTAACCATATCTTTCATTGGACCAGCTTCTGTTGGTGAGAGAAACAAGCTTTTGATGGGACCCAGAACTTTTCTTCAGGTGTAAGCTCAAAAGTTCGTCTCTCTCACCACAAGAAGTTGGCCCAATTTAAAAAAAAAAAAAAGATACTCCTTCACCTGCCGTGCCTTTTTAAATGAGAGCCAAGAGTCTAATCACCTGACTCGAGAAGCTGGGGCTTTAAGAAAAGCACTAAAAATCAAGAGACTCGTGGGAGCTGGCCACGCTGTAGCTTGATACCACTGGCAAGAATACAAAGACAAAAGAGGAACTTTTGCCCACAGTGAAAGTGCAGGAGAGTAAATTCTGTTACATAAACCCAAAATATTTCAAGGGAAGCCAATTGAGGGCACTTACAAAAGATGACCATTTCCCTTTAACAGTTTAGTGGTTGGATCCAACACATCCTTCAGTGGAAACCTCTGACTCAGTCTTGGCTTCCCTGTTTACGGTTGCAAGGGATGCTTAAAGCTTTAGGTTGCTGTGACATCATTCTTCCCCCTGGAGAAGCAAAGGGGGAAATGGCCAGGCAGGGGCACAGCCGCAGAGCTTGTGGCTCTGAAATACCCCACTGCATAGACCAGTGGTTCTCAAACTGTGTTCCTTGGCACACTGGTGTGCCGCGAGGCAGTCGGAAGTGTTCAGCAAAGAACAACAGAATTCAAAATGGCCACCCCTAAAGGGGCAGGAGACTTTTTTTGGGGGGGGGGGGCTCAATAACTTTCCCCTGACCCTTCCCCCCCCCCCGACCTTTTTTTTTAATGCACTGCTCAACAAAAAATGCTTGGTGTTCCTCATAAAACACAATTGTTTGGTGTTCCTCAGTCTTAAAAAGTTTAAGAAACACTGGCGTAGACTCTCCCCTGCACTAACTTGGGGAAGCATTTCACACAGACTGCTACGGCACAACGGGTCACTCCAAGGCCAGGCCTCCATTCAGAAGGCTTTGGTAGAACAGCTAGACCCGCATGTTAGAGGCAAAGGACACTTCCTAGGGGCACCAATTATACCAGCTACACTCCGCAAGCAAAATCCACTCTACCCCCTGCATGTCTACACTAAGGGCTGGCCCAGCGTGGTCAGGGCCACACTTCTTCCCATCCCTGACTCGCATCGCTGTGACAGCTGCAGTTTGCAGTGTAGACGCAGCTGCGGGTCGCTCAGTTTCCAGACTGACTAGTGCACGAGGGGGCTTGTCATCATGTGGGATAACTGACTTTTGGTTAACTCCAGGCGGTTAACGCATTTGCAAAGGCTGGGGATGTGAAATCCTGGTTAATCAGGTAAGCCTGATGTGATCCCTCCCATCACTCATTTCCAGACAAACAGAGGCTAGGGAGACCATTCCTGCCCATCCTGGCTAATACCAATTGATGGACCTAACCTCTTTGAAACTATCTAGCTCTTTTTTGAACCCTGTTAAAGTCCTAGTCTTCACCACATCCTCTGGCAAGGAGTTCCACAGGTTGACTCTGCGCTGCGTGAAGAAAAACTTCCTTATGTTTCTTTTAAGCCTTCTGCCTATTAATTTTATTTGGTGACCCCTAGTTCTTATATTGTGGGAATAAGTAAATAACTTTTCCTTATTCACTTTTTCCACACCAGTCATGATCATATCCCCCCTTACTCTCCTCTTTTCTAAGCTGAAATGTCCAAGTCTTTTTAATCTCTCTTCCTATGGGACCCATTCCAAACCCCTAATCATTTTTGTTGCCCTTTTGTGAACCTTTTCCAATGCCAAGATATCTTTTTGGAGATGAGGCAACCACAGTTGTACGCAGTATTCAAGATGTGAGCACACCATGGTTTTACATAGAGAAAAGATATTTTCTGTCTTATTCTCTATCCCTTTTTTTAATGATTCCTAACATTGTTTGCTTTTTTGACTGCCGCTGCACACTGAGGCTACATCTACACTGAAAGAGATCTTCCGCAAAAACTTCTTGTGCAAAAGCGCGTCCACACCTCAGAAGCACATTGCAAAAGCAATGCACTTTTGCACAAGAGAGCATCCACACAGCATGGACACTCTTGCACAAGAAAGCTCTGATGGCCATTCTGTGAATGGCTATCTGCACACCTGTGCTTTTTCGGATAAGCTCTTTTTGCACAAGAAACCCCTGCGGAGCATCCACACATCTTTTTGCGCAAGAACTCTTGTGCAAACAGGAGTTATGCCTCACAGAAAGCGGTATACCTACACTGCAAAAAGCTCTCTGTTCTGCTGTTCTACTGTACATTTTCTTCCGCAAAAATACGCTTGAGGTGTGGACGCGCCGTGGATTTTTGTGCAAAACCCCTGTAGTGTAGATATAGCCTGAGGGGATGTTTTCAGAAAACTATCCACGACTCCAAGAGCTCTCTCTTGAGTAGCTGTAGCCAAATTAGTCCCCATCATATTGTATGTCTAGTTGGGATTATTTTTTCCAAGTGCATTATCATTTATCAATATTTATCAACCTTAAATTTCATTTGCTATTTTGTTGGCTAATCACTTAAGTTTGGTGAGATTTTTTTGAAGCTCTTCACAGTCTGCTTTGGTCTTAACTCTCTTGAGCAGTTTGGTATCACCTGCAAATTTTGCCACCTCACTGTTCACTTCTTTCTCTAGATCATTTATAAAAAGTTGAATAGGACGGACCCTTGGGGGACCCCACTAGTTACTTCTCTCCGATCTGAAAACTTCCCATTTATTCCTACCCTTTGTTTCCTGTCTTTTAATCACTTACCAATCCATGAAAGGACGATGACAACTTATTTTACCCCTGCTCTAACAGATGAGCAGCCAGGCAATGATACACTGCGAAGGGTCTTGAAAGTTAAAACTTAAAAGTATTAACTCTGACCTCTTTCCTTTGCTAATGGAACCCAGCGGGGGCCTGTCAGCATCACCCCCAGTTTCCAAAGTCACAGCAAAGGCACAAATCTGCTCTGCTCTCAGATTTGACATGTGTTTCTCCCACTAAGTGTATTTGACATTACAGCTAAATTGCGCTAAAACGTCCTGGTGCAAACAGTGCTGGGGTTGGTGGGAGGGGAATGCTCTAACTAAAAGGTGTTTAGAGGCAATTTAACCCTTCGGGGGTGGCTTAACTCCTGGCATGTATAGCTCCTTAAAAATATTAACTTACCCAACATGTAAAAACCGTGTGCATCTCAGGAGGTGCCTTTCGTCTTCTGAAAGCAATGTCAGTAAGACAGGAATACAGGCACTGCCATGCTGGTCCATCTAGCACTGCATCCTCCCTCCATAAGTGATCAGCACCAGTTGCTTCAGAGGAAGGTGCAAGAACTGTGCAGTGGCAACTGTGGGATATTTTGCCTTCATACGAAGTCTTACCCTGAGTTTTAGCAGATAAAGATTGGTTTGAGTCCTGAACCATTTCCTCCGGAATGCTTGTAAGCAGGAACGCTATGGATACGGAGAATATTCAACATTGCACATCCAATCCCTTTTTGAATCTTGCCAAGTTTCTGGCCTCAACATCCTGTGGCAGGGAGTTCCACAGTTCAATTACACAGTATGTGAAAATATTTATTTTTATCAATTTTGAATACTTCCCCTTTTAATTCCATTGACTGTCCCTTTGTCCTGGGACTACGGGACAGGGAGAAGAGAGGTTCATAATCTATCTTCTATTGGCTATGTATTGCTTTACAGACTTCTCATGTCCCCTGTGCTTTCCATACTATTACTCTGAATAATCTTGCTCTCTCTATAAATGCACCCTCTGGGGACAGAGTGCTCTTACCAGAGAAATCCTAGTGGAGACAAAAATAAAAGCAATTATAAATAACTTTATTATACTAGAAAACGCCATTCCTGTTTTAGATCCCAGCAGGTTTTTGAGACACGGAGATTTTATATAAAAACAGTCACAGTGATGAACAAATAGGAACACTCATGAACAATTCATTTCACCTTGAGATTATTTTAGAGCGGGTCTCTTATTTCTATAGAAAACACCGCCTCTTTCAAGGGATGCCAGCTGGCTAGGATTGAGATGTGTACAAGATAAATAGGATTCAAGATGCTGCTCAAGAATTTTCTTCCCCCAGAGAGATTTAGAAACAGAAAGGGTAACAGAGACAGTACAGGAGGCATAGGGAGAGCTCCTGATGGATTTAGACTGTCCATTTCTCTGTGCGTGCCTCTACCGACCGGACCAGACCTTCTCCCAGGCTCGCAAAGTCTTCCAGGATGGCTTCCACGTTGGGAACGGTGACTAGTTCCTCCCTTAGACTTGTTGTCATTCTTCCTTTCATGTTGGAGGCCTGTAACACACATGCATGGATCGGGCTGATGCTGGCGTTTTGTGCCCAGCAATGCGGCATTCTTCTCCGGATGCAACCCCTACTCACTCCCCCACTAGAGCCGCAAGCCCCGCATGACGAGGAAATGCCGCTAATGTCCAAGCTATCTGGTCTCAGCCCGGCTCAGCCAAGCCTGCCCCTCGTGCTTGCCCCAGATTCACTTTTAAGAGCTCCTGTTACGGTCAAGTGAGCCACAAACTACACAGTGTAAGCCAGAGGGCTGCAAGAGCGCCCCCTTCAGAGCATAGACAATCAAGCAACCCCTGAGGATACCCAGGGGGCAAGATCCAATCACAACTGCCCCTTACACATGCTTGCTGGACACTGGGAAAAAAATGAGTGGGTGAGGATGCACTGGGGCAAAGGCAAAGTGTCTGAGCTGCCTTTGCTTTGATCTGTTACCGGGGTTAAGCACCGGACCCTGCAAGCTGCTGTTAGCATGGAATTCCACTGACGTCAACAGAGCTATTCCCACGTGCAAAGCCAGGCGTGGGCGCGGGGAGCAACTCTTTCAGAGCAGCCACGCGGCTGGGTAACAAGTGCCCCAGGGGCAGAGAAAGGAGCTACACATCATCCTACCGCGCGAGAGGGACGGCAGATCAGCCAGGGTTGCCAGCAGGACTGAGGGGCCATTCATCACCAGTTTCTCTGCGTCTTTGAGGAGTTCCTCAGGCATGAATCACGCTCACACCTGTGCGGCAGACCCAATCCCCCAGGGACTCTGCAAACCACGCCCTGTTGCGGAATAGCTTTGCACTGAACAACGTGGCACAAACTCACCGTGGGCTCTGGGATTCTCACGCCTGCCGTTCCAGACACATACTCAGGGGAGGCCCGTGAGCCTAGGCAAGCTAGGCAGCTGCCTAGGACGCCACTGGCCCAGGCGCCCGATGATGATGTCACGGCCATTGATGGCCGTGCAGGCAGGGGCACCGCAATCGGCGCTCTGCCTAGGGCGCCAGGTGCGGCAGCCGGCCTTGGGCCACTCCTGCACATACTAAGTGTACCGACTGTCAGCACGTCTGAAAAATCCAGCCCAGGGGTGTCATGCTGGGCACCCTAAACACAGGCTTCGTTTGAAAAAAATCGGGCTCTTTGCCTCGGTTTCCCTACCTGTCAATAGAAACAACGCTTGCCTACTCTCCAGGAGGGCAGTGGAGGAGATCAGTGTTAGTGCTGGTCAAACAACGTATGTGGTAATGCATAGCGGATAGAGCACAGGATTGGAACTCAGGAGACCTGGGGTTATGTTCCCAACTCTGCCACTGACTGGGTGGCCTTGGGCAAATCACTTTGCCGCTCTGTGCCTCAGTTTCCCCAAGTGTCAGATGACATACTGACCACCTTTGTAAAGCATTTGGAGATCTGCTCTGTCAGACTAGGTGACACGAGGGTTGCTACAGTCCTTTCCAAGCTCCCTGGAACACCAGAACAAGAAACTAAAAGCAGAAGGTCAAAACACTCACCTTGAAAGGCTGGGGCTTGAAGCTTGAGGGTTTCCACAAAACTCCGATCACCTCCCCGCCATGCAAGTCATAGAAGAACAAAGCCAGGTCTCCAAAGGCCTCCTGGAAGAGGATTTGAAAGGGAGTCACGTCAGGGGTGGCTTTCAAATGCCTGTCCCAAGGGAGACTAGCTCACAGTGAACAAGGCGCCAACGAGGGACTCCAACCCAGCCCACAGCATCGCCTCGAAATTAAATCTCATCTCCCGCTCACAGGGCTGGACACAGATGGAGCAGGTTGCACATGATGTAGAGGGGCGCAGTCCACAGAGTCTGGTTCCCAGCATGCAGTGCTCCCCTTGATAGGCAGGAGGACCAAATTGCAGACCCCTGTACTTGCAATGAGCCCGCATGGCATGCACGGGCCTTCCTGGCTACACAGTTTCTGCCCCCGAGAGGCTAACTCCTTTGGGATGAGCAAGCTTTCTCTGGGCAGCGGGTTGCCCTGGAAAGAGGGCCAAGGAAGCCGGCTCTCAGATTTGAGCACCAAAGCTCACGAAGCTCCTCCCCCACCACCGAGCGCCACGCAACTGCTCCAGGCGGGCTGCCCTGATACTGAAACACCAGCACAAGGGAAGAGTCTTTCCCGTAAAGCCACACCCAGGGTCGTGGTAACGGGACAGCTCAGTCTCCTGGCGAACGTTTGCCATTGCAACTGCTGTGATGCTCGGCAGAGGCCTGCCAGAAGGGAACATTTGCTGCTGAAGATGAATAACCCACCCCCCAGGCTTATCTGCCTTGTGCCCGCATGACCCGGCTCCCAGTGCAGCAGGCATGGGGGAGGGGGAGGTTTGACGACCGAGCTAAGTAAACAACATCACGCGTGGGTCTCCCGCAGGGGTCTCCAACCCTTTTAGGCACAAGATCACTTTTTGAATTTAAGGGCAATCCAGGATCAACCTCAGACCCAAACACCCTGGCCCCGCCTCCTTCCCGCCCCTTCTCTGAGGCCCCGCCCCTGCTCACTCCATCCTCCCTCCCTTTCACCAGGCAGGGGCAGAGAGCTGGGATACAGGCTCTGGTCTTGGGAGAAGGGATTTGGAGTGTGTGTTTGGGGGGGGGGGGGGGGGGGGCGTGCTTGGCTTGATGGGATGCAAGTGGATTGATACCCGCCAACTCATCCCATCGATGGGGGGTTTCATTCAGGCAAGGCCAGTCAGGGGACATCTTGCCAAACCACCTTAAAAAAAAATAACCCACACATACACAACAACAGTGTCTCTCCCCCCCAACAAAATTGACCACCCACACCTTACTAGACCTGGGCAAAGCAAGAGTGGTCAGAGGGGGTGTTCCCTGAAAGCTGGGCACCTGGCCAGAAGAAATTCAAAAGCCACCCAGCTGATTTGCAGAGCACCCACCACTAGGTTTGGTGTTTCCACTGATGGTGCACATTTCCACAGGCCTTGGTGCACATACAATTATTCTGCACATTGACAGAAAAAATCCACACGTGGACAGAAAAAATTAGAGGGAACATTGGCACTGACCCACCTCTGACCAAATTCCTCTTGGATGAAAGACTAACACCAGGGAAGGGAAACAAGCCTGTGACAGGAACACATTTAAGTATACATTGGGGGAGGGGAGGTCCTGTGTGTCCCTCTCTCTAAGGAAAGCCATCCCGCATAAAAAGGAACCCTGTGTCTGACAACCCAGAAAAAGCCCTAGTGACTCTAAGGCTCAGTTTTCCCACAGTGACACACAGCTGACCCTGCGCAGGGCTCAGGGGTGCTATATGGGCATGTCCAGCTGGACGACAGACATTAGTCTTCACAGGATACAGCACTGAGATGGATCATTTCCCAATAAAGTTATTGCTCTTTATTTATCGACACACAGAGCATCTTTCATCTGGGTAACCAAGGCCAGCACAATTAGTAAAGGAACAATCACTGAATCATAAATGATTAAGTAGGAAGAGACCTCAGGGGGTCACTGAGTCCAACCCCCCGCTCAAAGCCAGGCCAGCCCCAACTAAATCATCCCAGCCAGGGATGACTTCACTTAGTTGGGATTGGTCCTGCCTTGGGCAGGGGGCTGGACTTGACTCCTGAGGTCTCTTCCAGCTCTATGATTCTATGGAGATTCCACCCCCTCCCTAGGCAACCCATTCCAGTGCTTCACCACCCTCCTAGGGAAATAGTTTT
>JANRFK010004149.1:3203967-3218247 GCA_030068395.1 Apalone spinifera | reverse complement strand
CGGACTCCCCCCACTGGGCTATACTGCCCCAGGACTCACATGATGAGGGGAGACTGTGGGGCATCATGGGAAATATAGTCCCACCACAGACCTAGTCCTACAGAAGAGAATGGGAGTATAAGGAATCCAAACTACAACTCCCCTGAGGCAAAGCAGCAGTATTTTCCAATTGAAATATTTCTGGTTTTGAATGAAGTATTTCTGCTTTGAATTTTGCACCACAGACACTTTTCTGTGGAGCAAATGGACTTGGTTGGTGGAGAAATCACACCAGCCTTCCCTATGGTAATACATCGGTCCCACCAACCCAGGCCGGTCATGGCTCCAGAAAGAGAAGAGCCCAGTTGCTGGAGCCAAGCAGAGCTAGTCTAGCTGCGATAAATGGACGAGGGCAATTCTGGAGCAAGGGTTAACCGGGGCAGTAAAAATCACAGCTGTAGTGTTATAAACGTATGCAGTCCTTCACTGAGAAAGACACTCGCCCTACCTGAAAGAGCTTAATACGTAAGAGATGAGAAACCTAAGCTAGGAAGGCCCCAGGATGGCTACTTTAAAAAGGGAGGGAAAGAAGGGCTCCCAGAGGACAGCATGTATGAAGTGAGTTTTAGGGAGGGATCTGAAGGAGAGTGGGGGAGGGGAAAGCCCAAAGAACACTAGACTTTCCCTAGCACTGGCCGCATGGTTAGGATGTGCAGAGAACTGGGAGGTGCACGGGGAGCAGGAATGGAGGGAGGGAGATTACACAGCTCCTGGGAGGAGAAGATGAGGAGTGTGGTTTGGGGAGGGGGCAGTCTCGGAGCCAGCAGGAAGATGGGAGAAAGGGAGCTGCATAGCGGGAGGCAACGTTAGTAGCAAATCCTGGAGCGAGGGAAGCCGGTTTCAGGAACCAGAGCAAGGCAAGCTAGTCTCAGACCTGCAGGGAAGCGAGGCCAGAAGGGATTCTGAAGGAGAGGAGGCGACCAGAGAGCCCCAGGGCTGGAAAAGCAGGAAAGGAGCCACAGAGCCCAGGAAATTAACCTCGGCACCTGACAAGTAGCAAGGCAGGAGTGTCTGGGGCCCCAGAACTAAAGCCCCCACACCCTGCTCCCTTCTACTAGCCCCAGAAAGAAACCACCTGTCCCAGCCTGGGAATTTTAGAGAAGGCCTCACCTCTCGCACAGGTCTGATCACAGATTCCAGCATGGCTCCTGTGTAGCAGATGGAGGATTCAGGAATATCTGCATGGCTAGAGACAAACCAGAGCAAGAAGAGGCATGAGATGCACAGCAACCCAACCTCCTGCAGAAACACCCTGACCGCTGGAGCCCTATGAATTCATCGCCCCAGGAAGGTTGGGGATACAAGACGGAAGGGATCTAGCAGGTCACCTCGTCCCTCCCCTGTCCAGGACAGGTGCTACCAGGAACACCCCGAAAGGCGTGTGGGTTGAGAGCTGCTGGAAGAGCACAGCGAGCGGCAGGCTTGCCGGGTTCACGGCCAAACTTCCCAGCCTGTTGGAGGCACCGCAGGCTGCAGCTGCTGGTCTCGGCGGGGTACAGGAACAAGCAGAGCTACGAGATGTTCAGGGTGGGGGGCTCGTGTATGGACACGGAGCCCGACTTGCCAGTTGCGGGTGTCCAGAGCACTGGGCAGAGAGACACCCTGCATGGATACAGCACCTGCCCTCTTATGGTCTCAGAGACCTCTACGCAGGGGACTGTACCCCCTTTTAGAGATAGGGAAACTGAGGCACAGAGGGGGCAAGGCGACTTCCCCACCCACCCCACAACGTCACAGAGAGCTAGGGACAGAACCCAGGAGTCCCTAGACCCAACAGTCCCAGCTGCATCGCCAGGGCGACAGCAGTTCATGGCCATCAGCATCAAGCCACAACCTCACCCCGTTACCCCGGACTGGGCCTGCTAACTCGCGTCCAAAGCCAAGCGCAGGCCTCAGCATGGTCTGGGCACAGCCCTGGCACAGCCCCGCGGCACACACCCGGGGCCACCCAGCGGCTAGGCCGCTGCGTATGGCTCCTGGGGAGACCAGGCAGCCTGGCGCCACCGCCCACTACTCACAGCCACAGCAGATGCTTGACAATCTGCGCGGGGATGAGGCGCTTCTGGCCCGCGGTGTCCGCGTCCCACACCGCCGCCTCACAGATAGCACCATCCTGGAACCGCCTCAGCTCCGACTTCTCCCCCCAGAACCTCCGGAACTCGGCCGCCTGCGGAGAGCCCAGCGCGCGGCTCAGGGGAGCGGGCCGCGGGTTCGAATGAAGCGCACGGCGGCGTGACCGCTGGTTGTTACCCTCCCCTCCTTGGGGGGGCCTCAGGCCCGTGACCCCAGACAGGCATTCAAGCACCACCCCTCTCACTGGCTGCCAGCCCCGTTAGCAAGGCCACAGACATGGAGCTCCCCTCGGCCACGGAGGCAAGGCCCCGCACACTGGCAGGGCGAGGCATGGGCCACTCAGCCTGGGCCACAGCAGGTCTGAGCGGGGCAGACGTGCGGCTTGGAAGGCAGAAAGAGCCTGCCCCTAGCGAGCGATCACAGTGCCCCGATCTGGTCCAGTGTTGCCCCAGCTTCCCGAGTGCCTCAGATCTGGCGAAGCCTGATGCAGACACACCCCCCTCCCATAAAACTGCGCTACGGCCTGAGGATTTTCCCTGTTATCACATCAGAGTCAGGTCCGAGCCCGATCCCGGGGAGTGGAAGAGGCCAGGTGCAGGGTCTCCGTTCAGCTCCATCACTCCTATTCCAGGCTCACCCCTTGGACCACGTTGCCCCCTGTGTATTCCTCCCGAGTGTCCCCTCCTCCAACACAGACACACAGAGCATATGGCTCCCCACGCCTGTGCTCCGCCTAGCACCGTGCCCCATTTACCCCCAGCCTGCCCTCAGGCCAGGGCAGCAGCGCTCCCAGTTAACACCCACCAAGCCTTCACGCTATCCTCCTTCCAACCCCTCTAACAGGCCGCTGCTGCTCGGCGGCATGTCGGCAGCCGGCGTGCTGGGGCCGTGGCTTATTGCAACGCCGTCATGCTGTGATCACCTGCTCCCCCTCCCGCATTCCCCGCTGCCTGGGAAATCACAGCGTGAGCTGCTTGTGCAAGGGAACCAGCCTCGTGAGCCCTCCGGGCAGCCCCCTGCACGACAGGTCCTCGAGTGAGGCTTCTGGTGACTAAGCAGCGTAAGCACCCCCAGCCTGGGCAGAACGTGGCCGAGGTTCCTGGAGGCTAGCGCAGCGTGAGCACCGGTCCCCCTCCCCGCTCCTTCCAGGCAGGAAGCAGTTTCGTCCTCACCTCCGGTTGATCCGCCTCCGGTCCCCTCTCCAAAACGCTAGCGGAAAACTCGGGGGCGAGCAAGAGCCCGAACGAGAGGGGTCCGGCATCCTTGTGCTTCGGCGGCTCCGCGCTAATGGGCCACTGAGGAAAAACGGGGAACGCAGCATGAATGGAGCCACCTCGACTACAGCGGAACCACCCTGGGGACCCGTACCCCCCAGAAGCCTGTCCTCTGGGGATCCATGCTCCAGGGCTGCCCTGCACGCACAAGCCCTCCCCCATGCAAGAGGCAGCTTCCGCTGCAGTGCTGCTGGGCAGGGGACCTGCGGCTCCATACAGCCACCACCCAGGCAGTAGCAACCCAAGTTCTCTCACTCCCCTCATCAGCAACCCCCACCACGAAAAGGGACGGGGCTGCCTCCCTCATGGCCTCTCTGCTGAGACCACCACGCTGGGAGCTGGAGGGAACCCCACCTGACTCGGCCCACAAACAGCTCCAGGCTAGGGACATTAAACTGCAGGTAATAAGCTAACTGAGCCGAAGGAATTTCCATTAACCGTTCAATTAGTCAATGGGGAGGTGGGGGGGACTGCAGAGCCACAGTGGGGTTAGCTCCCAGCCCAGGAGCTAACCCTGCCTTGGCTCTGCCTTTCAAATGTATTAAGAGCCGCCAGGCTCCTAAACACATTTAAAAGCCAGAGGTGTAGCTGGGGGCCCAGGCGCAAGCCGGGAAATCAGCAGATGCCTGGCTCACACCTGGCTCTTAATACATTTAAAAAGCAGAAGCGCAGGGAGTGGGGCCAGGAGGAAGCCGGGAAACAGCTGTCTCAGCTCGTGCCTGGTCTCCCGCTACGCCTCTGCCTCTTTTGCTCCGCGGAGACAGTGCTGGGGAGAACCGGCTCCTGCTCCCTACCCCCTTGCTGCCTCTCTCTCTGATAGAGGCAGCAGGGGTGGGGGAAGCAACTAGTCGAGTGACTGGTTGACGAGTCACTTACATCCCTACTACAGGCAGTTACAAGTTGTGACTCTGGGCTGGACCTGAACCAGCGAAAGCACCATCGGCTGCACCCCGCCCCCTGAGTTAGCTAGCCTCCCCACCCCCACCCGCCCACCATTGTTCCCTGTAAACTGAGCGATTGGGCAGCCGCCTAGGAGAGATTCAAATGCTGCCCAGCAGACTGGCAGAGCGCCCATAGCCAGCAGCATGTATTTCTACTGGTGGTGCACACCTGCACAGACCTCAGTGCACACAACAACATTTATTCTGCATGTGGATGGATAAAATTAGAGGGAACATTGTCCCCCTGCCCTCCCCCCAAAGGGTATAGACAAGGATTCTCTCTTCCCACCTCTCTCAGGCAGCCCAGCAATGGAAGACGACGGGACGCTGAGGGCAGAGTCAGCAAGAGAGGGGTCTTCCCTAACAGGGATGCTGAGGAGCTGATGCATTACACAGGCAGCTCGGGGTGGGGGGGGGAGGTGTTACCTGTGGTGCCTGGGGCAGGGAGTGCGTCACCAGCAGCGCCCTCTCAGCCAACCCTCGCGCCAGCAGCGAGGTGACGAAGGGCAGGGCTGCAGCTACGTAGTTCCCGCCACGATCCATCAGCTCATGCAGCAGCTGCATCTTCTTGCAGGCCCCCTGCAGCTTGGAGACATGCTTCAGGCTGTGGAGAGGGAGGACAGAGCCCCCGTCACCCTGGGAAATGCCCCTCGGCTTCCCCCTGCCAAGCTACTTCGAGGCAGCCATGCCAGCAGGATGCTGCTAAGAAGGGTGCAGGGAGGGTGAAACAGGGCAGGGTTGGAGCCACTGACACGGGAGCCAGAGCAGCCAGCAGCAGCCAGCAGGCAAGGTGAAGGCGGATACAGAGCAGGCCAGCTAAGAGGGGATCCCCAGCTCTCTCACGGTGCGTATTGCAAGTTCCCAGCTCTCGTGGCTCCGGGGAAATCAGGCCTTGAACTGGCCATTTCGGCCAGCCACACCCAACAGCTGGGATGTGCACAGCTCTCCCCAGCTGAGCCGGCTGCGGGAGCAGAGGGTGATTGCTGAGCTACCCGGGTCGTATCCAAGCTGTGCTTCTGCCAGTATCCCCCACTGAGCCTGGGACAGCCAGTGGCTCTCTGTCTGGTCCCCCACCCATCCCTGCGCCACGGCGACCGGACTCACTGGAACACGTGGTCGAAGGTTCTGATCAGGGGCTTGGGGGTCATGAGCAGCAGCTGAAATCCATCCACCGTTCTGTCGTCCAGAACATCCATCGAGTGCTTGGCTTCCAGCTGGACCTGTGGGAGGGGGAGCCGTGAACAGGGGCTGGGGAAAGAGTTCTATCCCCTGGCAGCCTCAGCAGATCCTCCAGCGCCTGAAGACGCCCTGGTCATCCAGGGCCCATCTACACAGCAGGGTGGAAGCCGAATTAAGCGACGCAACGGCAGCTACGTCCATTGCGTAGCTTAGGTCGAAATAGCGTATTCCGGCTTTTGGCGCTGTCTGCACAGCAGGAAGTCTGAGGCAGGGCACCCTTCCTGCTAACTCCTTGTGAAATGAGAGTTACAGGAGTCTGAGTAAGAAGTTCTCCAGCTCGACATTATTTCGACATAACGGCTTGTAGTGCGGATGTGGGCTATGTTATTCCGAAATAGTGCTGCTGTGTAGACGCACCCCTACAGTCCAGCTACAACCCACAGCCCACCCCACCGAGGGGGAGGAGGAGGAGGCCTGGCTCCAAGCCCAGCCAATTCTCAGCCTCCCCAGGGCCAGATCTCACTGTTGGGAAGGAGACACCCTAAATCAGAAGACTCCAGGCTGGAGCCAATTCAGCTTCCGGGGAGAAGGTAAAAGCACCCGCACTGAGCACATCTGACACGGGTCCAGGGCCAGAGCCAGCAGCAGCTAGGCCTGGGGAGCGGGACTTGGATGCCTCTCCCCCGTGGCTGGTTCTCGGGCCCACTGACCTGGGGAGCAGCATCACACGCTGCGCATTGAGGAGCGTGTCTAGAGCGGTGTTTCCCAATTGGTGAAAGCAAGGGTTCTGCAAAGAGCCGGCACTCCCCCACCCCCTCTTAAAGAGACAGCGCGGTGGCGGGACCTTTTTTTTTTTTTTTTTTTTTTTTTTGATTGAGGAAACACAATGGGGGCCTTTGTTTTTTAAAGCAACCCTACGGGTTCCCTGGCCAAATAAAATTGGGAAACACTGGTCTAGAGATGTTCACCAGCACAACGCACTTAAAAACGTACAGAGCGAATTTTAACTAACGGCCCTTTGCCCAAGGAGCCCAAAGCAGCTTACGCAACACTACCAACAAAAAGGGATCGATTTCCCCCACCACTGACATGCTGCCACCTCTGAAGTGAGCACAGCAGCTGTCTGCTTGGCCTGAGCAACGCCGCATGCCTGGGCACGAAACCTTAAGCATTTAGGAGATTCCAATTAGCAGGGCTTGACAAACAATGTAATCTACTCGCCCGTGGCGAGTAGATTACACCCCGGAAGAGCCGGTGCAGAGTGATCTGCGCGTGTGCAGAGTGCAGAACCGCACAGCTGGCCCCGCCAATTAGTATAAAATGCAGGAGAGCCCTGCCAATTAGTATAAAATGCAGCCAGGTGTCAACTCAGCAACACAGGTTCTGGTGAGCCCATCACAACCGCCCTGGGCTCCCTACGCTGGCTTCCCCTAGAACAGCTCATTTCGGTCTCTGTCCCCACGGTGCTCCATAGGTCTTTTAGGTCCAGGCCTTCACAGCACCAACAGAAAGACGGGGGCTGACAGTACACTCCTGGGCACAAATGAGATCTCATAGGGAAGGGGAAGCTCATCCATGTAGGAGACAGAACCATCCGAAACCATTCGACCAACTGCCCCAGGAGCAAAGGACTCCCTCATGCCTCACCACTTTCCACTCAAGTGCCAGGAGCTGGTCTTTGATCTACATGACAGTAGGAACAGCCACAGTGGGACAGACCACTGGCCAGTCTAGCCTACGATCCGGTCTTCTAACTGCGGCCAATGCCACAAACAAAGCAGGGCTATTTCGAGTTATCCATCCCCTATCGTCCCGTCCCACCGTCTGGCAGCTGGGATCCGAGGAGCATTGGGCTGCATCCCTGACCACCTTGACTAATGGCCATTGGCGGGCCTATCCTCCGCGAACCGGAATAATTCTGGTTTTAATCTAGTTCGGCTTTTGGCCGTCACAACATCCCCAGCAACCAGTTCCATGGACTGACTGAGCCTTGTGTGGGGAAACGACCATTGTTTTAAACCTGCTGCCTATTCATTTCATTGGGTGGTCCCTGCTACTCCCCTGCCCCCCATGGAGATAGCGTTGGGGGGTAGAGGGGAAAAGAGAACCAGCTTTTAAGCTGGCTCCCCATAGCACCGGCTCCTGCTCCTCCCCCGCTTTCTACCTCTGATAGAGGCAGCAAGGGGGGAGTGGGAAGTGACTATTAAACACTAGCACTTAACTGGTTAACTGTTTCAATTACAGCTTGCTGAGAGCTGCCAGAGTTCACTGGCAAGGGCGGTTAACCAGTTAGCATACCAGTAAGCATGAGGCTAACTGGTTAACTATTTAACATCCCTACTGCACACGCCGATAACTGTACATGCCACATTCAGTGCATAAGAACAGCCATACCAGGTGAGACCAAACATCTGGCTTCCAACAGTGCCCAATGCCAGGTGCCCGAGAGGAAGTGAACAGAACAGGTAACTATCAAGCGTCCCACCCCGTCATTGCTTCCCAACTTCTGACCAACAGAGGATAGAGTCACCATTCCTGTCCATCCTGGCTAATAGATTCATGGAGGACGGGTCCAGCAATGGCTATCTAGCTCTTTTTTGAATCCTGTTAAAGTCCCAGTCTTCACCACATCCTCTGGCAAGGAGTTCCACAGGTTGACTGTGCACTGCATGAAGAAAAACTTCCTCTTCTTTGTTTTAATTTCATGTGGTGACCCCTAGTTCTTACATTATGGGAACAAGTAAATAACTTTTTCTTATTCACTTTCTCCACACCACTCATGATTTTATAGACCTTTGTCATATCCCCCCCTTAAGTCTCTTCTTTTCTAAACTGAAAAGTCCCAGTCTTTTCAGTCTCTCCCCATGTCTCCTCACACGTCTTGGTTGCCCTTTTCTGAACTTTTTCCAGTGCTAAGATATTTTTGCAACAGACTAGATCTACTGCTGCACATCTATCGCATTTTCACAGGCTGCTAGACTCAGAGCACAGCCCACACTACCGTTTCTAATCGAGCATGCACACGGCAAACGAGCACCCGACAAACCACCCCAGGGTCACAGTCCTTCTTCCTTCACCTGAAGAGCTTTCCCGCAAAGCTCCTGTCTACTAGCTTCTCTGGTTGCTTTGGTGTTCCTTGGCAAGGTGGTCTTGAGAGTCAAAGGACAGCAGGGCAGAGCCTAATTCGTAAACTCTCAGCCTCACCAGCCACGTGGCTCAGAGCACACAGCAAGAGACACGTTTACCGCCACCCACTCCCCTACCAAAACACGACACTCCACTCCACTCTTCTTCCCTCTGGGGAGAGGCCAGGAGACCAACCCACACACAAGATGCTAGTCGCGCTGCTTCGTGCGCCACTGGAAGGCTCTCAGATGCTACCGTGAAGAGCGGGACATAAAAACCAGCATGGAATAGGACAGAAGACAATAGTTTATGAGAGAAACAGAATCCCCGGAGGGATAAGGCAAGGGATGTTCATACTCAGATCTCAGCTCCTGTGCGTGCAAAGTGCCCAAAATCTCCAGTGAGCACAGGCAGGCAGAGCGCCTGGGTCTAGGTTGCATCCAAAGACAGCACGTTAAGCAGTACAGCTACCACGAGAACCCTGCGGGGACACCGGCTCAGCTCTCATTTGAGAGGAAGAGCGCCGCCTAGAGAATCACGTTCCTCCGAGGTCTCCCATCCCAGCACAGACAGGGCCTGACCCGGCTTAGCTTCCCAGGCAGGACACGGCACACGTGGTCAATGCACTAGCCACACTGTCCGCCTCTGCCTTGTCTAGTACAGCCCAGCTGAAAGCGCGCACTCTGGAAGGAGAAGGGGGGCCCACAGGAAGGGGAACTGGCGGGACAAAGCCGCTTGGCAAGACCAGCCGGCAGAGGGGCGGACGCGGGGAGAGGCGCGGTGCCGTGGCGATGCCACGCAGCTGGTACCTGCTTGTACTTGCTCATGGTCATGTCGGCACAGAGGTTCACCAGCCCCGAGGGGTCCACGAAGACCACGTCGAACGCCTGGTGGAAGTCATCCAGGCTGGGCTGGAAGAAAGAGAATGCGGCTTAGCCCCAGGACAGCTCCCCCGCAGAGAGACATTGAGTCTCGGCCCTGCCCTGAGCCCCGTAACAGCCACACCCCAACGTGGAGCCCAGCCCACGTGCCAGGCAGGCCGTGACCTGCCCACACAGCGCAGGGGGCATCTGCATCACTGGACAGAGAAGACCGAGGCACAGAGGTTAAGAGACTCGTCCAGACCCCACCCCAGGCTCCCACGCTGCCGGGAGCTGCGCTGGCTCCTTACCAGGTAGCTGCCTGTGTCCTTCGCCAGGCTGATCCCCGCTGCGCTCAGGTCTGTGGTAGCTGCACACAAAGAAGGGGTCAGTGCTCCGTGCAAGGGTCAGTCAGTCGTCCCGCGCCCCGGGACTGGGCTGTAACACTCTGCTCTCTCCCAGTACAGCCATTTCGCCCCGGGGGGCAGGCTCCGGGCCGCACGTGGGTGCGTGAGTCTGGGAACTTACGGCCAATCGGACAAACAAGGCTGTTGCGGTTTCCTGCTCTCGCTAGGTGTCATGAGACAGGGTCTCCCCCGGCTGCACCCCAGGTGGGCGGCCACAGAGGATCTGGTTTGTCACGCTCAGGGCTCTTACCCTTCTGCCATGGGGAAGCTGCTCCTACAGGGACCAAGGCATGTCTGTCCCCCCAGACCCCACCACGCCCCCACAGGGCTGGGCAGCACACAGATGTTTCGGCCCCAGCCTTGCACCTTGGGGCTCTCGGCGGGGCTCTGACCCACGCCGACGGCGCTGCCTTCCGGGGACCTCACCCAGGAACTGCAGCACGCTCCTCAGCACCTGGTAGCCGCTCATCCCCTGGCTGATCTTGCGCTTGGCCAGCAGGTAGGCCACCAGCATGGAGGCCAGGAAGCCGCCGAGCGCCCCCAAGCCCTGTGGAGACAAGACGCAGGGCTGAGGCCAGCTCCAGGCATCGGCAGCTCCCGAGAGCCCGGGAACGCAGACTGGCTCGCTGCAGCGCCAAGCTCCACTGAGCGACGCTGCCAGCGTCGGCCGCCTGGCCTCTGGGCCTGCGCCGGGGATCCGATTGCCTTTCCTCTCCTGGGGCTCCCGAGTCCCTTCCCCGGGGAGCCAGCACAGCCACCAAGGGAGCGCAGCAGGGCCGGGCTCTGACGCCGACACCGGGGCCCCTTGCTGCCTGCTGCCACCGGGCCGCAATTCCCCCAGCCTGCCCTGGGCGACGCCTGGCGAGGGGCGCAACCAGCCACTTGGACTGGTCTGAATCAAGCATCATGGGATTCTGAGGGACCAGGCAGGCCCGGGTAGCTCAGCCACAACAGGGCACAGACCCTGTGCACCCTTTACCCGGTCTATGGAGCAAGGACCTAGCCTGGGGGGAAGAGAGAGCTATTGGAGTACTGCACCCATGGAAGGCAGAGCAGGCCAGGGACAACGCGCCCCCCCTCTCTTCCCCATCCCTCAGGTGGGAATGGAAGGAGCCAGGCCCCATCCCTGCACTACAGGCAAGGGTCAGAGCCCAGCAGGCCACCCCCCGCTCCCGCCAGCCAGGCTACCTTGTCGAGTGCCCGCTGGTGTAGCCAGATTTTGAGGAGGGCGACGCCGTCCTGCATGCCTGGGAAATCGGTGCTGGCACCGGCCAGGAAGAGCAGGCTGGACTCCAGCACCGTGTCGCAGAGGATGGAGTTGTTGTAGTGGGGGGTGGGGGGCTCGGCGGCTCCTGCGGAGGGAACAAGCCAGCCCGACCCCAGCAGGTGAAATACTGGCGCTTGGAACCCCAGGCAGCCCCCGCGCCCTTCTCCTCAGAAGCGGCCACAGAACCCGCGGCGCTGCCGGCAGATTGGGCCCGCCCCTCGGCGCCGGAGCAGGGCCGCGGGGGAGGGCGGCAGACTTTAGCTGCTGCCTTGTAGCCCCCTGCCTCGTCTTCCCAGCTCTGTGGGGGTGGGGGAAAATCTTGGCCTAACAGCAACATGAGGGCAAACCCTCCAGTAACTCCAGGCCCCTATATGGGGCGCGCCAAGCCCACAGGCCAGACAGGATCCAAAGACCCCGCAGGGAGCGTGGAACCCATCGACAGACTCCCCGTCCCTGCTGCTGCTTCCACCAGGACCCCTCCCTGTAGGAAATGCTGCTACGCTTTCCCGGGGGCTCCCCTGCCAGGATCAGCCACACACCCAGCTCCCCAGGAGCTGTCCAGGCCGGTCAGCCACAACACAGCTCTGCGTGCCTGGGCCCTACCTGCCTGGGGTGAGCCCTGCTCCAGGAACCAGGCCGTCCGGACGTTGTTCTTGCTGGGGTACAGGCGGCTGGGCTTGAAAAAGCCGGGGGCGGGGCAGGCATAGAGCCGAACGGTCACCAGCTTCTCGTCTTTACCTGCCAGCACCAACGGAGAGCGAGGTTACAGACTGGACACGGGCGGAAATCCGGGGGAGGGATTAACGCAGGCAGTGGCCACCCCGTTCTCCTCAGAGGCACCAGAGCCCCAGCCTTTCCCCGCCATCCTTGGAGCCTGGCTCCAGCTGGCCTGGGCACAGAGGGTGCTGCACAAGCGACGAGAGAAGGGAGACCACAAGGGTGCGTTTGGGATGCACACGGTGGCATTTCACTGGGCTCCCTGCTGTTCGCTAACGCAGCCCCGACTCCTACCTCCCGGGATCCAGGATGACAACAGACGGCCCATTCCCCTCCCCCCAGTGTTCTGCCCAGGCACCTGGGCTGGCTACTTCCAACATCCTTAGCCCATGGAGCCGCCGGCTCCCGCTCGTGCCTCTGCACTGCCAGTTCCTGTCGATCGCACTACTCCACGAGAGTCCAAGTGCGGCTCGCAGAGCGACTCCGAGCCATGGAGACTCCGGGCCAATTTTCTCCCCGGCCCCATGTCCTGGGAGTGGGTCCGCACAGCGGTACCAGTGTCAGACCCTAGGAGGGGAGGGGAGTGGTTGCAGCATGCACACAGGCCTGGCATTGCTTGAGGGGATGGCGCCCCCCGCTGGCCAAGCTCTGCAACATCCCTGCCACGGTGAGCGGAGCCCTGGGGATGAGGAGGCCGGAGGAGAGGGAGAAGAGTGGGGAACGACAGACATGGCACCTTGAGGTCGCAGGAGCAGGATTGGCTTGAGGTGGTTGCTATTCATGTATGTGAATCTCACGCTGCCAAAGAGCTTTTCCTTGGAGAGGTGCTGAGCTATGTGGGCCAGGTACAGGGCTCTCTTCCGGTGGTATCGCTGGTTCAGGTGGTCCTTGTCCTGGAGGACTGCCTGAGCAAGAAGGGGAAAGGGGAATTCTCCCTGTAGTTCCAGTTCAGCCTAACACACCTGTCCCTCTCTCCGCTGGAGACATGTAGCTACTTCTGGGGTGGGAAGGTAACAGCCAGCAAAACAGCGCTACAGAACGCAGGGCCCTCTGCTCTCACTCTAACATCGCCAGAAAGCCGCCACCACCCTGGCAAGCGTGAGCAGGCTGTGCGCCTCCAGCAGGGACGAGCGGAGCTGTTCTGCTGGCTCACCGACAGCCAGGTCACACTCGCGGGAAACCAGGGACATGAAAAGCAGAGTGGTTCTGAGGAGCACGCCGAAGAACAGGACAGGCAGCCCTGCTGTAAAGCATTCTTGGGCAATAACCTCCTACAAGCGCAAGCGAACAGTGTGAAAGTTTCACCCGCTCCTTGAGGCAGGCTCAGGGCCAGGCCAAGCTCAAGGAAACCAGGTGGCATCCAAACTCAGTCCCCATGCAGGCAGAAGGGGATAGGCTGTTTCTTCAGTCGTGCTGGAAATCACACATCAGGGAGCTTTGATCTGGTGAGATCAGGAGGAGCCGGGACAGAGGATGAGGCCCGACTCTTTCAACTACTTCCGGCCCAAAACAAGGCCTGAAACTGACGGATCACGTGACAGGGAATCGGGGACTGCATGCACCGCGCAGCTTTGCCCTGTGCCTGCACTCCGTGACAAGGCCTCAGCCGTGGCTCCTTGGAGGTCACAGGGGCTCAGCTGCGGCACCACACCAGCCTGGTGTACTCGGACTCACCCGTGGCATCGTCACTGCCACGTCCACGTTGATCTCCGGCTTGATGCACGTGCCCAGCAGGTAGCTCCCCACCACCTTCACCGTGGCCGGCGGCAGGAAGCGGAACTTGCCCTTCACGCTGAACGGCACCTGGAGGAACGGGACCTTCACGTCCTTGGGCAGCCAGGACTGGTCGGTGAGCTGGGGAAGACGGGGAGGGGTGAAGGACTGCCCGCGCTCCAGCCCGCGGCAATAGCTGAGTTCACCCAGGCACGGGTGCACAGGTCCCCAAAGTGAGGGGCACGCCCCTCCCCCAGCGGGTGAGGTGAGGCCTGAGCCAGCCCGCATGGGGGAGGGAGCGTCACCCACCCCTGCTCCAGTCCCATCCCCAACTCCTAGTCTTGTGCTGGCCCTATCCCCAGCCTCAGCATGACTCCACTCCCTGCTCCACAACAGCCCCCAGCCTTGGCTCTCTCCCCATCCCAGGGCCAAGACTGGGCGGTAAGGCCGAGAGCAGAGCCACACCTGGCCACAGCAGGCTGCCAGCCCCCTCTGCTCCTGCCCCCAGCCTCGGCCCCGCTCCCCAACTGCGCCATGGCCTGGCTCCTGGCCGGGCACAGACAGGGGAGGGGGCAGTGATCCTCAAAAATGTGGGGACCACTGTGCTAGCAGGACTCCACTAAGCAAGCTGGGATCCTGCCACGCCCCAAGATACTGCTTAGGGCACCAAGGGGGGGGGGGGGG
>JANRFK010004149.1:3123747-3157019 GCA_030068395.1 Apalone spinifera | reverse complement strand
GCCCCCCCTTCCCTCTCCGTGTGTGGGGAGCTCAGGTTCTTGTTTCCTCCACCTCATCTCACACACATTGGGGGGGAAGTTCCCCCCCATAACCCAGTGTGGAGGGACTGTAGGGGTGGGCTTGCTGTGAGGGGGAAAGGGCTCCCCCTGTGTGTGTAGGCAGGAGTCCTGAGGAGACGAGGGCCCCCACTCTTGGGGGTGTTGTGAGGTGCAGAGGGCCCCTGTCTTCAGCCATTGCTATGCACTTGGGGTGGGAGTTAGGGTCGGGGTCCCCTCTCCTCTCCAGCCCTTTTACTGGGGCAGTGCTGTCTTCCCTTCTTCCCCCCCATGCTGTGGTTTGGGGTGGGGGGTTTGCTTCGAGGTAAGGCATATGTTTGCCTGCTCCTGAATTTCCCATAACTCTCAGTCCACTCCATCCTCTGCCCTGTATAGTGGGGGCCTCTGACATTACCATCACAATTCACTGTGCCTTTCCCAGTAGAACCATCAGTGCCCTGTATTGGTGATCTTTCAAGGTAAGGTATGAGCTCAGGTTCCTCCTGCCACTCTGAGAGGAGAAGAGGGGGTGGCCTGCGTATCAGTGGGTAGGTTGCTTCTAGGCAAGGGACCAGAACTCTGCATCTTAATTCAAAATGAGACCCTACCCTCAAGTTCCCATATCCTGTGTAATAAGGAGCACTTCAAATCATATGACCTCTGTTGATCATGGATGGCCTCTGGGGAGGCCTTAGGGATGTAATAATGTAGTCGATTAACCAATAAGCAAAAGCGCCTGAGTTAATGCTGTAGACTGCAACTACCCACGTTTATGCCAGTAAAGTTTTTTAGCAGGTTGGCCAGCAGCCCAGCTCCATTCCAGCTCACACTGAGTCCTGGAACTCAGACCGTGGCCCTGCCTTTGGACAGGGGCTGCTGGCACCCTGCGCTGCTGCCTCTATCACAGGGGTGACAGGCAGATGGTATGCAAGGGCAGCTGATTTTTAAACTGGCTCCCCTGGCAGATCAGCTCCTTCCTGGCACCCCATGCTCCTGCCTCATCAGCAGGAGCTGGTCTGCAAGGGTGTAGCCAGTTTAAAAATCCGCTCCCCTTGCGGACTGGTTGCCTGTTGCCCCGCATTGTTGCCTCTGATACAGAGGCAGCAGTGCAGGGTGGCAGCAGCCCCTGTATCAGAAGCAGCAGGGCGGAGTGGCAGGGGGCTTCTCGAGAGTGGGCCCAGAGTGCACTGGCTGCTGGCCCCACCCCTGGGAGTAAAAAATAGTCAACCAATAAGAATTTGTGAGGTTAATTGACTGTTCAATTAACTGATATTTAACATCCCTAGGAGGCCCTTCCAAAATACCCTTTTGGAAGGGTATTTCAAAATCGATGTTAACTCTCATCCCCCTTGTTGTCCAGGTTCCCCTGCACTCTGCATAAGGGGTCCTTTCAAAGTAAAGGACCTAAGGGCTCCTCTTATCCCCAGTGACCACCTGTATCTTTCGGTTTCCTTATACTCTGTATAAGGTGTCTGCTTTAATTTGGAAAAACCCATGTGGGCTGTTATCTCCTTACATTGGCAATGGTGATTTAATATTCTGCATCAAGAAAGGGGCTGCTCCAGTGGGAGTGATCTATCCACTGCTTGGAATGGCCTCCATTCTGTCTCCTGATGGTCCTGTTGGGAGGGTTCCTTCATCCCATGTTCAAGTAATGTATCCATGCTGACATCATATAGAAAGATGTCTGCTTTATAATAAGGAAGGCCTATGGCCTTCTCCTGTCTCTTCTCCTCGAGCTATCTTTGGGACAACAACATGTAGGAGTGTGGCTGTTTCACAGTAAGAGGCTTGCCCTGTGACTCCCCTCCTCCCCACTCTAACTGCTTCTAGCGGCACCTTTTACCAGGATGGGTATACTGAGGGTTCTCTCTGCTGAAGGAATGTCTTGGTTTATCATTTACCTGTTACCTCAAAGTGTGTCCCCTCCTGTCTCTCCCCTAATTTGGAAGAAGGGCTAAAAGGGCTATAAACCTACATCAATGCAGAAGCAGAGAAATGCTTTCGGTTCCCCTTCTGATCTTCCAGAAAACTGCATAGCCATTGTTTTTCTTATGATTAGAATAAACAAGTCCACTGACTTTTGCCTTATGGTTATGTGAAAGGAACTGAGTGTAGAAGTCTCAAATGTAGAGACATTGGAGTGGACTGTAACTTCACTGATGGAGGTATGATGAAATAGCTAATCTACTTATTACAAACAGCATCTTTTGAGGGTTGGCTCCTGCAAAGAGTAAAGCTGATGGCCAAATGTGGCCTGTCAGAATTTTGCAATGTCCAGCAGCCTTTGATATGGCATCACCTCCTGCAGCTTGTTGCCGGGGGGGGGGGGGTTCCACTTCTAAAAAGTGACTTCAGTCTGCTCCATTTTATGCCTGCTAGGTGGTGTCGTTCGAATTCTACCAAGTTGAAGAAAAACTTGAACATGTTTGTCAGGTTCCTTGAACTTACTGCCTGTGGATCAGGGCGTAGATATCTTTTTCTGGGAAACCAAAACATTAACAGTCTATAGCTTGGTGAGTAAATCTGAGTCACATTTAGTTTAGCCTTATTTTTTTTGAAAGAAGGAAGTACTTTGACACATGTCTTTTTCCTTTTGCAATGAGGATGGTTGACTTAGTCATATCAGTGTGATGTGTACATTTTTAGGCTTACCTCTATTATTATTACTTGAGCCGAAACTGGGTCTGCTTCCTAATAACTGGGTCAGCTTTGCATCATGTAAGGTGGGGTTATCCTTTCACAGCTATACTTTAGGGTTACTCACCAATTCTAATAGGGAGAGTGGATGGATCTCCAGTATTTTGTGTATGTTTACTGTAGTTACTTGTTGGGTCCTGCATTTGTCTTTGGGCTGTAAAATTCTTGAAGAAGCTGATGAAAGTACTCTTTTTGGAAACGCACTTAAAATGAAGTAAAGCAACGACTGATTATGGGACTCATGCTCTTCTCCATGCTATATTGTAGTTACTATGCCTTTCCTGTTTGGGCTCTTCTGGGCAGCAATTTTTTCTATGCTTGGTACAGTTGATCTATTATACGTGTGTGTGTGTGGTGTTATGTTAAGCAAACCAGAAAAACTGTATTTAATTTCTTTCTCCACCCCCCCCCAAGAATGTTCTTCTTTCATTACCATAGTGTCAGTGTTGTCCAGTAGCGCATAAAGTAATGTGACAAACATTTGTCATGTGTGGTTTGTTCTCTCTGCTTTTCCCTCTGAAGGTGATGAGGTTTGTGATACTTTTTGCTTCCTGTGGGAGTTCTTGGGAGAGAATCATAGAACACTAGAATGGGACAGGATCTCGAGAGGTCATAGAGTCTAGTCCTCTGCCCTCACAGCATGACCAAGTACCATGTAGATCATCCCCGATAGATGTCTGTCTGTCTCCTGTTCTTAAATATCTCCAGAAATGGAGATTCCACAATCTCCCTAGGCAATTTATTCCAGTGTTTAACCACTCTGACAGTTAGGAAGCTTTTCGTAATGTCTAACCTAAACCTCACTTGCTGCAGTTTAAGCCAGTCCATTGTTTCTTGTCCTGTCCTCAGAGGTCAAGTAGAACAATTTTTCTCCCTCCTCCTGTGACTCCCTTTTTAGATATTTGAAAACTGCTATCATGTCCCCTCTCAGTCTTCTCCTTTCCAAACTAAACAAGCCCAATTTTTTCAGTCTTCCTTCATAGCTCATGTTCTCTAGACCTTCCATCATTTTTGTTGGTCTTCTCTGGACCTTCTCTAATTTCTCCATCTTTCTTGAAATGTGGTGCCCAGAACTGGACACCATACTTGAATTGAGGCCCGATCAGTGCAGAGTAGAGTGGAAGAATGACTTCTCGTGCCTTGCTCACAACACTTCTGTTAATGCATCCCAGAATCATGTTTGCTTTTTTGCAACAGCATCACACTGACTCATATTTAGCTTGTGGTCCACTATGACCCCTAGATACCTTTCTGCAGTACTGCTTCCTAGACAGTCGCTTCCCATTCTGTATGTATGCAACTGATTATTCCTTCCTAAGTGGAGTACTTTGCATTTGTCCTTATTAAACTTCATCCTATTTACTTCAGATCACTTCTCCAGTTTGTCCAGATCCTATCCTCCAAAGCAGTTGCAACCCCTCCCAGCTTGGTATCATCTGCAAACTTAATAAGCATACTCTCCATCAATGATTAGATACTTGCATAAAGATATTGAACAGAACCGGTCCCAAAACAATTTGACTGTCTCCTGTGCAGGCTGGCTTTACCATGACAGGCAAATTCCATTTACCTGACGAATGGAGATCTTCATCCTGGAGCTTTGGCAATTGTTCAGATATGCGGGGTCCAGGCCACTGCATGCCTTGATGAGGACTTGATAAGGATAAGTGCCTTGAGCTTAATTGCATTTTATGGGATGCCGACAGAGCGAGAGGAATGGAAACTTGATATGCTCATGGCAGCCTATGTTGCTGAGCTGCAGAATTCTGCAGTAGCAAGGTGCCTTGGCCAGCTGGAATTATGAAAAGTAGTATTTGTTTTGTGTGATCTTGGTGTCAGCAAAAAATCCAGGAGCAGTCTAAACTACTGGATTCACCAATTGAATGTGCCTTTGCAGCCATGGTATAGTCTCCCTTGGTTGCAGTTCTCAAAGCGCTTTCCTCTGCCCATCAACATAATGCCCATCTTGCTCAGCTTCAGCTACAACTACCTGTTCATTTATCAGCAGATCCCATCCAATCATTGGGCTAGCTTGATGGTGGTAATATGGTGAGAGTGGTGGAAGGATGGCTGAAATGGCCCATAAAATTGATCCTTCTGAGGCATGCTCCCCCATTTCCCCCTCTCCCCACAAGTGATGGAGGTGGAGTTTGACTACTATTTTAGTGCTTCCCTCCAGGAAGAATTTAAATCATTTTAGAACACCCAGGCAGGACAGAAGTATCTTGTGGTTAACAGTGTTGACTAGTGTAGAGAGGTCCAACAGGAGGAGACCGGATGTCTCCATCCGTTGTTAATAGGGATATGAATCCTAGTTAATCAGTGAAACCTAAGGTTTAACTGATTAAGTGGGAACCCACCCCTTCTCCCTCCCACCTGCAGGACTGGAGTAGCCCTCTGTTCATAATGGGCCATGTGTGGGGGGCTGCTCCTGGGGACCAGATAATTGGTATCTGATAAGCATCACCCAGTAACCAGTTAATCCATCACTTACCCATTCACATCCGTAATTGATATCTCCTTTCTATCCCTGTACTTTGGCCTGAATCCAGATTGTGTTGATCTGGAGGATGTTCGCTTCAGTTGGATGAACTTGTATTTGGCCTTTGGCTAGAATTTTGTCACATTGGGGATTTGAGGTTTCAATAGCTATACTGGTTAGACTGAATAATCATCTAACTTCATCAAATGTTAGCAGTTGCACGACTATTTGATCGTCCCTAGGGGCAGAGCTGGCAGCCAGAGCACTCCCAGCCCCACTCCTGAAGAGTCCACTGCAATCATGTCCTGCTGCTGCTTCTGACAAGAGGCAGGAATGTGAGGTGGCAGCAGCCCCTGTTTGTGGGAGGTCTGAGCTCCCTGTGGACAGAGGCTGTGCCGACATCCAGGGAGCAACCCCTGTCCGCGGTGGCCCATGCTTGCTCCCACCTGCCCTCCATACCATCAACACTGTTGCCTCTCTATCCTCATGGGCACTGGATTCTGCTTCTCTTCTCTCTCCCCCTCCCCCTGCGCCCAAACCTGCTGCCTGTGATAGATTGGGGGGGGGGGGGGGGGAATGTGTGGCATCAACAGGATTAACTGATAAGCCAAGCTTATTGGTTAACTGTGTAGTCAATTACATGTTGATGTCTCTAGTGTAGATGTAGTATATGCCAGGACTCAACAACCTTTGGTTTGAAAATCACATTAAAATTCAAAACAAGTGGTCAACAAAGAGCCCATTTGCATAATTGAAAATATGCAAGTTAATATTGATATGATGAACATTGTATTCATAAACTTCTGCTGGTGGTGGTGACATGTGTGGATGTGGGATTGCAGGAGTCAAGATTGGGGTGTATAAGGGGCTCAGAGCAGGAGGTTGGGGTGTGAGGTGCAGGATGCAGGGCAGGGTGCCAGGGTGGAAAGTAGAGTATGTGGGTGAGGAGCTCTAGGAGCTGGGTTACCTTACCTGGCCAGGGGTGGGCCAGGATCGCCGCAGCCAGATCATGGCCTACCCTTCTACCCATGCTATAGAAGAAGGGCTGCCAGGCTTTCCTGCAGCCGGATGGGGGTTGGACTGTGACCTGCCCCCAGGTTCAGTGCTGGGGACAGGATGCTGCAGCCAGATGGGTGGCTGGGCCCCAACTGGGACCTTGTTGGCCAGGCTGCCATAGCCAGAGCTCAGGCCAGGCCACCGTGGACAGAGTGTTGCTGCAGTCATGGGGCCACCAGGCCTGGCCTAGAAGCGTGGTGGCTAGGGACAGACTGTGGCAGTCAGATGGAGGTTGAAGCTGGGCTGCTGCAGCCAGATGGAGGCATCTGTTGCCACAAGCCCTTCTCTATCCTACCTTGGAGTACGCACATGTCCCTTACAGCATGCTCTCAGCCGGTCTTTTAAATGAGCAGTCTTTCCCAGTTGGCTCTTACTTTCACCTCTGGTTAAAGGTGAAATAGGCAAAGACCATCTTGACATGAGTAATTATGCACCTTTAAAACTTTAAAATGAAAAATTCATTCAATTTAAAAAGTTACATGTACTTTGGGAATGACAAAAGAGCCATATTTGGTTCTGTACTGAGCCATAGGTTGCTGACCTTTGGCTTATACTGATTAAGTGGGGATTTTATTCACTTTGTTGGCTAGGGAGGTTGTGCAATATCCATCATTGCAGATTTTTAAGAGCAGGTTAGACAAACATCTCTCAGGGATGATCTAGACCAGCAGTTCTCAAACTTTTTGGGCTCCGGAGCCCTTTACATGCATAAAAATTTATGTGGCGCCCCAGCGGTCCACTGATTGTGTTGTACCTATCGATGTTTCCAGTTTGTCAACCTTGTGGAGCCCCTGGAGATGTCTCGTGGAGCCCCAGGGCTCCGTGGAGCACAGTTTGAGAAACACTGACTAAACAGTGCTTGGTCCAGCTATGAGGGTGGGGGACTTGACTTGATGACCTCTCAAGGTCCCTTCCACTTCTAGTATTCTATGATTCTGCGTGAATTCTATTCTATAGTAAACCCATATATGTGCCTCAATTACCCAGGACACTATACCAGTACCTAGATGGTGATGGGAATTTCCAGGGTGAGCCTCCCACAGTGAGGCTCACTCTGGAAATTCCCATCTCTCCAACCCCTGCACGTACACAATGGCAGAGGCTGGTTTGGGGTGCAGGGAGTTGTTCATGGCACTGGCTCTAGGGCCCCCCCCTTTCCCCAAGATGGTTTGTACTGGCTGCTTCTGAGTTTGTGCTGACATGTCTGTCCTATGTGGTGTCCCTGTTGACTAATCAACCTTCTGTTCTACCTTCTGACTGAGAGTCTCCTCTCTCAGCAGCTGAGGGGCCCTGTAACTCCCCCACACTGTTCTAGGAGCTTGTTCAGGATTGGAAGTTTTGATACGATACTTAGAACAAATGTATCCAGGTGGATTTCTTCAGTGCTAGTCATGCTATTATCTGTTGGTGCAAAGGGTGATCATTCTGAAATACTCAGTTCTTCGTCCAGTGTTTCAAGTGGCATTGCTTAATCTTCTCTGTCACAAGCTGAGAAGAGGTCTCTGGTTGAAATGCCTCTAAGGTATCTAGTAATTCTTGAAGGAATATACTGGATGACAGGAGTTCATGTAGACTCCTTAGTGGCTCTTACTTGGTAGGCATAGGGGGAGCAACCTCACATTTAAGAAGCATTCCAGCAAATGCATATTCCTTTCCATCAAGTAGGATGCTAGTCCTTTGCAGTACTTGATGTTAAAATGTGTGTGTAATTAAATTTTAGCAGTTACATGTGGGTTGGCAGTTGGCTCACTGTGCGTACTGGCTCTCACCTGGTGCCCCGTGCTGCTGCCTCTGTACCAGAGGCAGCAGTGTGGGGAAGCAGGCAGCTTCCTGGGATCAGGTGTGCATCAGGAGCTAGCTTTTAGGCTGGTTTCCCATGCATACCAGGAGTCTGCTTATAATAGGGATGTTTTGGGTAAAACAGTGAGTCTGGGGTCATTGGTTAGCCGTCAAGGTTACATGTGAAGTACCCCCCCCCCCCACTGCTGCTTCACCCCACCCCTGATGAAATATCTTGTTTGCTTTTACCCTGTGCTATGTGGATTTCATGGGGGTAAATAGTGGTTTCTCAAATTAGGAAATCTGATCCAAAAGGGAGTTGAAGGGGGTCCCAGGTTTATTTTTGGAGGATTGCAGTGTTACCACCCTTCTGAGCGTCCTTCAGAGTTGGGTAGCTAGAGTGGCATCTGTTGACTGTCAGCAGTAGTGCAGACGTAAGGGTAGCAATACCATACCATGCCATCCTTATTCCTGCCCTGCACAGAAGTAAGGGTATCAGTACCACAGTTCCTCACCCCCTGAACAAACTTGCAACATCACCTCAAACTCCTTTTTGGGTCAGGATCCCAATAACTATAACACAATGAAATTGCAGATTTAAATAGTGGAAACCATGGGATTTACTATTTTTAAAATGCCTCAAATGGATTCTGGTTTTGGTAGGGCACTACTTATTGGAGGCTGATAGGAAAATCATCCTTCCTTGTAATATAGCTTCAGTATAAACTTGAAGAAATTCTATTCCAGTCTTCGTTTTCCACCATTAGCTCTTGTTTTCTGATTGTCTATTTGGAAGGTATCAAAGAATCAAGGAAATCTGAGGGTGAAGAAATGGTGTTGGGGTACCAGTGTAAGGATAGCCGAAGCTAGTGTGCAGTGAATGGTTCATCAGATAAACTCGTTGCCCTCTGAATGGAGTGCTGCTGGCCGTTAGCATGCTTTGGAATCCAATGCAGTTTCTCTTATGGAATCTGTCAAATTTTTTTTTCCTTTGGGAGAACTCTGACCACTGTTTTAATTACCTCTGAGGGGTAGCACTGTTGGTCTGTAACTTAAAAAATGAATAGTCCTGTGGCACCTTAGAGTAACAAATATATAGGATCTTGAGCAGGGCTCGACAAATGGGCGAGTAGATTTCAGCCGGTCTCCCCATTCACCGGCGGTGCGCGCATGTGCAATGCGGGTCTGGCGCATGCGTGGTGCAGGGCTGGTGAGTGGATTTCGCTGCGGTTTGTCGAGCCCTGATCGTGAGCTTTTGTGGGTAAAACCCACTTCACTCAAGATCATCTCATCTGAAGGGGGGGGGGAGTGAACACTCAAAGAAGGGAGAGGGAGAAAAGAAAAGTCAGTTGTAATCCTGGTGTTAATGAGGCTAATTGGGCTGGAAATGTCCCATACTTAGATTTTGATGTCAGTGGGGTATTGAACATAAGCAATGTTGGTTTATAATATGTCATTCAGTTCAAGTCTTTGTGCCAAATTTGCATATGAAGGTCAATTCCACACTCTCTGTAGTTGGCTTGTGAAATTCCTTTGTAGAAAAATGGCTACTTTTAAATCCATTAATGAGTGCCCAGGCAGGTTAAAATGTTCCCTTACAGGTTTGTATGTTACCATTTCTGATATCTGACTTGTGTCCATTAATCCTCTGTCGTAGAGACTGTCCAGTTTGGCCAATATAGGTGGCAGAGGGGCATTGCTGGCACTTGATCGCGTATTTCACATTAGAGGATGTGCAGATGTATGAGCTTTTGGTGTTGTGGCTTACATGGTTAGGTCCTGTGATGGTGTCACTTGTATAGATGTGTGGATAGAGTTGGCAATAGGGTTTAGTGCAGGGTAGGTTCTGGGGTGAGTGTGTCTGAGATGTGATATGTGGCTGCTGAAGATAATTTGCTTCAGGAAGGGGGTTGTCTATTGGAGTGGATTGGCCTGTGATTTGTCAACAAGATTATGACTGGGAAGTGGTGATCTTGATACTGAACTCTAATCTGAAGATCCAGTCCAGGCATGACTGGCTCTGTGGGTTGTACCAGAGAACCTGTGAGGAGATGAGATTTGGGGTTTTGAGAAGAGTATCAGACGTGTCTAATTTTTCTTACCCAGAACAGGAACACAAGAAAATATAGGCAGACTAAGATGTGGGTGTAACTTTCTAAGTTATAAACTTGTTTTTTGTTTTGTTGAATGATATTTCTGTATAAAAGTGAACAGGCTTGTGGACAGTACTTAAGACTGGGTCTATTAAGTAATGGCCCTGCTGAGGGATAATTAACATGACCACAATGTGTTAGGGCAAATCTGGAAAGGGAAACGAATAATTCTTCAGTTTAAAAAATAGGAAAGTTGTCTCTGGATGCAGCTTCTCTACCATAATCATATGAACCCGATTTTGGTGTCAGTCAAAATTAGTAGTTCAGGTGCCCAGGATGAGTTTATATAAAGGGTGTGACTTCTTTCATATTAATAGAAACAGCACAGGAGTTAGTATATAGAAACTAATCTAGTCAATAGAAAAGCAACATTTTAAATTATTTAAAAGGACATGGTTGAGTTAAAGATCACACTTGTGTGCAAAGTTACATATATTTCATGTTCTAGATGTTTCTCTAGTTATTTTAAGATGTGACGGTTCCTATCCAGACACACTCCTAGTTTAAGGATAGGCAGGTGGACAGAAGTTAAGGAAGGGAGCAGTAAATGGGGATTAGGGATGTTAAATTTCAACTAACTAATTGAATAGTTGATGGGATTTCTATCGACTATTCGATTAGTTAAGAACTTAGAAATGTACAAGAGCCCCAGCGGGGACTCTTATACATTTCAAAGTTGGCTACCGCTGTGCCCCTGCCCCCTCACATGGAACTGGAGATGGAGGGGAGGGGGAAGGGAGGAGGAGAGAACTGGCTTTTAAGCTGGCTCTCTTCAGTACCCCCTCCTCTGCCCCCCCCCCGCTGCCTCTTTTTGATAGTCAACAAGTGGGGGGGAAGTGACCACTAGATTAATGTGGTGAGTCGACTAGTCGATCTAGTCGCTTGCATCCCTGATGAGGATTGGTCCTTATACAAGTCAACTAGATTCTCTGTAGGCAGCATGACAAAAGTGGAATTTTGAGAGGCTGAAGGTGGGCAGGGTCATGGCTTATAGGTGTGCTGAAAGGTCCTACCATGCATATAAGACATACTGATGTGAAACTGACGGGTGGTCAAAGTCCCAGCCGAGAGAGCAGGATGACTTTATGAATAAAATATTGCAGAATTGCATAGAGCACTGAATATGGTGATAAGAGTTATTTGTAGCAATTTAAGGTTAATACCTTTTTAGTTTCTCTAATCCTTCACTTGATTATGAGTTTGTGTATTTGGTGGAGTTGTGGTATTGTAAACACTCACCTAAGCATCTCCATTGTTACTATGATCAGGACTCCACACAATAACTTTCAGTATCCCTGGTCCTACACATGTATTGCAACGTGTGGTGTACTTCATACCATATAGCAAATGTCCCAACAACTACTATGTAGGTGAAATCCAGGGCATTCTAGAATCAATACCTCCAGAAAAATAGGACAACATCCTATCATCCATAAGCAAACACTCTTGACAGTATGCCATCGTTTTTTATGAATGGCATCAAACAGTATTTCCTTAGCTCTCGTCCCCTACTCTACTTAATGTTACATTTGACAACATCATTATATGGTCCCATAGGAAAGAGATCCTCGAATTCCACAGGGATTTCAACAATTTCCATCCCACTATCAACCTTAGCCTGGAATAGTCCAAGAAATCCACTTCCTTGACACTACAGTAGAATTATATGATGGCCACATTAGCACCATTGGAAAGTTACATGTCTCTAGCTTCCATCCAGGACACATCACAGGGATTGATTGTCTACAGCCAAGCCTGAAGATGCAATTCGATTTGCTCCAGTCCCCCACACAAACACATACAAGATCTTTAGCAGGCATTCTTAAAACATAAATACTCACCTGGGAAAACAGATTGACCAAGCCTGACAAGTACCCAGAAGTCAGCTACTTCAAGACAAGCCCAACAAGGAAAATAACAGAACACCACTAGTCATCACCTATAGCCCTCAGCTGAAACCCCTCCAGTGTATCCTTGACCATCTACAACCTATCCTAGAAAGCGATGTCACTCACAGGCCTTGGGAAATAGGCCAGTCCTCACCTACAGACAGCCCTCCAACCTGAGGCAAATGCTTTCCAGCAGCCACATACCATATCTCAGACATACTCATTCAGGAACCTACCTCTGCAACAAACCCTGTTGTGAAATCTGTCCGGATATCTATACAAATAGCATCACAGGACTTAACCACATAAGCTGCAACATCAGGGTTCATACAACTGCACATCCTCTAATGTGATATTTGCCATAGAGTGCCTGCAATGCCCCTCTGCTATATATATTTACACACACACACATGGCTCGCCGAACTGCGGCGAGTCCCGCTCGCCAACCGCGCTGTCTAGCAATCTGCGCATGCGCATATCGCCCGAACCCAGCTCTTCCAGGTTACAATCTACTCTCCACGTTCTACAATGTGATTGAACCCCTTGTGCCTAACAATCTGTTCTTTCTTGTATTTAGTTTACATACTCTCTGGTTACCTTCTCAAGGCCTGAGGAGGAACTTTGTGAGGCTTGAAATTGTACTTCCAACAGAAGTTGGTCCAATAAAAAATACCGTCAGTCACCTGATGTATAGTCTGTAGCATTAACCTATGAGCTTTTGCTTATCAGTTAATTGACTACACCAGTGTTTCCCAATTTTGTTTGGCCACAGAGCCCTTGCAAATTGGAAAGAATTTTGCAGAACCCCAATAAGTCTCATCTGAAAACTGAAAGTAGACCACTAATAAGTAAGGATAATAATAAACAAATGCTAAACTTTGTCTGATGCGGCGCTAGTAGATTCATATTCAGTCACCCACGCTCCCTGAGTGAGTACTGGGATTTACAGTGGTATACAACAGGCGATTGTATTACTGATTGACTGCGTGCGCAGCGCTAAGTAGTGACCTCATCGTCCCCACTCTCTGGCTAAGATGGCATTACATGGACACTTTCCATGGCAAACAGAAATGAAAATTGTTTTCAATAAAATTCAGAAATGCTTAATTTTTTTTAAATCCTAAAATGTTGTAACACTAACTCCTGTCCTGACCATGCATCCCTATTCCAGTCCCAAGCAGCCCCCTCCTGCACACTGAACCCCTCTCACACAGAGCCTGGGGGGCCACAAAATCTAGCCCTAAGACCCCAGAAGAGTTAATTGGCCTGTGGGAAGCCTTGAACCTGTCTTTTCCCTCCCCTCCCTTTTTCTTCTTCCCCTATGGAGCTGGAGTGCAAGGGGCATGAGGTATCTTAGTTGGGGGCCATATCAGTAAAGGTTAGGAATTTTTGGTTTTGTGGCTTTTATTTTTTGTTTTTGCTTCTGTGGTTTTTTTTCCTGTGGGCCCTAACAGATTTATCCCTCTCCTTCCCCCCCCCCTCGGCCCCCCCAGTGGGTCAGTGCAGTGGCCTTTGACCCAGAAAAGGTTTCCCACCTCTGCCATATATAACATGGAAACCTTTTGTTTTGGACATTACATTATTTTTCCTTTTAGTTTACTAAACTTAGATTTAGATAACATGATAAAGTTAAAGCACTTAAACTGTAATTTTGATGTTTTCTTTCTTGCCGGTTATATACACCTCCTTATGTTATCTCTCTCTATATAACAGTTTTTCCTGCTGGGGGACAGGAGTGAGGTTGGTGAACGTAGTGAGCCTGAGGCACAGCCTGCTAGTAGCTGTGTATTTGTTTTTATGCTCTAGTAGCCTAATATAAATAACTTAGTATTTTAAGGTATTTAGAGAGAGCCCATGGAAAGGGTTACATTGAGCAAGGTGGTTTGTGGACCAAAAAGTTTGAGAACTACTGCTATTGGCCATAAAGGAGAAAGCAAGAATGGACTAATTGGCTTCTCCTATTTATGGGTCTCTGACATAAGAGGAGAGAGATTTTGGTTATAAATAGGGAAAAGCTGAAAACCCACAAACTGGCAGGGGGGTTGTGGTGGTAAAGGACTTCCAATAGACCCTGTCAACTTGCTCTTTAGTCAAACTTTTTTTCTAACAAGGTTCCAGATTTCAGGATCTGTTTTCAAGTATTCCACTGTCAATTGCTTTTTAACTTTATCTGGAGTTGACATGTCACATGTAGTAGTATAAAAAGAGGTAGTCTCCTTCCAGTCACTCCAAATCTTCTGTTGTATAATGTGTGACTGTTAAAATGCCTGGGGATGTGTATTTAGAAAAATAGACAAAACTCATGGTGAAAGACATTCCAGTCATGGTGACAGCTTCAAACACTTCACTTGCTGGAAGAAGTTCAATCAAGGAATTCAGTGCTCCTTCATTACACTTCAGAAGTTCAGACACTAGCTTATTCCATCATACTATCCTGTTATCAAACAGATATTGGGCACTAATGCATATACACTTATTTTAACCCTCTTTTACACTAGCATATTATTTTTTCAGTGATGCCAGTCATTGTTTCACTTCGAGATTTTCTTTAACATTAGATATGTTAGTTTCTTATGCTCTGATCAGTTTCAGGCCCCATGCCTCCAGCTTGAGCCACTAGCAGTTGACTTTACTGCTTAGTGAGATTGAAGCCTCCCATTCACACTTTCTTTGACTGTTATATTTGTTTCCAGTCTGTTTTTTGAACAGCTTGTGACCCTCACTGTGGCTTTTTTTCTCTACTGCCTCAAATACCTCATGGATGAAATGGGAGCGGGAGGTCAGGATACCCGGGGCTGCGCAGCTCTAACTGTGCAGGCAGCGCACTCTGCCCTGGGACTCCCTGCACTCCCCCTTCCTCCCCCTTTTTTCTCCCACCCCCCGACCCCGCAGGACGGCATTGCAGAAGTAAGTTGCTGGGGTGCAACAGCCCCTGCTGTTCAGGCAGCGCGCGTGCCAGCTATTTGGGGAGGGGAAGTGCAGTTGTACACTTCCCGGAACCCAGAGGTATTGCAGGATTCCCAGGTACTGGTCCCAGCTGCCCCTGTACTCTGCCCCTGTCCAGATCCCCACCCCTCCCCCCACAAGCACCCTGTCCTCAGCACCCAGCAGCACCCTGCCATCCACTCTAGCACCCAGCAGCACCCTGTTCCTTGTCCCAGTACCCTGCTACCCACCCCAGTGCCCAGCAGGACCATGTCCCTGCCCCCAGAACCCTGCCACCTGCCCCAGCACTCAGCCACCTGTGACAACATCCTGCCACCCAGCAGCACCCTCCACTAGCACCCTGTCCCCAGCCCCCATTAGCACAGTTGGAACCACATTAGTGAGGCTTGGGGGTTTTGGAGGGGTGGCTTTTGCCTCTCACTTATGTGGCCCCAACTGACTTTTCTGTGGGTCAGTGACCCTTGACTCAAAACGGGTTCCTCATCCCTCTTGTAAATAAAGATAGTGCTAAAACATTTTGAGTTTGACATATTTTATTTCAAAACTAATCCTGGCCAACAAGCTCCCAATTGGGGCCACAGCCCCATCTCACTGCAGCATCATAACACTTCTGCACCACCTGACCCCAAATCTGAGCCTATCATACACTGGAACCCCCTGTCCTGAGCTTCTCACGTCCTCAGATTCCTGCATCCCCACATCCTGCCACAACACTCCTGCACCATCCACACATCACAAATCTGTGTCCTGAGCCCCATCATACTCTTAACCTCCTTGCCCTGAGCCCCTCACACATCCAACCCAAACTCCTGTACCCTCACATCCACAAGCCTTTGGCTTGCTCAGCACCCCAACCTTCCACCTGAGCCCAACACTCCCCAGCCTGGAACCCCTCCCTGAGCCAGCATCCCCTTCTCCTGCATCCAGATTCCCTCCCAGAGCTTGCACTTCTCTCTCACCCCTTCCCACACCCAAATCCCTCATTCCCACCTCAGAGCCCATACCTCCTGTCTCAACCCAGTGAGTGTATAAGGGCTGAGGATAACATGTAATGGAGAGGAGGGGAACAGAGAGGATGGGGCCTCAAGGGAGGGGTGGGGTCTTGGGGAAGGAATGTGATTTTCATGCATTGGTGGGTTCCTCTCCTCTCCGCCCTCCCCCCTTTTTTGCTTGACAAACCTAGGGGTTCCTTGAAATGCTGAAAAGGGTTCCATGGCCAAATAAAATTAGGAAAGTGTCCTAGAACAACAGGATCTTCCAATTAAGAGTTTAGTGTTGACAAGGCACTAGTGTGTGAGTAACATACATTGCCATTAAAGACAGCTCTAGAAAAGTGTGAAATACATCAAAATCTAAACATTTAATTGTGAGTCAGATTAATTGAATAAAGGAATGCTGGCTAAATACATCATAAGGGAGTTTAAGGTGAAAATGGCTTTTGCTATACAAACAATTTTCAGTGACTTATATTGGAAGAAGTAGGAACACCTTAGCAGGCAATATGCAAAATTCAAGACTACTTTTCTTAATTTAGTTCACTAATTCACTGGGGAGCTGCATGGTGAGTAGAGAACCTCTGCCGCTTTGTAAGGAGGCAGACACAGCCCTGCGCAGCTGCTGGTGACCGGCAAGCCGGGGAAACCCAGCTGCAAGCGGGGGGCAGAGGAGAGGGAGCGAGGCATCCGGCCAGAGGGGGTTGCCAGGGAACAACACGACGAGCAGAGAACCTCTGCCACTTTGCAGGGGAAGCTTCGTGCGGCTGCTGGCCACCGGCCAGCCCTAGGGAAAATCATGTTATTGCGGGGATGGGTCATGTTCAAAAAGTGTTCCCCCAAAAAATTGTGCTATCGCGAAAATATGTAAAGCGGGCACTTGTTAAGCAAGGAATTACTGTAGTGCCAAAAGTAAACTGCAAACTTTTTTGAATTATCAAACATTTTTTAACACCTTGACTATTTAAACATAACTGATGCTAGATCTTAATAGAACAATTTGAGATCCTGAGAGATCTGAGCTGAAGGCTTTGTGTTTTTTTTTTTTTAAATTCTGTGTATAACCTCACAGGTGCCACAAACAAAAGGAATGAAAATAGAGAAGGTTTTAAATGGATTGACTTTTTGCCTTTGTTTATGGCAGCTGCCCATGAGGAAGATAGCAGGCTGCAGCTCAGATTTCTCAGAGCTGAGGTGATATCAGGTCCTAATCTAATTACTACACTAATTATAAGGGAGTGTCTTTTAGAATCTTACCTGTTATGCAACACAACAAAAACTCCACTTAAATTAATGTTAACTTGGGGAAAAAATTGAATCCATTATAGTAGATGCATGCTTGAAAGAGGCAAGTAAAACTTTTCCATATAGAGGTGTATCCAGTGTTTAAGACCTCATTAACATGCCAATGCAGGGTTTCCCTCATCTTGGACAGGTAAAAATCTTCAAGTCAGAGTTGATTTACTGTGGGCTGGATCTACAGCTTCTTCAAAGTTCTTGTATCCTCTAAGGGTGGGCCAGGCACTTTTAAAGGCCATCTGAAGAGAGAAGACTGGTGACTTCCCATTGGTTAAATAGACCCTTTTTCCCCCCAGGGCAGGGACTGTTTGTTCAGCACCCTCCATACCTGTGGAAAAATACCAGGTTCAAGATGGATCCCGGTACCAGGTGGCATGTTGCATGTCTTTCTAGGACCAATCACAATTTGGGCTTACAAGACAAACACTACCATTCACAGATCGTTGGTTTGAGTACGGAGTTATTTCTAAAACATTATAATGGCCCTTATTAGCACATCTAGAATTATAAACAGATTCACATGTCCTATTTCTAACTTCACTTACAAGAATGATATATGCACAAAAATAGGATTAGTAGATTCAGCAGATAGGAACTGTAAAATTGATATTAAAAAAAACCTTAAATAAGTAGTCCTGTAGCACATCCGAGACTAACAAAAATTTAAGATGTTACAAGGATCTTTCGGGTTTTTCATGTTTTTTTAAGTTAGAGTAACACTGCTACCCTTGAGACTTGTAGAATTGATATACTTCAAGTAATGCACATTCATATCCATAAGCCAATTTTCATCGAGCACAGGGGGGACCCTCCCAAACACCATGGATGGGAAAACTCCACGTTTATAATATTAGCATTTTTCTTTTCAAAAGTAGTAGTATGTGGGTTTGTATAGTCTTTAAACTTGGTATAAGAGCCATATATATTATGTATGGAAATAGTTGGGGAAACTCTTGGAAAAGAAATTGCTTTTCTTGTCCCTTTTCAAATAAACAAAGTCCAGAAAGCTTTGGCTATGAGCTGCTATTTATTCAAGATAAAAATTCAGACTTCCTTCCTGAATAGTGGAAGGCTGGATCCTTCAGTTTTATTCTAGGAATATGTCCACTTTGGTGTATGTGGCAGCTGTAAACACATGCTGTCTTTCACTCCTCATGGTGTTGCCTGCATATTATGAGAGCATAATCTAGAACATAAATACTGATTTACTGCAACTTTCTGCTTATATGCAGTTCAAAATTCACCTTGACACTTGTCCCATACAAACATCTTTGGCTTTTCCTGGTGCAAAATATGTCTGTCTGGGTCAAAATGACTAGCAACACAAACTCTAAACTTCTCTCTCGTGACACTTACTCCATGCTGCCTGTTACTGCTGTCTCAGCAAGATGTAATGATCTCCTGCTTCCAGGAAGTTTCTTCTAGAAAAGATGAAGTCAATAAGGAACCCATTAGTATCCTTCATGAGTCCCTTTTTTAGTACCGTTGTGTTACTAGATGGGGACCAGACACTTTTCCTGCTCGGACTTAGTTAGGCAGTCCTCTGAAATGTGCCCTGAACCTTGTCTGTAGATTCATAGACTACAAGGCTGACAGAAATCAGTCATCCTCTAGTTTGACACCTTGTATAACACAGGACAAAGAATTTGTGAATTAATTCCTGTTTGTACTACAGGTTAGATCTCTCTGGTCCAGCACCCCAGGATCTTACTGGTCCTGGATGAGGGATTTTGCCAGACCGGGGAAGTGGCCACTAGTGCCCCGTGCGCCCCTCCTTTCCCTCTCCCTCCCTTCCCCCCCTCCTCCCACCAGCTCCCTGGTAGCCAGGACACTCTAGTCTTGAAACATGCATGGTTGCTGCCAGACCAGAGTCCCAGTTTAGAGAACACACATTAAGAAAAACATGCAATGTAATTTAAAAATTGACAAATGAAAAATTCAGCTTGGTAAATTATTCCAATGGTTAACGGACCTTGCTGTTGAAATGAATGCACTTTATTTCCCATCAGAATTTGTTTAGCTTCAATTTCCAGCTGTTGAATCTGGTTATATTTTTGTCTACTAGAATAAAGAGCTGTGATCAAATTTCTGGTACCTCTATAGGTACTTAAAGTCAGTAATTGCTTCACACCTTAAACTTCTTTCTTAGGCTGAGCTCCTTGAGACTATTTAGCTTATAAGGCAAGATTTGGTAAAATCTAGTCTGCCAAACATTTGGATCAGTCCCAGTGGGACCCTTAGGCAGGCTCCTTGACTGCTATGGCTGCACAGGCTGCTCATGGCCAGCTGTGGGGGTAAAGGGGTGTATGTGTATGGCCTGCTCCTTAAGGGAAGAGGAGCCCACTGCACTTGTCTGTAAGTACTGCTTTTGTGGCTCCCATTGGCTGATTTCTGGCCATAGACGAAAAACCTAAAGGTGCATGTCACACAGACAAACACTGGCTCCAGCAGTGGGCCAGTTTGAGCACCGTGTGAACAGAATATAAGAACGGCCATACTGGGTCAGACTAAAGGTCCATCTAGCCCAGTATTCTGTGGTCTGACAGTGACCAATGCCAGGTGTCCCTAGAGGGAATTAACAGAACAGGGAATCGTCCCCCATTCCAAGCTTCAGACAGACTAGGGACCTATCCTCTATGAATATGTAGCTCTGGGAGCTGGGGCTCTGGCTAGGAGCTACCTATGGTAAGCGTCTTCTGGCCAGAGCCTGCACCTGGCACCCTATCCCCTCCTACACCCAAACTCCATCCCAGACCCCACAACTGCTCTGTTAATATAGTAGAAACGTGTAACCACTGACCACTTACGCCACTTGGTGTGCTGCCCCCATTGAAAATGATTGCTTCTCTTGCTATAAGGCGTGATTTCTAATCTCTTAATAATACTTATGGCTCTTGCATGAACCCTTTCCAATTTATCAACACCCTTCTTGAAGTATGAACACCAGAACTAGGTATAATATCCCAGCAGCGGTCTCACTAGTGCCAAATACAGACTTAATATAACCACCTCCTCCTGGATATTCCCCTCTCTCTCTCTCTCTCTCTCTCTCTCTCCACACACACTTAGAATACAGGTAGCCCTTTTGGCCACATCACACTTGAGGCTTCCATTCTGCTGTTCATCATAATCCCCCCCAAGTCTTTGAGTCAGGAGTCCTGCATCCTTTCAGTGTGGCCTATGTTTTTTTTGTTCATAGTCTTGGTTTTGGTTATATTAAAACACGTTGTTTGCACCCAGCTTGCCAAGCCATCCAGATTGTTCTGTACTTGTTTTTTTTTTTACCCAATCTTTGTCATCTGCAAACTTTCAATCACTTTGTTTTCTTCTAGGTAACTTTTTAAATTGCTAAATAGCATGGGGCCAAGAACCAATCCCTGTGGGACCCCACTAGAAACACACCTGCTTCATGATAATGCTCTGTTTATGATTACATTTTCAGACAAGTCAGTTTTTAATCCATTTAATGTGTGCTGTTGTGTTCTTTACTTTGTTAATGAAAATGTTGTCATCAATTCAAATGCCTTACAGAAGTCTATATTACATCAACACTCTTCCCTTTATCAGCCCAAAATTACCTTTATCAAGGCACCTGTACTCTCATAAAAATTAAATTTAGTTTGATAGGATCTTCCCCCCACAAACAATATTGATTGACATTAAATTCTTTATTAGAGTTCCATGCCACCTGCACTGTTTTGTCCAGAATACCAGGCTAACACACCAGCAGTTACTTGGTTCATTCTGTTTTCCCCTTTTAAATACTGGCATGATGTATTTAGCTTCCTGGAACTTCCCTATGTTGCAAGAGTTAGTGGAAGTCAATGTTAAGGTTCCAGAACTCCTTGGCCAGCTCTATTAAAACTTAGCAGGTATGGGTTATTCAAATTTAAGTTAAACTTCTAATTTAAATAATTATTCTGTCCATTCCAACAAACTAAGGAAGATGGTAAATTTTTCATATTAATGTGAATATGACTACATCTGGCTCTTTTTCCCAAATGGGGGAAAAATCTATATTTATTGAACATGTCTGTTTAATCATTACTGAGAATTTTGCCATTTCCATTTAGAACTGGGAATGGTAAAATTATTCCTAATATACCTAAATTATTTTTTTGACTTTGCTAGCCATGGGTTTCTCCTTGTGTCCTTTTGATAACTGAAGAAAATTGATAAAGTACCTAGCTTTTGTTTATAGTCACTACTGTCAATGCCCATTTTTGTCCATTTGTATTGGTTTTTTTTTAGTTGCCTTTATTTCTGTTGTAAGCTGCGCTTTTTTAAAAAAAAATTTATTTTATTTTTTTAAACCAGTGTGGCCGCCTTTGTAGTTCTGTAGGTCTGTCTTGTGGGGCATATAGTAAAATGTTCTTAAACAATCCCCAATTATCACACTATCCTTTCTAGTAGTAACTCAGGATGTCAAGAGTCTGCAAAATCCATCAAAGAATTCTTGAACTGCCCTGTCTATTCTACCTTGTTTTCTCAGCAAGCCAATCGGTTAAACCATCCCCACAGGAAAAAGACTTGCATTCTTCAAGCATCCTAAGCCAGGCTTGCTTGTCTTCATTATAAGTTAAAATCTTAAACTGGGAAAGAGACTAGTACTCTTGGGATATTATGCAGTTCAGACATCTTGGGGGGAGGAGGGAGAGAGCGCACAGTTTGTGTCCAAGTCTGTTCTTGGTAAGACTGACAGGTTTGGCCAGAATGGCTGACTTTAAACAGAGGCAAAATTCTCCCATTTGCTGCCTCTGCAGCAGATGGGCCAGAGGACTCTGTATGGATCTTAGTGGAACTATATTTTCTACTTCCTTCCCCCTACACCTCCATTTGAAGGTCAGGTATCTCAATTTTTGAGATACTGCAGGTATTTCTTGGATTATAGCCAGGCTGACTTTCCTTCTTCCCTGACCTTTGAAGTCCAGTTCCCAAGAAAGTTTCTGGAAGTAGAGAAACAGTACCTAATCTTACTGTATATTTTAGAAATCTGTCTGTGACTCCTTCTAAACAGTAAGAGCTAGGACCACCATATTTGGTATGCAGCTTCCTTGTATCCTAATTTAAAGCAAGATCAGGATTTGGTTGTGGCAGGATATGGGATATGAGTAGAATTTGATTTTTTTTCTCATAAAATGGAAAGGGAGAGATCTGGCAGGGGGGACTTACACTACAGAATGACCACAGAAGTATAAGCAAGAGGCCAGAGATGGGTACCTGGCCGTCAGGTGGCAGGGGTAGAAAAAGGGACTGTTATCTATTATGTATTTCAGAGTTTCTGACTGTCACCCATCTGGGGGACATGCATTCCTCCCTGGCTGTGTCCACTAATCATAGTTGTCCTCTCTCCTTGGGGCACCCTGCATATTGAACCCTTCATTCCCAATCTCACTCCTATCCCTACCCAGAACAATGATTTAAATGAAGAAAAACAAAACTTATTTGAGTTAATCTTCTAGTAGAAGAATGTGTATGTTTGTCCTTGGCATGTAATGCTTGAGGAAATATTTCTTCCAAATGTGACTACTACTTAAAGGTTCTGTAACCACAAGGCCAGGTATGTGCTTGGCACAGTGTGGTTCTGTATAAACTGATACATTCAAAATTGCTTGAACAGTATTGCTGGTTATAGTTTGGTGAAGGCATGTTGTGTGCAAGTTCCCAATCTGTGCCATAACACTGAGTTTGAAACACTTGGGCAGAAAGCCAGTCTCTCTACATTTAAAGTGTTTAAGAAGAAAACTACAGCATGGATGACCTGCAGGTAATTCTTTTCATGACTATAAGAGCTAGTATTTCCAATTTTTTTTTAAACTCGTGAATTTAAATAAGTATTGATTACCATATGTGGTGGCTTAATGCACATTATTTTAAGACGAAAAATAGTTGATTGTGATGGAGAGTTTAAGAACTATACTATCAAATGAGTTTTGTTTTTTTTAGTTTTTGCTTGTATTAAGTACAATGAAGGAATACTTGTTTGTTACTGTCTCAACTTATCATTTGATGCTTTATTCTAGTAATCCAGGTTACCAGTACAAAACTGTTCATGAATGCTCTGATAAAGGAATTACATCTAAAACAGATTATTATAACACTTATGTGGCTATACTTCCATATATAAGCAGCTGAATTGAATATATTTTCAAGATAAAAATATGCAGGTAACTATGGAATTGTCCACCCATAGAACTGACAGAACAAACAATTTTAAAAAATGTTAATGTCTGATTTAGTTCTGATAGGTACTAAAATTATTCTACATTTCTCTTGATAAGGTATAAAAAATTATTAAAGAATGAACTTCTGTGATTTCTTCTGTTCTTACCACAGAAAATGTGGATTGGGTATCTCTTCTGATATTTCTACTAGTCACTGAAAGACCCATGGCTGGCCCAAGTTGACCAACTTGGATTTTAGGCTATAAAATTTCAGTATACTCGTACAGGCTAGGCTGGAGCCTGGGCTCTGAGACCATGCAACCTCTGAGAAGGTTTCATTCCATCAGCACATGAGATGGTTGTATTCTTGGAGTTGATGAAGTCCGTCCTGTGTACTGAGAGAGACATGAGTTTAGGGGACTTGGGTTGGGAGAAGTAATATAGATTAGGTAACTAAAGACCACTAGAATGCAAATGCACAATGCAGCTGAATTAAGACGGACGAAGCATTGAGCATTTTCCCTTTGAGTGCTGTAATGCTGATGTTAGTTAATGGCTGTAAATACACACATCTCTTATCTATCAAGCTGTCGATAGAAAAACAACAACAAACTTTGTCATGAATCCGTAGACTTGGTTTAATCTTTTGCTTCTTTCCTTGTAAAGTACTTTATGTACCTTGGCAACAAAAACTTGACCTCTGAATAAACTAAACAAAGTTTGAACTAATAGCTTGCCTTTTATCATAAGGATGTATTTGTAATTGACAGCTATCACCTATTTATGTGGGCAGCACTTCATGTTAAGCAATTCTAAGTATTAACGTCTTGGCAGAATAAAATTATGGGCGAGCCATAAACTTTCTGAATCTGATTTGTCAGTAACTGGTATCCAAACCTGTATTTGTACAGAGCCTTTGTGCAAGAGAAATAGTGATTGAGTTGTAATGGTTAAACACAGTATTCAGATGGGAGCAGGGATTTTTCTAATGCACATTTAGCTGTGAAAGAGCATTCAGTGGAAAAATAGCTCTGGGCAAAAGGAGGTGGTAGGTTCAAAATCTATTAAGAACATGCTGTATTTTTTCCTAGGTCAATACAATAACTTTGTGAAAATGCTGGTATGTCTTTAAAAGCTGCCTCATTGCTTTACTAATGCTAAGGATTTGTCTAAGGATTCTTCTGAACTAAAATTTTCCTTAATTTTTCACTTTCTGCACTTCTATGGTGCAGCTCCATGGCTGGCAGCAATATGAGTATTTAACATTTCACTCGTTTCCTTCCCCCGCCCGGGGGGGGGGGGGGGGGGAGGGGGAGGGGAAAAGAAGAAAAAGAAAAGTAAGGTTGGGGCCCAAGATTCTTATTTTTAAACTTTCCATGGACCCCCTGCAGTACTGTTGCAGATCACCAGGGGTCTGCAGACCACAGGTAGGGAACCACTGTTCTAGTTCATACAGAGTGCTGAAGACCTTTTTAACAATGTCATCTAGACTTGTAAGCAGAACTAGATGACATGGTGGTTAGTGTCACGTAATCTGTACTAGCAACATCTGTAAACCTATGAGCAGTAATACTTAGCAGTATTGGAGCTTCCATTTAGAATTAAAGGACTAGTCCTTTATGGTTTGTAAGAAAATAATTCTTCATATGAAGATGATGTATGGCAAAACCAACATCTATTTCATTCTGGCTAGGAAACTTATTCCTTAGGCTAGTAATAGTTTGAATAAGATTTCTTAGCCTAGTTGTTGACTTGTTTCTGTAACTTTCATCCATACATCTTAAACACTCTATTGAGACTGATTAAAAGGGCTAATGGTTTAACGCTGCTAAATGGAGATTGGGCTAAACAGAGTTTAGCAAGGTCCAGAGACTTATATATACCATAGAATAAGGTTGGAAGAGGCCTTAGGAGGTCATCTAGTCCAACCCCTGCTCAAAGCAAGACTAACCCAAACTAAATCATCCCAGCCAGGGCTTTGTCAAACTGGGCCTCAAAGCATCTGTCTAAGGATGGAGATTCCACTACCTCCCTAGGGTAACCCTATTCCACTGCTTCACCATCCTCCTAGTGAAATATTTTTTTTTCCTAATATCCAACCTTGACTAGGGATGTTAATGTGTACACAGTTAACCGATAAGCCTGGGCTTATTGGTTAAACCTCATGGTTACACACCCATGCTTCCCCTCCCCCCTACCTCTCTATCAGAAGCAGCAGGGGGTGAGGAAGACTGGTGCCAGGTGCTTGTGTAGAGTCTGCATTTCAGTCTGCTTCCTGCACATGACGGCTCCTGCACAGCCACCTCCCACAAATAGCAGCACAGAGGGGGGCAGGCAGGAGCTGGTGGTTGGGGGAGAGGGGGAAGAACAGGTTGAAAAAGCCAGCTCCCTGCAAGCATCCAGCTCCTGCCTGCCTGCCTGCCCCCCTCATGTAAATATGTAACTGCTGAAAATGTCAGTGGTTACACATTTACACAAGTTTATTTTAATGTCCCTAATACAGACCTCCCTTAGTGCAACTTGAGATGATTGTTCCTTGTTCTGTCATCTGCCACTAAGCTCCATCATTTTAGAAATCCCCCTTCAGATAGCTGAAGGTTGCTATCAAATCTCCCACCCCACTCTTTTATTCTGCAGGCTAAAAAAGCCCATTTGCCTCAGCATCTCCTCATAAGTCGTGTGCCCCAGCCACCTAATCATTGTTGCCATCTGCTGGACTCTGACTTGTCCATATCCATTCTGTAATCCAAGTTGGGGCTGAATAAAGGGTGGTAATCGCTCCAACTCTTATCCAGATTCTCATCTACTGTAATTCCCAGGTGCTGTTCTGCAATGCATGGCATTCTTTCATGCTCAGTATAGAATCCTGCACTTGTTGAACCTCATCAGATTTCTTTTGGCCCAATCCTCCAATTTGTCTAGGTCACTCTGGATGGTCTCCCTACCCTCTAGTATATCTACTCCTCCCCAGCTTAGTGTCATCCACAAACACTTGGGATAAATCCATCCTAGCCCCAAGACACTCTGCTTGATACCGGCTGCCAACTAGACATTGGGATAGTGATCGCAGCCTAGTTGAGCCTGATTCAGCCACATCCTGTCCACCTTCTTATAGTTAACTCATCCAATCCATACTTGAACTTTCTGGCAAGAATACTGTGGAAGACGGTAGATACTTAAGCCTGGCACTGTGGCACAAACACTATTAAAAATCTTAACCTTTTTATTAAAAATACAAAAAAGCATTTGAAATATACAATACAAAATATGATTTCATTTTTGCAGCATCCCTTGCTGCTTTCCCATTTGGCTCTAAAGTTTTTAGAAGGGGGAAAAACTCTGAAATCCAGTTTAAAGATTCAGGAACTGGTGAGGGTGACTTCATCTCATTGCCTCTTCCTGGCCAGTTCTTGTCAGGATACCTTTTAAGGTCTGGATGATGAAGGCCGTGGTTCCAGAAAACCTATGAAGGGGATAGCCATGATAGTGGAGCTTGCTCAAATAGCCTTTGTCTGGAGTGACACATGCTTTTATATTTGTTCCTTTCCTCACAAAAGGAATGATAGGTAGAAAAATATTTTGGATCCTTAATAGTCCATCCCCTCATTATTGTATCTACCAACTAGGCTTAATAACTGACACCAATTTTGGCTCTGACTTTTGGCTTCACATCTATTGTTTAACTTCAACACAGTCCTTGAATTGTATAAAAGGATTAGTCTGAATAGAAGAGATCCAATTTCCCATCAACTTTTGTTTTAGGTTATGACATCCTATGAACTTTTACATCTTACAGTTAAGCTCACACCTCAGGTCCAGTTGTCACAGTAATTCACAAAGTTAACTTTTAAGGCCCTTTATAGTTAATCCCCATCTTCTCTGATTTGCTGTTGATGCTGGTCTCTGATCAGGCATGATGGCAGTCTCCACTAAACACACATTAAACTTTGTGCTTTTCCACATCTGCCCCACATACGTGGGAGGAAATCCCAGTATATAGGCAAAACTCCCACGTTGTTTGCCTTTGAGTCTCTTCAAAACTATCATTTGCTATGGGGCCTACAAAAAACTTGGCAATGGTTAGACTGTTGCTGTGCAGAGACCACTGTGTATTATGCTGACCATTGTAGTCTCACTGTTTACTTGTATTTTCCCATCTGTTTGTATCCATAACACTCTGGTCATACGTTTTAGATTGTAAGCTCTTTGGTGGTAGGGACCATCATTTTGTCCTGTTTTTGTACAGTGCCTATCACAGTTGTATCCTGGTACATGACTGAGGCTCCCAGTTGCTTTGATAATACAAATAAAGAAGATTCAGAGATGCAGAGACTAAGAATTTTTTTCAGAGGAACTGAGAATCTGCTGCTGCTACTACAGACTACAGTTGAATATGTGAGTGCTCAGTAAGTATGAAAATAGGCCCTATAGTAAAAGTGCTAAAGTCTCATTTTCAAAGTCACTGCTAAAATAAGATGTGCAAATCCATATAGAGTAAATGCTTAAAATTGAACAGTGAGAGAGTGGCTGATTGAGGAATATAGTTCAGATATTCTGACTTGAGCTTGTGCTCTGCCTATCTGGATCATGATACCTCAGGGTTACAAGAGTTCTTTTTTGTTTTCAGGCTTTTAGTTACCGTTCTTATTATAAGACTTGGACATGAACACGTTAAACTTACCTTTTGTTGATAGTAAATGCCCTGTTCAGATTGGATTGGTCTAGTAATCTTGTTTTTGAACTTCGTATAGTATCTATCTTGCACTTTCTATTAATGGTGGAAGTAGAGATACAAAAAACATGGTGTGGTTGTCACTAGCCTCAGGGGCAATGTGAGTTTTAGCATACCATATCTCGCTGAAATTTTGCGCAAGAATTTTCCATGCTCTCATGCTTTTCTCAGAATTTGGTATTTCAGCTGGCTCTAATTTGACAATTAAAACTCCTTTATCAGAATTCTGAAATGGCCAACTTTATTTCAGTTTTAAGTGGCTTTCTGTGGTGATGGGGAGAGAAGCTTCTAAAGAGCCACAAACCAAAGATCTTTAAAGATGGCTAACCCATGCATGAAGCCCCTCTAAAGAACTTTGCATGTGGGATGAACACACATACTCCCAGGTGTTTAGACTTAAGTGTTTAAACTTAGTATTGCCATCGTATCTTCTATCAGACAGATGCCATCATTCTGATGGGTGAATCTTAGTGCGTCTAGTGACCAAGGCAGGGGTGGGCAATAAGTAGCCCGCTGGCCAGATGCATTTCACCAGGGTTAGCCCCTTGTAGATCACTGGCAGACTGCTTACGCACAGGTAAATAAAGTGCTAGCAGTTACAGCCACTTGCAGCTCCTGTTGGCCGCAGATCTCTATTCCCAGCCAATGGGAGTTGTGGGAAACTGTCTCCTATACCGTGCCACTTCCTGTGGCTCCCATTGACCAGGAACAGCGATCCTCAGCCAACAGGAGTTGCAAGCAGCTGTAACTGCTGACTTTAAGGTGCCAGCAACCTACCGGGGCTAACGCTAGCAAAATGCATCCGGGCTGCTTGTTGCCTGCCCCAAACTAAGGTTTTCTCTAAATTATGATTTTTTATAAAGCATCCCTTGCAAAACCATGCAAGGTGCTGAACAAAAATTATAAATTCAACTTATTTTAATAACACAAGAATACCCTGACCTCAGTGAAATCACTGAGGTAAGTGAAGGGTGCATTTAAAAAGCATTTTAACATGTTTTAAAACCGTATAGTCAAGGTGAGTTTGAAGCCTTGGAGGTTCAAAAGATGAACCTTTTAAAAACTTAGACAAGCCCCAGTACCTCTTAATCACAGATATCCGCACTGAAGTGCTCCCTTGTTGAGTTGTGGGTACAATCTGACTTTAGGGCTGGTCTACACAAGGAATTACCTTTAGGCCTGTTAAGTTATTGCTGCAAATCTGTGACTAAAAGTGGATATAGACACAGTTGGCTTTGACCATATTTAGTTCTAAATAACTACACACTTAAAACTATTTAGTTCAATGAGCTTGTCAACTAAAATAAGTCAGTTCCCAAGATAACCCTTAGTAACTTGTTTAATTTTTAGAACAATGGGATAGCTTTCAATGCTCCATTCCAATTATGAAGGCTTCATGAGACTGATATGGAACTGCAGTTAGTTGGTGTCCTTAAGCATGAGAGTTGGTATCCCTTTAATCCTTTTTGTAAACTTTATATCACAGCTGATGTAACTGTGGATACTCTCATTATCCATATAAATGTCTAATCCTTTTTTGAATCCTGCTAAGCTTTTGGCCTTGATATGGCTTGGCACTTATTTACAGAGGCTGCTTATAACTTGTTTGGTTTTCTGCAATCAGTTTTCAAATGTGTTAATATTTAGTGATGAAATCCCAGAAGTTTTGAGTTACCACTTGTATTATGAGGTGGATGTCAAACCCTGGTTGTGTAATGCCTTATAGGTGTCTCCAAACTTCCAAGAGGCTTTGACAACTGACTCGAGAATTTGTTTACCCCTTTTCCTCACCTTTTTTGAAGCCTGTCCATGTACATTAGATGGTCTGCTTACTATTCAGTAGTATTCTCCAGCAAAAAGCTTCCTCATCTTCCTTTGGATACCTATAAATTCTGAACATTCATTCTTTTCTCCTGTAGACTTTGAGAAATACCCACACTGTCATGAGACTAGTAGGACTCTTCAGTCATTTTTCCTTGCATTTATAAAAAGGGAGGTGAAATCCTGAATGGTAAAGGGTCCCCGGGACAAAGTGACCATGGTTCAGATTTACTGGATAGCTGTTGGTTAGAATTGATTATAAAAGATCACTTATGGCATTGCTTTTTTTTAACGCCTATCAGAAGACCCAGTGTGTGTTTGCTTGCTCTTTTCTATTTCCTCTCTTAGCAAACATAGTGCTATGCTAACGTTTTGTGCATGGTTCTTTAAGGGCAAAGGTATGCTGCTGGCTTTTGTATTTCTTTCATATGTTTCTACTAAGGATGCCAATGAGGAGTCAACTAGGTGATTAACTGATAAGCCTAAGCTTATTGGCTAATCTTTTTGACTACTCGCATTTCCCCTCCCTTGCAGCCTATATGTCAAAGGCAGCAAGGGGGAGGAAAACAGGAATGTCTCCCTAGTACTGGCTCCAGGGTTCCGCCTGCCCTCTCCATGTGCTACTGCCTCTATCACAGGCAGCAGAGAGGTAGGGCAGTGCAGGCTGCCACCAGGCAGCCTCTGTCTGCAGGGGGTCTGACCTCCCCACAGACAGCAGCTGCTTCGCATGTCCCTGAGCAGCCTCTGTCTGGCGAGCCTGGGCCCACCATGGGCAGGGGCTGCTTTGCAGCAGCAGCCCCTGTCTGTGAGGGAGGGGGGGAAATCTGAGTTCCCCCCTCAGGCAGAGGCTGCTCAGCATCTCCTGGAGCAGTCTCTGTCCATGGGGAGCTTGGACCCCCCCCTTATCTCCCCACAGACTGTGGCTGCTGCCACCACCCTGTGCTGCTACCTCTGCTTCCTGGTTAACTAGTTAAACCTATGTTTTAACTGATTAACTGGGATTTTTACATCCCTAGAATCTACTCTTCTATAATTGATAGTAATGTTTACACAGAAGCTTCATTCCTGGAAACTGCCTTTGCTGATTTGTGCAGAATTCCTTAGATCTTAACTGCTGCTTACCTGTGACAGGGAAGCTTGCCAGTGATATGTATTGGTTGAATAAAGCTTCAAGGGTATGATCTCCCCCAGCACACATTCTCTAGTATTTGATGTACACTACTGCCTACCTTCCCTTTTTCACCTAAGGCAGCAATTCTCAACTGCTGAGCCGCAGACTGGTGCCAGGCTGCAAACCACTGGCAGCTCTGGGCTGGAATACACCACCCAGTGCCTCCCCTCCTGCTGCAGCTGTTGGGAACGTACCTTAGCCAACCAGCACTGGGCAGGACCGGGGTCTCCTCTGAGCCTTGGAAGAGTGGCTTGCTGCACAGAGGGAGGGCCACGCAGAGCCCAGCATGGCAGCCTTAGAGTAGCCAGGAACCAGGCAGCAGTGCTCAGCTGGCGACTGGGAGGCAGCATAGGGCTAGGTGGGAAGGCAGGCTGGCACTGGAGGTAGGGCTAATACTGGAGGGCTCTAAGAGGTGGGGGGCTAACATTGGGTGACACTGAGATGTCCAGGCTGGGGTGCTGGCGTTAGGGATGGGACTAATATTGGGGTCTGGGGCCTAGCACTGGGGGAACCCTGAGAAGGCTGGGTGCAATGGACCTCTAAAAACAGGTGGCTGGCACTGGGGCAGGGGGAGGGGGTCAGGGGAGTAGGGGGCTGGCACTGAGGGGGTTGGGTGCAGGGAACTCTAGGGTCAGTGGCTGGTGCTGTGGGGTAGTGAAGAGGTGGGGGCTCTAGGGGTTAGGGCTGGCACTGAGGGACTTTAGAGGCTGGGGCTTTTTATGCCGTGGATTGGCAAACCCACAAACTTTTGGCGGACCGGTAACATTGTATTTTCATATTTTGAATAGTCAGTATTTGCATAATGAATATACAAATAAAATGTTACCGGTCCACCAAAAGTTTCTGAATGGGTTTGCTGGTCTGTGGTGTATAAAAGGTGGGGAATCACTGACTTAAGGAACTTAATCTTAAATGGGTATTAAAATTCTGATCCATTTAGCAACTTTAGAGCATAGTTCATATGTTTTGCTTCATGAGGTCATTAGTGAAAAATCTAAGACCATACAAAGATGCACTGATTTGCTGTATTCAGTTTTTTAGATGCAGTGTTGACTTAAAGGCTATATTCATTTTAACATTAAACAGATTTAACGTCCTCTGGCAAATGCTGACTGATCTGACTTTCCAGTACATGTTTAATTTGCAAACTAAAATCTTGCTGTTATGGCTTTTTTGTGTTAAACAACTGAACTGTACAAAATAACGAACTAGTGATGCAGACTCACAGGATCATTAATCTGTTTTATTGCTCTAGCTATATTAAAATCAACTCTAATCACAGTTAAAAAGCAAATGAACTGTGATTTACCTTTTGGGTATAATTGGACATACTGCCTTGTAAGTTTTTTTTTTTTGCGTGTGTGTACTTGTTCTGTCTGTAAAATAACGGGCTATTTCGTATGCAGTAAAGCCTAATACATAATTGATTGTGTGATACACACACCATTATCTAGGGTACATGGGCTGTTTTTTGTGTCTGATTTGCTGAGAACAATTCTTCCTTGCAGTAGAAACTAGAGGATTTTCAATCTGTCATGAGGACAGCAGATTACTATTTATCTGTCCTGATAAAAATATCTAAAATAAAATGCTAAATCCCTTATACTAATGCATACGAGCTCTTTTTTGAGGATCAGTGTCCCAGTAAACATCAAGCAGTTAGCAATGGCATATTCAGTGTTCAGACTACTTGAGGTCATTTTCTCCAACATCGAATTCCTTTGTCTTTTCATATGGGGAAAATCCAGGCTACTGGAACCTGGAATCCTGTCAAACTTGCATAGTATTTCTGTGCTCTGTAAAGTTGCTATGTTCCACTTTTATCTCTTGCAATCTTTTTGTTTAAAAAGATTGTTAAAGTGTAGCTTAATGTATGCTTATCTACTTACATGGATGTCCTACAGGCACTTCATTCCCTGTGGTGGAAGTGTTCCTTTGAGGCCATAAAACAATGGCAGTTTTGATCCAAATCTTGCATTATCTGGCTTTTGGCATTGGTACTCTTTGGCTGCTTTTAAAACTGTGGTGTAGTCAGGTACAGCTTTAGTTCAT
>JANRFK010004149.1:3072497-3090293 GCA_030068395.1 Apalone spinifera | reverse complement strand
GGGGGGCGGTTGCAAGCAACTTAGAGGCGGGTCATGGTATCACAAGTTTGAGAACTGCTGAACTTTTGTGATTAAAGATAGTAACATGTTAATGTTAGTACTGTTCATGGAGGGAACAGTGATATGTAAATATTTTTGGATGGAGACATTCTAGCAATGAAAAATGGCCATTTCCACAGCCTAAGCATATTGATTGGCTCTTTGAGAACTGATTGGAAACTTTAAATTTAAACACTTTTAAAAACACTTACAATGTGATACCCAAATAACTAACTTAGCTAAAAGCTGCTTCTGTGATTTCCCTTGGAAAGCTTCCCTACGTGCATGTGCTTTGTTTGAGCCATTTTAAATATGGAGGTATTGAGTATCCGTAAAATGCAGGCAAAGCCAAATAATGTACTCTAAATATGGAACACTGGCAGCATTTTGGACATGTAGGGCAATAAACAGGAAGCAGTCAACTAAAATAGCCATGTGTTTTCTACAAATGTGTTTAAATTACATACTGTGATGTGGCAGCAATCTAGTTGAAGAGAAGACTGTACAGTCCTTACATAGTGTCAAATAATTGCATGGGAGGGAACCTGCAGCCAACCCACTTTTATTCATCATATTATAGTGATGTTTAATTTACCTCAATACTTCATAACTACCACATGCCTCTGAATTGACACATCGATATTATCCTTATTTTAAGTGGTCAAATCTGTGAAATTAAGATTTACTCTGGTCACTTATCTATAGTTAATTTAAGGGAGAAATATTGGGTGTCAGACTTACTGGTTTTTACTAATTTGTGTTTTGAGGCTTTCTGGGTACTCTTTTAAAAAATAAAGTTCATCGACAGGTCTAATTTGACCAGAGGCATGCAGCTTCAGGCTTGTGCTACTCTGACAATATATGAAGTAGAACCTGTTTTATCAAAATTCAGGGTGTCACATAAAATATCCAAATACCCTGCATTCTTTGCAGGTCAGCGGGGTTGTGTAAACTTGTTTGTCAGGTGACAAACTGCCACTCAAATGTGAATTTAATATCTGAGGGGGGTAGCCTTGTTAGCCTGTGTCTGCAAAAACAACCAGGAGTCCTCTAGCAGCTTAGCGACCAGCAGATTTATTAGCTGCCACAGGACTCCTGGTTGTGCTTGCATGAATTTAATGTGGCCCATGGTCTTCTGACACTAAATATTTCCTGGATTAAATAATAGTCAGTGCTGGATTTCCATCTATGGCGATGAATGAGTGTCTTCACCAGCCATCTGGCAGTTTATCCCTGAGACTCTTGGCTTCCTTCACCCATTCAAATAAAATATTTTAATAATAATCAAATGGCTGCTTTAAACTGATTGCTTCCATTAGGAAAGTAAAATCCTGACTCATACTTGGGAACCTGGCTGTGAAAACTTTAGTGAATGTCCTGGATAAGAGTTCAGTTTCACTTTTCAAGCTAATGATCAGGAGAAGGAGAGGTAAACCTGATTGTAAAATTCCCCCTTTCTTAGATCATTTGGGTTTCCCCAGAGCACTTAATCCTTCTGATTACAGCTCAGACAGCTGGCACAGTGAACTCCTGGTGCTAAAACACTATACACTGGAAAAGCCACTTTTTGTATCTGGGTTGCTACACTAGAGCACTTCTATGAACTCAGTAACATAGAGCAGCAAGTAATCGCTTGTTTCCAAATTATGTAGCCTTCAGATCTTTTGTAAAGACATGACTGGTTACAACATAACTAAATCTATCAAATGCCTGCCTGTATGTCAGAAAGAGGTTCTCTAATCTATACTCTTAATCCTGTGTTATGTGGCACTGTTCAGTGCATAAGGATTGGTTTTGTATCCTTGATGCATTAAATTTGTTCAATTCTACAAAGTTTGTGTCTTAACAAGCAGTTCAATGATTATTGAATACCCCTCCAGTTTACCTTACAAATTTGCTGGCAACCCAGAAACTATTAATAGTTTATCGGGGTGGGCAAACTTTTTGGAGTGAGGGGCACATCAGGCTATAGAAATTGTATGGAGGGCCATGAATGCTTACGAAGTGGGGGACAGGGCAGGGGTTCTGGCTGGGTTGTGGATTTGGGATCTGTCTTCGGATCTGTGTAATCTCTGAATGGAATAGAATATAATACAGCAGTAGGGAAGTGCCTGTCAAAGTTAAATAGAACTGTCTAAACAGTGTTTTTTCAAATTTTAAAATTCCCTGTGTTTAAATGCAAATAAGATTCCAAGTTGAAGGCACAAAAACAGTTTAGGCTGAAGTTGTTTTGAATCTCCCCAGCAGCATGTTAGGATGTTAGCAGGAGATGCAAAGTTACCACTGATAGAAATGAAGCCGTGTTAGTCTGGTCTAGCTGAAACCAAAGATAGGACTATGCAGCACTTTAAAGACTAACAAGATGGTTTATTAGGTGATGAGCTTTCATGGGCCAGCCCACGAAAACTCATCACCTAATAAACCATCTTGTTAGTCTTTAAAGTGCTGCATAGTCCTGTCTTTTATTCTGACCAGTTACTCTGACCAGTTTAGTTGGACACTTGAGCACTACATTTCTCTTCCTCTAATAAAATTCCATAATGGGCTTAAAGCAGTGTTGCATTATGTTGTGAACATTAGGTTAGAATTTTTCTAAAAGCATGTGTACTCCAGTGAATGGCCTCTGCTTAGGATCTGACATACTGTAATGCTGTAACACATACTGTCCAACTGTATATGGACTCGGTGTAAATGTGAACGTGTTCACAAAAAATTAATTAAAACTACAGAGAATGCTGGTTTCACTTTGAACTAGATTACAGAGCAGACTGGGACTTTTATTTCAACCTAGTTTAAGAGTGCATTTTAAAATGCGAGTTTTAATTGTGACCTAGAATCTATCTAGTTGACACCTAAAGGTCTTTTACAGTAGTTCACAAACTTTTGTATTGGTGACCCCTTTCGCACAGCAAGCCTATGAGTGACCCTTCCTTATAAATTGAAAGCACTTTTAAAATATTTAACACTATTATAAATCCTGGAGGCAAAATGGTATTTGGGGTGGTCAGCTTGCAACTCCCCGCATAATAACCTCATGAACCTCCAGTTTGAGAACTCTAGGCCTACTTCTTGTCCTCGTTTTATTTAAAAAGATGCCCATCTAAAGTTATGGGCATTCTCATCCGCCATTAGTGCAATACATTTCTCTTATCAAGATTTTGGTTTCTCACAGGATTACACAAGCCTGCAAAACACATAAGCCCTCTAATATGTGAACTTGAAGTACTCTGGTTATCATGGCAACAAATGTAGTATATTCAGCTTGGTAGACATGTTAGTTTGCCTGAAGTAGATTTTCTGCCTCCTCCAACCAAGTTGCTCAAAATTGCAAATAAATATTCCTTGTTCCTAATCAAATTGAAGTATTTGTTTAATGCACAGCTATTGATATAAATGTTCTTCAGTTACCATTTTGTCCTATTAGCCCCTTGAATGTGCCTTGAACAGTACAAAAATCTTCTTACTGGGGTCAAAAAACTTTACCAATTTTTGAGACCTAAAAGAACCCCAAGGAAACTAAATTGATCATATTGGCCACTGAATTTAGGAGATTTTTAATAAAGCCTGTTTTTAAAAAAAAATTAAGACCTTTCAGAACTTTGACTCTTACTAGAGCTATGTAAAGTTGAGACGGGAAAACAAGCAAGCAACTATTTCAAAGATTACCAGTCCAATGAATCTGTCTTGATCTTTAAATTCTCCTGTTCAAATACTAGTCTGCTCACAACTGAATAGCGCTAACTGTGTGTGCTTTGGTGTAGTAGCTAAATGATCATTTTTGTTAGAGATTCAATGGACAACTTTGTTTCCTTTAAAGCTGAAATCACTTTTGGTGCCAAACCTTCCACTGTGGAAGACTAATATGGGTTAATTTACTTGTCGCTTGTGCGGTTTTGTTACATGAAAACTGAGATTAACTTTATTTGTTTCAGGCTCACATTAAATTTCCTATCGACTATCCATATTCACCACCTACCTTCAGATTCCTGACCAAAATGTGGCACCCCAACATTTATGAGGTAAGATACTTTTAGTGGTGGTTTTCTCTTCAGGTGTGTAGCAGACATGGTTTTAGATTTGAAACTTAAACAAATGTTGAATGCATTATGTGTCTTCAGTGGCAATTAAGCCACATTCTAGCTGTTAACTTAGGCTTAGTAGCTAAACTAAACCTAGGCTTTTCTTGTAAGCATTCTATTTCAGAGTGGTATTCAGTCCTTGCAGATAACCCTAGCTGTGACTTAGCATAGTTGTGAAACTGGTATTACTTGGAATGTTGGCAGTAACCAGTCTCTCCCTCCCTCCCCCTCCAAATCTAGCTCCATTTTGAATCTTAAGACCAGCAATTTCACCCATCCACTTTATCTGACATGGCTTGATCAGAGATGGACAGTGAACTTTAAATTTAATCAACACCGTTTATTTTGAAGCTTTTCTCTTTTGATATTAAAGCAATAAATAAGCAACTATTGGGATATGGGATGGTTTTGTCTACTGTGTAAGCAAGCTGGAGAGTTGAGATTCTCAAATGTAAGGTGAAAGCTTGTCTTAAGTTTAACTAAATGTGAATGTTCTTCCCCAGTTATGTTCTCCTGGGCTTCCTAAAAATCCTTACTCTTCATCACTAACTGTATTGTAAGTCATTTCATGATGATATACTGGTTGCTTTATCTTCTTGAGCACTTAGAGATAGGCCCTTTCTCATTTCAATGTGTCATATGTGCTGGTGATTTTTTTTTTTCCAAGGACTATGTTGATCCTGAATAACTCTTTGTCTTGGAATTTTATTTGAGTTAATGTATTTCACAGTCTGCATCAGGTATCATGAGAGCTGTATCCAAGAAGCAACTCAAGACAGGTCCAGCAGTTTCTGTGTAAACAAATGTGACACCTAGTGTTATTTTTGGATTTTTATGGAAACTATGATCCTTTTTTGTGACCTGCATTTTTTTGCACTTTTTTTAGCCTGTGAAGCTTTTGCTACTGGAGATCTTCCAACAGCATTTCACATTGACTGTGTGCATGTCACGGAATTCACAAAGTACCTTCAGTCTTGTTTCAAAGTTGAGAACCCATTCTGAAATTTTAGATTGGCCTTTGGTGTGAGTCCAGACACATCCCCGGGGAACCTTCCACCTTTGACTATTCTTAAGAACACAAAGTGTGTTTAATTTTTTTCTTGCCAGTCTCCCCTTGAGAAATAAATGCACTCCACGAATACTGCTCTCCCCCCCTCAAATTTTCCATCTTGTAAACCCTCCCTTCTTTTAACCATGACCTAAATACAGACTTTCCTATCATGAATGAGGTTGACTTACACTAATGCTTAATGGACTCAATAGAAAATGAGGAAGGCATTCCTTCTGAAGGTCTCTAGGCGTACTGCCTGGGTCTCTTGAGGAATGAGAACTCCAGCCCAAGTCTTGAACTTGGATGCCCTCACTCCAACATTGAAATACATCGTGCTGTTCTTGAATTCCCAGTCCTGAAATGTGGTGAAACATTTTCTCAAAAATCAACTAATGGTCTAGCAACACCTTAAAGACTATCAAAACATGTAGCCGGTATCATGAGCTTTCGTGGGTGCAACCCACTTTTCAGATTGATTTTGTTTGCTAGTGCAGATTTGGAAACGCCATGGGTCAAATAGATAAGACTCATCAGCTCAATAACTAACCTTCACTCTAGAGGAGATTATTGAGAAAACAATCAATCGATTTAGAGTATGATCTTTTGATGCTGAGGAGGAGGATGCTTTCTAATGGAAAGGACTATAGTGGGTTCAGATAGTACATGGTGATTAATGTCATTTGAAAAATATTGACACTTTGCCACCTCCTTTAGCTTAACATTTTCGAATAGGAGTTTAAATATGTGGCCAGGAAGGCACTCTTCTTTCTCAGGACTCTGCTTCAACAGTATTGGATTTGTCGAGCCTTAAAATCAATTTTAAAAAAGGCCTGACAAGCAATTTAAGAAATTGTGATTAATAGCACAATTAAACAATTACAGAATACCATTTATTTACCTTTTTTTTAAATATTTTCCACACTTTTAAATAATTTCAGCTACAGAATAGAATACAGAGTGTACAGTGGGCTCATGCTCAAATAAATGTTAGTCTTTAAAGTGCCACAAGGCTCCTTGCTTTTGCTGAAAGACTACATGGCTGCCCCCCTGAAAGTGTACAGTAGTCACTTTATATCGTGATTACAAATATTTGCACTGTAAAAACTGTTTCAAACCGAATACAAGTACAGTAGTGCAATCTTTATCATGCAAATTGAATGTCTAATGTTTATCTTAGCAATTGGTTGATTAAGTAGGACTGAGTGGACTCAGGTTCTAAAGTTCTATATTGTGGTGTTTGAGTGCAGTCTACACTTGTAGGTTGCAAATAATGGTTCCCCACCTCTGCCTTAGAGATGAACAAAAAGATAGATAGTATCATGAGCTTTTGTGGGCAAAACCCACTTCTTCAGATGAGCTGGAGTGGGAGGGAATAAAGGGGATCCAGGATTTTTAACAGAAAAAGGAGAGAGGAAAATAAAAGTAACCCTCAGATCTACAAAGGAAGACTAAAAGAATTGGGTTTTAGTTTGGGGGAAAAGACTGAGGGAGGACATGATAGTAGCTTTCAAATACCTAAAAGGGTGTCACAAGAAGAGAAAATTATTCTCCTTAACCTCTGATAAGACAAGAAGCAATGGGCTAAAAATTGCAGCAGGGGAGGTTTATGTAGGACATCAGGGAAAACTCCTTAATTGTCATGGTGTTTATGCACTAGAATAAATTGCCTAAGGAGGTTGGGGAATCTCCATCATTGGAGATATTTAAGAGCAGGTTGGATAGAGGTCTATCAGGAGTGATATAAATGATGCTTGGCTTTGCCTTGAGGACACGGGGCTGGACTCGTTGACTTCTTTAGATCCCTTCCAGTTCTAGTATTCTGTGAAAATGTAGAACATACAGAATATTTAATAAAATGCAGTGGATATTCTGTTTAACTGTGACATTAATCACTCTTTTAACTGTTGTTAATTTTGAGTTAATCATGTGAATTAACTACAGCCTTAAAACTGAATCCATACATAACACTATCAGGTGGAACTGAACCTTTGACCTCTGGCGCTTAGTAATGCACCTCTACCATTTGAGCCGAGAGCTAGCTGCCTCTGAGCTAAGGCTGTAGAGCAAACTCATTCTTTCTGTATGTGGTCTCAGTGTCGCTAGGTGGGACATTACACCACAACTAGAAGGTATATGGGTTACACATACTGAATAGTGGATTTAGCTAAATTCAGATTTAGAATTCAGGATCCCCAAATCCTCTTTCAGAAAGCGGGAGCATGTGAAGGGTGTGCTGGTTCCCTTTTCTGAACCACCAAAGTGTTTTTCTTTTTAACCCTTGTTGGGTTGAAGTAGAAAGACCTTCTCCAGTAATTCGGGGAGGGGAGGAAAGGGGAGAAACTGACATTCCTATAACTAGCCTAAAACTCAGTATTCTTTTTTTGGGAGGTTATTTTTTGAGCACAGATATGCAAGCTGTGAAAGTAAACACTGTTTCCTGAACTACAAAAAAAAGCCAAAGTGTAGTACCTTATTTTTCTTAGAGTGCTTGCTCATGACCATTCCGGTTAGGGGTGTGCACACATTATGCGCAGATCCTAAGCTTTTTTTCCCTTAGCAGTATTTGCTGAGCCAGCCAGGGAGTCCCCTGGAATGGTGCCAGTCTATCATATCCCTGCTGGCCCTCCTCCCCCTTAGTTCCTTATCACCCATGACTGTAGCTGAAGTGCTTGACTACACTGTTAGTCTAACCCTTAGCCTTTTGTGAGTGGTGTTAGTGTTAGTCAAAGCTCTTTATAGTGTTGATAGTTGTGAGGGGAATTTCCCCTTTAATCTCTTGCCTAGTGGGGAGGGGATGCCTGGGCTGCATGTCAAATCGCGTCAAGTGCTCAAAACCTATGCCCTGCAATGACGGGCACAACTTGTGTTTAAAGTGTCTCGGAGGGCCACTTCGTAGGAGCTTCAAACCAAGAACTGAGGGAACGGGATTAAAGTTTGAAGCTCATCTTAATGGAGTCCGCTCTTGAGCAGACGGCAGCAGCGGCACAGAGTGCACCAGCCTCGGTGCGGGAACCATCTGCGGCACCAAAACAAGTCATGGTGCAGGCCAACCCTTTGGCCCTGAGGCACTGTTCCCAGTCTCCAGTGCCAAGAAAGAGAAAGCACAGGGGGCAGTCCCCGACAGACGCATCACAAAGTGAGCCAGGTGGAAGGGTACTTGTCATGATGCTCCCGTGCCAGCTAGGCACCAGGTGAGCTCGATGTGTCGAGAGTCCGGCACCAGATGTTGTGATAGGTGGTCTGGCAGCCATCAATCCCTGAGACCTTGATGTAGCCCGAGAGCTCATTGAGCTCACCTCATCTGTGGGCCTGGATCTTGGGGTTGGCACTGTGCCCTGAGCCTTTGCTGGAGTTAGACCAGACCCAGCCGTCAGTACCATGCCATTTAGTGCAGCCCAGACTGTAATACGATCACCAGTAATGACAGTTCCCATGTGTTCAAGGGGAGACAGTTCTATTCAAGATATTTCTTCCATCCCAAAGTCTAAAGGAGGTCTTTGACCCATCCTGGACCTAAGGGACCTGAATTTTTTAATTAAAAAACACAAGGTTCAGAATGGTTACCCTGGCCTCTATCATCCCTTCCCTAGAGAAAGGAGACTGGTACACTACCTTTGATTTGAAGGATGCCTGCTTCTGTATCTGTGATTCCAGCTCACATGAGATTCCTGAGGTTCACAGTAGGCCAGGATCATTTTCTGTTTGCAGTCCTTCCATTTGGCCTTTCTGCAGCGCCGAGGGTCTTTACCAAAAGTGTGGCAGCCTTTTTTGAGGAAGCATAGGGTACAAGTACTTCCTTACCTGGACAACTGACTGATCAGAGGGTCATCCAGGAAACAGGTTATGCGTCACATGGACTTTGTCAGGGCTCCATTCCACAGACAGGGTCTCCTCATAAATGAGAAGAAACCCACAGTCGATCCTTCTCAGGTAATAGACATTCTCAGGGCCCACCTAGACTCCATTTTGGAGAGGGCTTCCCTCCCCAACACCAGAGTCATGGCTAGACAAGCCGTAATCAAGGGCTGGTTTACCACTCTTCTGGACCTGGCAGTGGAAGAACCACTGGTGCTGCTACTGCTACCATGTTTGATTAAGGCAGTGGTCTTCAGCCTTTTTATGTCCAAGATCACTTTTTAAATGTCAGAACAAGCCAAGATCTACCGCCCCATCCTTCCCCCAAAACCCACCCCCTCCTTGAAGCTCCACCCTCTGTTCTCCTCTCCATCACTTGCTATCCCCAGCCCTTATACACGCTTAGGGTATGGCTACACTTCCACTTCTTTTCGATTGTCTAGGCTGGGCCAAATGTCAGAAAAACCCCTTCTTTCAGAAGCCCCCTTATTCCTCATGGAAAGAGCATGTTTGCTGTTCCGCTAAAAAAAGCGGAAGAACAAACGCATCCCTGGACACAACAGTTTTTCAGGGATACCTCTGGAATCCCGGGAAAAACTCCTGCAGTCTAGCCGTACCCTCACTGGGTTGAGACAGGATGTGTGGGCTCTGGGTGTGGGAACGGGTGAGAGGTGTAAACTGTGGGAGGGAATTTGGATGCAGGAGGGGAGAGGGCTCCAGGATGGGGAGTGTTGGGTTTGGGGTACTGAGCAAGCCACATGCTTGTGGATGTGAGGGTATGGGAGTTTGGGTTGGCCTTGAAGATCATCGAGTCCAGTCTCCTGCCTTCACAGCAGGACCAAGTACCACCCTGACAAATTTTTGCCCCAAATCCCTAAATGGCCTCCCCAAGGATTGAACTCACAACCCTGGGTTTAGCAGGCCAATGCTCAAACCACTGAGCTATCCCTCAGTGTTGTGGCAGAAGACTGAGGATGTGGGGATGCAGGAGTTTGGGGATGAGAGGCTCAGGACAAGGGGTTCCAGTGTATGATAAGCTCAGAGTGGGGGGGGGAGGGGGGAGGAACAGGAGTGTTATAATGCCGCGGCCAGATGCGGGGTTGGCCCCAATTGGGGGTTTGTTGGCCAGGCTTCATTTTAAAATAAAATATTATGTCAAACAAAAAGTTTCTGCATTGTCTTTGAGAAGGGTGGGAAACCTGTTTTGAGTCAGGGGTCACTGACCCACAGGAAAGTCAGTTGGGGCCACACAAGTGAGATGCAAAAAAAAATAACTCCTTCAACCCCCCCCACCTCACTAATGTGGTGGTGGGAGTAGAGGACATGGTACTGGGGAAGGGTGCTAGTGGGTGCTGCATCAGGGCACAGGGTGCCAGTGGGTTCAGCTGCAGGGGACGGAGTCCCCAGCATATGCCTCCTCTGCGAGGGAGGAGTCCCCAGAGGAGGGAAGTCTGAAGAGCCGCGGGACCGTGACTTCTAACCCCCGCCCCCATGCAGAGAAGGGAAGCCCCAGTGCGTGCCTCTTCACGGGAGGGTGCAGGGCTCGTCGACAGCATTTGTTGCGCAGGTGCCTATTCTCGAGGTCTGCAGAGCGGCCACATGGTTCTTTTGTACATACATTCACAATTCATTATGCTATTGCAAGCCAGGGACGATAGGGCATTTGGTAGGGCTGTGTTGCAGTCCATTGCAGATTAGTCTCCGACCCCACCTCCTGTGATACTGCAAGGGAGTCACCTAACTGGCATGGACATGAGCAAACACTGGAAGAAAGAACAGTTACTTACCTTGTAACTGTTGCTTTTCGAGATGTGTTGCTCGTGTCCATTCCAAATCCCACCCACCTTCCTTTTGTTGGACTCCGGCAAGAAGGAACTGAGTGGAGAGCCCACAGGGCACTCCCAGGCTGGCCCAATGTTTACTGCTAAAGGAAAAAAGCTCCAGGACTCGTGCAGGTTCCTATTTGTATCGTTAGGAGTTGTGCCGTAGATTAAAAGGTCTGTGCCTGGAAGGGTGTAATTATGTGCTGCAAAAGTACCTTTTTCTTCCTCTAGGATGCTGAGGGAATCTTTCTAATCTTCAGAAAGCAGCTCTCTGTTTCTCTCCTCTCCCGGATGTTTTCGCATGGTACTGGAGTCCATTTAAGAGTGCATCATGCTATATGGTCAACTTACTCTGCTTCCAGTGAGGAACACTACTGTGATCCTCTGGGTTAGGACAGAATGCCAAACTCAGCTGAGTGCCGGATTGTTCCGTTTCTTACCACAGAAAGTGAGGCAGCCTGAATAAGGGAACAAATGTGAATGGCCTTATGCTTGCAGACTCCTTTTGTAGGCATGTGACTTAGAAACGGGTCACGTATGTATTCTCAGAACATCACAAGTAGAAGCACAGATCTTAACCTGCACTTCCAAAGTTTCATATTGCAATCCCTCTAATGTTTTCTAACTGAGAGTGTCATTTTGTAACTTCTAAAATTCTCTGTAGTCCTCTCAAGTTGCTTCTCTCAAAAGGAAGAAAAGTAACCTGAGTTTGTGCAGGCCACTATGTTCTCCATAGGCATTCAGTGATTTAGTGGGATATATTTCATTAGTCATGCCTTGAATCTCGTGACTGCAGGTCACCATTTTTATAGCATTTACCTTATGAACTGTAGATTTTGGAGGGACTTTCAGTTTACCTTTTGTCTTTAACCATTTTGAATTGCTACACTTTAAACCTCTTGTGTAGTACAGTGGATTATTTTATATTGGATCACTTAAAAGGAGTTATTTTAATCCATGATTTAAATCAGTAAGCAGACAATCTTGATTTAAATCAATTTGTCTTGTTTTGCATTTGTATTTCTTGCGTTACTGTGGCACCTCAGTTTGGAACACCTCAGGAATGGAGGATGTTTGTAACTCTGAACTATAAGAACATAAGAATGGTCATAGTGGATCAGACCAAAGGTCCACGTAGCTCAGTAACCTGTCTGCCGACTGTGGCCAATCCCAGATGCCCCAGCGGGAGTGAACAGAACAGGGAATCTTCAACCAATCCCTCTTCCGTCACCCATTCCCAGCCTCTGACAGAGATTAGGGACACCATTCTTACCCATCCTGGTTAATAGCCATTGATGGACCTAACTTCCATGAAATTATCTAGTTCTTTCTTCACAATCTCCTTTGGCAAGGAGTTTCACAGGCTGACTGCTCTTTGTGAAGAAAAACTTCCTTTTGTTTGTTTTAAAACCTACTACCTATTAAGTTCATTTCGTGGCCCCTAGTTCTTCTGTTATGGGAACAAATAAATAACTTTTCCTTATTCACTTTTTCCGTGCCAGTCATGATTTTATAGACCTTGATTATATTCTCTCCCTCTTCCCCCCTCCTTAGTCTCCTCTTTTCTAAGATGAGAAGTCTGTCTCTTTAATCTCTCTTCATATGGGACCCATTCCAAACCCCTACTTAAAACGTTAGTTATGTCAAAAGTTTACAACTGGACATGGACTTAATAGTATTAAGTCTATGTCCAGTACAGCTTTGAAACTTTTGTATGCTGAAGAAAAATGCTGCTTGTAGCCATCTCCATTTAATTGAAATAAGCACAGAAAGTTGTCACCTCTATTTAAAAAAAAATTCCTTTTATATTTTTAGTAGTTAACACAGTACTGTACTGCCTTTGGTAGGTTTTCCCTTCTCTGCTGCTGCCTCCTTGCATATTTGATTCCAAATGAGGGTTTGGTCGACTGGTCAGTTCATAACTATGAAGTTCTATTGTATTTTCCTAAAGAAATGTTGATTCTCATTGGTTGGTAGTAGAGATGTTAAAATGCATTTAATCAAGCCCAGGCTCACTGGATAACTGTGCACATGGTTACACTTCTACGACCCTAGTTGGTAGCCATTAAAGTATATTGACTTGCCACTAAGCATAACTTTTACACTAAACTAGATTCCTCTTCTGCCTTTGAAGTGTATGTGCAGCATGCATCAGGTGGCAAATGACCAGAGTTCCCTGTAAGCGGCACAGCCATGCAACCATCTATTAAGCACTTGGGCAGGCGTCCAGAGAAGCTGCCTGGCTAGGACCTGCTGCAGCTGAAGGACTGTCCCTTCTTCCCCTGCCTCCTACTCAGCCCCAGAGCTGTCACTCCTACCCTCTTCCCCTGCCTTAAGTTCCCCCTTCATACTCCATACCCCTTGGCCCCACCTCCCACCACATTAATTTATTGTATCACAAGCCACCTTCATGTTGGTGTACAAAACAGAATTCATTCTGCCTATATGTGAAAATTAGAGGGAGCACTGCACATGACCAGCATTCATCACCACATTTGATCCGCTGGGTGTGTCGTTGACTTCCCTGGTTGATTACATCACATTCCCCGTCACTTGCTGAAACGCTGATCATTACTGTCCTTTTGCATAAAAGCCTCCCTGTGAAATATGTAAAATGGCTGAAGAATTTGACATGATTGCTGGCACAACTGAGGTACAACGGCACAGGTGCTAATGTTTACTGACCCTTTCACCTCTGTCTTGCAGAATGGAGATGTATGTATTTCAATTCTTCACCCACCTGTAGATGATCCACAAAGTGGAGAACTGCCATCCGAAAGGTGGAACCCCACCCAGAATGTCAGGTAACAAAATGTGGAACCACTGCCTATGTACATGTAAACTTCTTGAAAGTTCTCTCCAGGTACATGTGTCCTGGACTCAGACGGACAGGGGAAAACTGGCTTGACAAAAGGGCTTGTCTGAATTTGTCAATAAGAGGTCATTGAGTCGTCTCCTGCTCTTACGGCAGGACCAAGCACTGTCTAGATCAGGGGTGAGGAACCTTTTTTGGATTGGGGGCTGCTGACCCACAGAAAAATCAGTCAGGGGCCACATACAAGTAAGGAGGACTAAGAAGGAAAAAGACACTGAGAAGGAAAATGGCACTCCTCACATTCCCCTCGCACACCAGAGTCTACGGGGGCCCAGGCTAGTAGATTTTTGGGTGCTCCAGCCCTGAGGGTGCATGGCAGGAGCACTAGAGCACCTGCGTGGGCTCCCCAATGTGCAGGGATCCCTGAGCCTTGGGGGCCATATTCAAGCAAGCCGGGAGCTGCGTCTGGCCCCTGGGCCTAAGGTTCCCCACTCCTGGTCTAATCGTTCCTGATAGATGTCTGTCTAACCTGTTCTTAAATCTCTCCAGAGATAGAGATTCTACAACCTCCCTAGGCAACTTATTCCAGTGTTTAACCACCCTGACAGGTAGGAAGTTTTTCCTAATATCCAACCTTAACCTCTCTTGCTGCAATTTAAGCCCATTGTTTCTTGTCCTATCCTCAGAGGCCAAGGAGAACAATTTTTCTCCCTCCTCCTTTGTGACACCCTTTTTAGATACTTGAAAACTGGTATCATGTCCCCTCTGTCTTCTCTTTTCTAAACTAAACACACCCAATTCTTTCAGTTTTCTTTCAGTTTTCCCTCATAGCTCATTTTCTAGACATTTAATCATTTTTGTTGCTCTTCTCTGGATCCTCTCCAGTTTTGCCACATCTTTCTTGAAACATGGTGCCCAGAACTGGACACAATATCCCAATTGAGGCTTAATCAGAGCAGAAGAATGACTTCTCGTGTCTTGCTCACAACACTCCTGTTAATGCAGCCCAGAATCATGTTTGCTTTTTTGCAGCAATGTGTGTCAGACTAATGTTTAACTTGTGGTCCACTATGACCCCTAAATCCTTTTCTGCAGGGCTCCTTCCTTCCTCGACAGTCGCTTCCCATTCTGTATGTGTGCAACAGATTGTTCCTTCCTAAGTGGAGCACTTTGCACTTGTTCTTATTAAACTTCATCCTATTTACCTCAGACCATTTCTTTAGTTTGTCCAGATCATTTTGAGTTTTGACCCTATCCTTCAAAGCACTTGTAACCCCCCCCCCCCCCAACCCATTAGTCTCCCTCCCCCCTCCCTCCCCCCCCGGGCTTGGTATTATCTCCAAACTTAATAAGTGTACGCTCTATGCCATCATCTAAATCCGTGTTGCTCAAACTTTTTTCATAAAGTACCCCCTTTAAAACAAAAAATAAGTACCCCCAGTACCTACTATTTTCAGACACAGAATTTTTTTTTTCTACCACTGCAGCATGTTTGTTTAAACAACTTAATCGTAGCCAGGCGGGCAATGAAATTTTTGGGTGTAAAAAGTACAAAAATAATAAAGCGCTGTAAAACAAAACAAAAATTCAGTTTTCCAAATTTCAGTTGTGTTGATGTACACCCTAGACTTCTCTCGAGTACCCCCAAGGGTTGAGAGAGACTACTCTAAATCATTGATGAAGATATTGAACAGAACTGGTCCTAAAACAGACCCCTGCGGAACCCCACTTGTTATGCTCTTCCAGCATGATTGTGGACCATTAATAACTGCGCTCTGGGAATGGTTATCTGGTCAGTTATGCACCAACCTTATAGTAGCCGCCTCTTCTAGGTTGTATTACCCTAGTTTATGGATAAGAAGGTCATGCAAAACTGTGTCAAGTGCCTTACTAAGTCTAGGTATACCACATCTACCGCTTTTCCCTTATCCACAAGGTTTGATACCTTATCAAAGAAAGCTATTGGATTGGTTTGATGTGATTTGTTCTTTACAAATCTATTCTGGCTGTTACCTATGACCATATTTTCTTCCAGACATTTGCAGATGAATTTCTTAATTACTTGCTCCATTATCTTCTCTGGCACAGAAATTAAACTGGCTGGTCTTTAAAACTTAAACAACAAATAGTCTTGCAGAACCTTAGAGACTAACAAAAATGTTGATGGTATCATGAGCGTTCATGGGTACACCTCTCTTCTTCAGATGTACCCATGAACGCTCATGACACTAGACCATTTGTGTAAGTTTTTCCTGTTACAGACTAACTCGGCTACCCCCTCTGAAACGTTTCTGCATGTTTTGTTAGTCTTTAAGGTGCTGCTAGTCTATTTGTTCTGGACTACCCCCTGAAGCTAATAAGAATACTTAGTACCCACTTCAAGTACCCTTTGTTTGTCATTAGGATGTGAAATGTAGTGCGCCATCCAGCCAGTGTCTTTGTTTAGACTTCTGTTGTGGGAATCAAACTTGTAAATGAAATTAAGTTCTGTAGTTTCCCTGTCAAGCTGGCTTTTGAAATTGGTTTGAAATACAATGACTTAATGAGTGCCCAGGCAAGTTAAAATGTTCCCCAACAGGTTTCTGTAGTTTCCTGGGTGGTTATTTCCCTTTTTTATAGTTGGGCACTACATTTGCCCTTTTCTAGTCTTCTGGAATCTCTCCTGACTTCTATGACTTATCAATGATGATAGCTAAAGGCTCACACATCTCCTCCATCAGCTCCTTGAGGTATTCTAGGATGCATTTCTTCAGACCCTGGTGACTTGACATCTAACTTTTTTTAAAGTAATTTTTAACTTGTTTGCTTTTTAATTTTAACTTCTAAACCTACCCCATTTCCACTAGCATTCACTATGTTAGGTATCCTTTCACCATCCGTCATCTTGACGAAAACCAAAACAAAGTTGTCATTCAGCACCTCTGCCATTTCCAAGTTTCCTGTTACTGTTTCTCCCTCTTCAGTGAGCAATGGGCCTACCCTGTCATTATTCTAAGCAAGAGGAAGACCATACTTGTAGAACATAGTCTTGTTACCCTTTGTCTCTAGCGAGATTGAACTCATTTTGTGCCTTTGCCTTTCTAATTTTTCTTTTCTAATCTCATTAGTTAGTGGAGTGCAGTGTGTTCAGATATTGTGCTACCTTGTCGAATTTTCTACTCTGTGTAGTGATGTAAAACTTAATTTGCTCAGAATTAATTTGCTGTCTCAAGTCAAGGTTAGTATTTCCAGATCTGGAGGGTAGTAAGATCCTCTTTAAAAGAGGCCTTCCATCTAGCTGAGACAGACTAAAGCAAGCAAGGAGATTCAGCCTGTGGACCAGGATTCTGACACAAGCGGCTTATGCTCTCTACTTGTACCATGGGCCTCTTTCCCTATTTTTTTCCCCTGTCTTCCAGTATTGGTCTATCTTGTCCTTTCAAGTGTTGTACTAAGCATATGGTTGGCCAGCTGTTTCCCCATGGCACCCAAAGCTGAATGGTCCTTTCTGGTCTTCAGTAAATTACAATGACATCTCCATGTGATCGTCTTGATATTTATAACTAGAAAACATAATTTTGCTAACCTGGAGGGAGTCCAATCTGTTAACATGTTTCCTGTTGCAATAGGAAGTTCCTGCCATGTTGCATGTATCTCAAAGTTATGTGTGTTGATGCACAGTTACTATCTTCTGCCTAGATGCACATTATATACAGGGTTTATTTTAAAGTAAGATGTGAAAAGGAATGGCTTTCATTTATCCATCTTTTCCCTAGGGCAGCGTTTCCCAATTTTATTTGCCCACGGAACCCTTTTAAACTCAAAAGAATTTTGCAGCACCCCTAATAACAGGCTTGCATATGGAGCATGGTGTCAGAGCAAGATGGGAATGCAGGGTCTTGGAGGGGGAGGGGAGCGAGGGAGGGGGATTTGGGTGCAGGGTCTGGGCACGAGGGGGGACGCTTACCTGGCTTGGCACTCTGCTGCGGCAGGGAAAGCCTCCAAGCAGCATGTTCTTGCGGGCCCCCCCCCAACAGGGGGGCAGGAGAGGGAGCTCATTCTCTTCCGACCCCTCCCCCCCCATGCAGGAGGGATCTCAGTGCAGCTGTAGCACCAGGTCAGGCTTCCTGCTGTACCAGGTCAGGGAGGGTGGGG
>JANRFK010004149.1:3037068-3072397 GCA_030068395.1 Apalone spinifera | reverse complement strand
GAGGAGGAGGCTGTGCAGCACCGGAGGCCCTGTGGGACAGGGGCAGTCCTGCGGAGTGAGGAGGGGGCCGTGTGGTGGTGGGGCAGCCAGAGAGGCATGTCACCAGAAGCCCGCCCCTACCGGTCCAGCGCCAATGGGAGCTGCCTATGGTCTCTGCAGAGGGCGGGGGAATAGAATTTTCTCTCGGAAGCTTTAGTTTCACTTTGTGGAACCCTAGGGTTCTGTGGCGCACTATGGGAAACACTGCCCTATGGAATGCTGACCCCTATGTGGGTTGTCAACAGTGGGGATTGAACTTATGACCTCTGGATCTCTACAACCTGAGCTAAAAGAGATCCCTTAGCCAAGGCTGTAGCAAGTTCAACCTCCTGGAGCCCAACTACCACTAGAGGGAGACAGTGCCACACTATACCTCTCTTGTGCAAAAGCCTATGCAAATGAAGTGTGGATTAGCTCATTGCTGCACTTCATTTGCATAATTAATTAGGGGCCGTTTTTGCCCAAGAGACTTTTGTAGACTGCTCCTTTTTTCGCAAAAACCCCTTTACGAGAGCCGTTCTTACTCAAGAGGAGGCTTTTGCACAAAAAGGAGCCATCTACAGAGCTCCTTTGTGCAAAAGCCTCATGCACAAAATGCCCCCTAATTAATTATGCAAATGAAGTGCAGCAATATGCTAATCCATGCATCATTTGCATAGGCTTTTGTGCAAGAGAGGTGCAGTGTAAACATAGCCTTAATGTGGGAATGGCTTACATTTATGTATCTGCCTGTTTTTTATATTCCTGCTATTTTGAGTCCCTATGAAATTGTAACACTTTCAGAATAAGCAATGGAAACCGTCAGGGATCTGGGCAGGCTGACTTGTCTGATTTGAATAACATAGGTATTGTCAAGAAACATATACCATACTTGAAGCCTGAGTGAGCAGGCATTTACTTAGGAAACTTGTATCCTAAATATACTGTTATAGGCATAACACTTTAACACACTCTTGGACAGTAGTCTCACCCCAGTGGCAATGTTTCACTCTTCAGAGCAATATCGCTAGCAGGTCTGACTTGTATTTCTTAGCCTGATAAGAATATTCCCTGAACAGGGTTGGCCTAACCATATTGGCAAACTAGGGGGTGCCTGGGGCACAAAATTAGAAGTGTTTTTTCTTTAATTATAAGCAATAACCTATTAATATATTTTTAAACAAAAGAATCAAATATTAAGCAGTGCATCATTACCATGTCAGAAGTTGAGTTTTATTATATATTTCCTATTGTGGAGATGTGGGAAATGTCCAGGTTCACGTTTCTGCTTCAGATAATGCAGGACTGAAACTTGGGTCTTCTATATCCCAAGTGAGTGTCCTGACCTCTGAGTTATTGGCCACTCTGTGGGATGTGTGAGAGGGGGCAATCTCTAGCGTTATTTTGTTAGGAAAAACTTAAGTACTGGGGTGGACCCAAGATCTTTATCAGGAACAATTTCCAAAGTCTTAAATATTTGCTGGATGACACAACTTTTCCCACAACTTTTTATGCTACAATCTCGCCGGTGAGATACCTGTTTGTTCTCTACCATCCCATTCTCCTTGGTTTCCCACACATACCTATGAAACTCCTGGGTAGTGGTGGCGTGAGTGTACAAATCCTGTCATGCTGTTCACTGTGCTTTCATTTCACTGGGGGGTTGTAAGTTTACGTTCTCTTTAAACTCACAGCTCTAAATATGTTCCTGAAATGACAGCCTTAATTTACCTTGAAGACTTATACCATAGATCTGTGAGTGCTTAGCTTTAACCTATGTAACTTAATGTTGCTTTTTTCTCTCCCCCCCCCAGGACTATCCTACTGAGTGTAATCTCCTTGCTCAATGAGCCCAACACTTTCTCTCCAGCCAACGTGGATGCATCAGTCATGTTCAGGAAATGGAGAGACAGTAAAGGAAAAGACAAAGAGTACGCTGAAATCATTAGGTAAAGTTTGTTTGGGCAGAAGATGCTGTAGCAATTCAATTTGTTACATACACCTTTTAAAACCACTTATTTTAGAATTGCCTGACCTTGATGCTAATGGAGCTAGATGTTGAAGGGGCGATAAGAAAATTACAATAGGGTCATAAGAGCAATGAGTAAATCAGTGGGGGAATCTGCTTAACATCTTTGCTGTGTACAGTCAAATGCAAAGTGTATGGGGAATAAACAGGAAGAACTGGAAGTTAACACATAAATTATAACAGCTGGATATCACCCACTTGGTAAGATGATTCTCATTATTGGAATACTGATGTTGCAGATAACTGCTCCTTCAGGAAGGATGGGGGGGGGCGAGGTGGTTGAGAGAGGGGTGCAGTCACAGAAGACCCCATGGGATTGTTCCCTGCTGTGCTGATTATACCACTGACTCCCACCACTTTGCTCTCTGGGGCTCCCCACCACTCTGTTTTGCTGGGCCAGATTCTCTGGTCTCTCCAGACAAGGCACAGAGTAGGGGTTACCATTCCCCCCCCCCCCCCCCCCCCCCCCCCCCCCCCGAAACACAGTGCAGACACTGAACCACTTCATGCTTTAGGGCACAGCACCCAGAAAACAACCCACAAAAGGGGATCAAAACCCCAAATCAGTCTTTCTCTGGGTAAAAGTTTTACACAAAGCTCATGGGGCTGTTCGCCGCCTTTATCAATGAAAGAGAGAGTTGCACAGTCTCCCCCCGCACCCCCAACGATAACAATTATTTACACTGGGCCTGATAGTAAACAAGTGTTTTTTATGAAGTACAAACAGCAGGATTTAAGTGGTTGCAAGTAAAAACAGATCAAAATAAGGTGTACCATAAAATGAAAAACTGTTCTAATTCACTAAAACTTATTGCCAGCAGATTCTTACCCTAAACAGCTGTTCTCCTTCAGGTGGTGTCCCTGTGGGTGCTCCACTCAGGTGTTGGTGAGTCCTCGTGCTGGTGATTGAAGGGTTTTACCCTAGCAGTGCCTTCATAAACTCTACAGGCGCAGTTGCCGTTTCGTGCTGTTGTGTCTGCGAGCTGCACATGTGGCGTGAGTCCCTCAGTTCCTTTCCTACCATCATCGGTAGAAGATGGAGATTCTTAGCAGTGTGACTTTTCCTGAGAGAATTTTTTCTGAATATTTTCAGTTCTTTAGTCACCTTTATTTTTTTTCTTAGACCAACCTGTTCTGAGAAACCCGTGGTTTTTTGTTTGTTTTTTTCTTTCCCCGTCACCCCAGCCTCCTCAAAATTCCAGTCTCCCCCGGATTCAAGAAATGTGACTCTTGTAGGGGCCCCACGCCCATTTCGGACAAGCATGCCTCCTACATAAGGTGTCTGGGCGAAGGCCATGTGGCGTAGAAATGCTAGCACTGCCATTCCTCTCCCACCTTTTCAGTGACATTGTAGCGTTCAACCAAGCAAAAGGTCTCCTTACACTGGGTTCAGCCATATCCACCCTTCACGGTGGCCCCATGGGACCTGTGGGCGCAACATCACATTGAGCCACCACAACGCCACCGACAAGACACAGCACCCTCTATTCCAGCTTGTATAACTCCTTGCTCACCACCGACTCAACCACCACAGTCACCTTCTGCAATGACACAGACCCACCCAATGGAGGAGGAGGCTGATCTACCTCAGTCTGACATGGAGGACCCATCTCCAGTGGCCCAGTCGCTGTTGTTGTCGTCCCCTGTTGAGGCATTCTTCCCTTCCTCTTCACCAGCAGATGACCTGAAACAATTCCAGGAATTGTTCAAAAGGCTTGTGAACTTTCAAGAAGTGCCCAAAAAAAGCACAAGCTGCTACAAATATTGCAACCTGCATCATCTTCAAAAATCGTTGTACCTAGCGACAAGACCATATGGCAAACACTGGCGCCTCTCTACCTCTATGAATAGAAGGGCAGATAGGAAATACCTGCTAAGATATGGATTTTTTTTCCTTATCCCCCAACCGAATTAATTGATTGTGGATGCAGTGCATCGCCAGTCAAGACAACCACAGTTCAGATCTACTCCACAAGATAAGGAGCGCAAGAGAGTAGACCTGTTTGGGTGAAAGGTTTATTCCTTGGCAACCCTGTAGTTCTGAATCTCAAATTACACAGCCCTTCTCACGAACTACAATCATGTGAACTACTCAAGGCTGCAGGAGCTTATGAATGACTTCCTGGAGCAAAGACCACAGCTCCAATCCATTATGCCGGAGGGCCAGTCTATCACCTAAACTGCGCTACAGGCCTCAATGGATGTGGCATATACAGCTGCTAGGGCGACAGCCACAGCTATTGTGATGTGCCCTATTACCTGGTTACAGTCTTCGGAGATTCTGCATGAGCTGCAAACCAGAGGACTTTGTTTGATTAAAACAGACAAGGTCCTCCATTCAATGAACTGCCACACAACCCTTCGCACGTTGGGGATGTATACTCAAGAAAAGGAGACAATATGCACTATATCAGAGGCCATGAGACACCCCCTCTGCAAAGACAACAACAAAGGTCCTTTGAGCAAAGACCCAAACAATGATTGAGTAGAAGAGGTCAACATACCTAAGCCACAGCACTGCAACATCAGAAATTGGAGGAGAGCAACAAGAATTATTAAAGGTCTAGAGAACATGACCTATGAAGGAAGACTGAAAGAATTGGGTTTGTTTAGTTTGGAAAGGAGAAGACTGAGAGGGGACATGATACCTGAAAATCGCTACCTAAAAGGGTGTGTCAAAGAGGAGGGAGAAAAAATGTTCGCCTTGGCCTCCGAGGATAGGACAAGAAGCAATGGGTTTAAATTGCGGTATGGGAGGTTTAGGTTGTACCTTAGGAAAAACTTTGTCAGCTGGTTAAACACTGGAATAAGTTGCCTAGGGAGGTTGTGGAATCTCCATCTCTGGAGATATGTAAGAGCAGGTTAGATAGATGTTCATCAGGAATGGTCTAGATGATACTGGCAGACTTGATGACCTCGAGGTCCCTTCCAGTTCCAGTGTTCTATGATTCTAACCTCAAAAAGCTGCAATTTTGAAAGTGTGGTCAAGGGTCTGAGCAACCTCTCTTCCCCCCCCCCCCCCGCCCCCCCACAGAACCAATGCAGTCATTCCATCTTTTTGGTCACCGTCTATGGCCTTTTTACCACCAGTGGACCCTTATTACCATGAACCAATGGGTCCTCGAGATTGAAAGCGGGCTATAGCATTCCCTTCCTGTCTATGCTCCCTGCCCTTTCCTCTTCTCAATCCCTGTTCAGGGATCCCTCTCAAGTACCTGCTACAAGCAGAGGTAAAAAAACCTTTTCAACGTAGGGGTCATAGAACCAGTTCCTCTGCAGTTTCACAGGAGAGGATTCTTCTCAAACTATTTCCTTACACAAAAGAAGACAGGAGGTTGGAGGCCCATCCTCAATCTCAGAAAACTAAACAAATTGATCTACAATCAGAAATTTAAGATGGTGACATTGGGGACTATCATACCAGCATTGCATAAGGGGGACTGGTTCTCAGCCCTCAACCTTCAAGATGCCTATTTCCACATCCGTCCAACTGTCTGTCTTTCTCGCAGGAGGTTTCTCAGTTTCACAATAGGAGAGAGTCCTTACCAGTATCATGTTCTACCCTTCCATTGCTGAATTCCATCGGAGCCAAGGCCATCCTTCCCATCTACCGGTGCAACTTCTTCACAGCAACATTGCACACTCTCTTCACGAACATTTGTGCATGCCTTCAAATTCTGGGGCATATGGTAGCTACCACATACATGGTACAGTTTGCAAGACTCCACATGTGCTGCTTACAGGGATGGCTAGCAACAGTGTACATGCTGAATCAACACAGCCTGAGCAAGCAAGTAATCCTTTCTCCCCACCCCCGCTAGTACTCGCCTCTCTCCACTAGTGGAGATCCCTGCACAATTTTCTTGAGGGAGTACCTTTCCAACAGCATGACTCATCTTGCATGCTAATCACCAATGCATCCCTCACAGGCTGGGGTGCTCATTGTGGTCACTGTACAGTCTAGGGAAGGTGATCACATTGTGAGACGTGCCTGAAAATCAACATATTGAAGCTCAGAGTGGTTCACAGTACTTGCTTCCGATAATTCACAGCAAAACCATTCTTCTTCTCATGGGCATCACTCCCTGAAATTTTTTTTTATATCAACCGACATGGGAGTGCCTGATCATGCTTGTTACGTGCCAAGGCAATACAGTTTTGGACCTGGTGCATAACAAACGACGTAACACCAACAGGGATGTACCTGCCAAGCCATCAATCATAACGTGGTGGATAGCCTGAGCAGGCATTTTTCAGAACAACATGAATGAGAGCTCAACCCCATGATCCTCCTCCACATATTTCATCAATGGGGATTTCCAACATCTCTTCACTGCCAGAGCCGACTACACGTGCCCATACCACTGCTCCAGAGCTGGAGAGGGCAGGAGTTCACTGGGGGGGGTGCTTTTTCTACCCTAGATAGCTCCTCTTCTATATGACTTCCCACCATTTTCCCCTAGCTTCCAGGGTAATTCACAAGATGTGCACAGATCATGCAACAGTAATCCTGATTGCCCCATCCTGGACCAGGCAACCATGCTTCCCTTACTTTCAGCACCTTTTGAGCTACAAACCGATACCTCTCCCAACCTTCTGTCCCAACTTCAAGGACAAATCTGCCACCGCAATCTCCAGGCGCTCAGACTTATTCCATGATTCCAACATGAAGAATTTACTGGGTCCAAGAGGGTAAAACAGGTCCTGTTGAATAGCTGTCGCCCTTCTACATGATACTTTCCAGAGTAAATGGTGACAATTCCAGGAGTGGTAGCAGCATCAATTACAACCTACTGCAACCACTATACCTTGCTGTTCTTGAATATCTCATGGACATTAGTGAGGTTGGGTTGTCAATCAGCTCCATAGTAGGTTCACCTGGCAGCCATTGCAGTCTTTCGTGACTTAGTGGATGGCACTTCCATGTGTGCTCACACTATTACGAAGCGCTCTCTTTCTGGCCTATGCAAGATGCGCCCGACCTAAGTCTGCCAGTACCACCAAGGGACCTACCACTTGTCCTGAAAACCCTGATAAGGCCTCCCATCGAACCTGTAACAACCTGCTCTTTTCGCCATATGACTGTGAAAGTGGCATTTTTAGTCACAATTATGTCAGCCAGACGGGTAGGAGAGATTGCAGCCCTCGTGGCGGATCCACCTTACACGGTGGATCTTCTCCAAAGATACAGTTACCTTATGTCTGCATCTAAAATTTGACCGATGGTAGTTTCCTCCTTTCACATTAATGAACCTATATACTTACCCACTTTCTATCCAGAGCCTCATAACTCCATTAAGGCCTCGATCCTACACACCCTGGATGTACACTGAGTTGTACTTGATTCTGTCCAAATAGAATGCCAATTTCAAATGTCTGAGACTTTTTGTATCTACCACTTTACCTTCCAAAGGAGCAGCCATGTCCACGCAGCGCATATCAAAATCGATATCTGCTTGTATCCACCTGTTACAAGCTCCACAATAAGTGCCCCCTAGGGGATCATTGCTCATTCACTGCAAGCAATGGCGACATCTACTACCTTTCTTCACAATGTACCCCTCCTAGACATCTGCAGAGTGGCTACCTGGTCCTCCCATCATACCTTTGTGCAGCACTATGCATTGTAACGGGGACTAATTCCATCTACCTCCATGGGCACTGCTGTCCTTGCCACCTTTCAGACACGACTCCAGAGCCCATCTCCACGTAATGCATGTACTGCTGTAGAGTCACCTGATAGAGCACCCACAAGGACACCGCTCGAAGGAGGAGTTACTCACCTTGTGCAGTAATGATGGTTCTTCTTCAAGAGATGTGCTCCACTACCCTCCTTTCCTCTCCTCTACTTTGGAGTCTGTTAAGGGATTCCTCGGAGGAAAAGGAACAGAGGGACTCGTGCTGCACACACAGCAACAGACGCAATAGCATGAGAGAGCAGCTGTGAGACGCTTGCTAGGGTAAAAATCTCTGATCACCGGCACAAGGGTGCACCGACACCTGAGTGGAGACACACACCTTGAAAAACCATTGTTAATACACAAGGTCAGGAACTTCTTGTTCTAGACATGATCTTCAGGTCAAAGATAGTTTTTTTCACTCTGACTTGGGACCCCAGCCCTCTTTTGGAGTGTCACACCATCTGAAGACAGACCTGATAGCTTCCCATTGTTTAAATAGTCTTCTCCTCAGGGCAGGAATCTTCAGTTCTACATTCTCCCTTCCATGGAAAACTACCTGGGTCAAAGAAATCGCGGTACCAGGTGGCATGGTCACATGTCTTATAGTCCAATTACCTTTGGACTTGGAGGATAAACAAAGCTGTTTACAACTTAAGTTAATCACTCTGTCATTAAGGCTTGATGGTGGGAGCGTTAGTAATGGCTCTCATTAGCATACTTAAAACTATAAACAGTCTCATACTACATATTTCTAACTTCACTTCAAGAATCACACATGCAACCAAATATATACAGATCCAGCAGATTTTAACATTAAAATTGATAAGTTACATGAGACTTTATCCAAAGTGTCTTAGTTATGCATATTTGTATTCATAAGCCAATTTTCATAAAAAATAGAGGGGAGAAATGTCACAGTGGTGTTGCATTGTACATCGTTTGGACCTCAAAACAAGTGTATATATTCTTGAAGGTGAGACAGAACAGTTGAAAGTGTCTGGATAAACATAAGAGGGAGGAGAGAATGGGGATACTTCATCGAATGGTTCTACTGTAGACCAGGAAATCAGAAGGTGGCTGAAGGGTTTCTAGAACAAATAGAAATATCCGACACACAAGGCCTGTTACTAATGGAAGACTTTACTAATGGACCTTCCCAGGCATCTACTGGGAAAGTAACATGGCAAAACACACTTCTAGTAAGTTCTTGGACAGCTCCTTGTTTCAGAAAGTGGAGGATGAAATCAGGGACCAGTAAGTTAGACCTGATTCTGACCAACAGCGAGATATTGGCTGTGACTCTGAAGGTCGAAGGCAATTTTGTGTCAGTGATGATGAAATGATGGGGTTTCATGATTCAAAGGAAAAAGTGAAAGCAGCAACAAAGGAACAGTGGACTTCAAAAAACCAGACTCTGGTAGACTCAGATGTAGTAGGTAGGATTCCATTGGAAGAACATCTAAGGGATAAAGGCTCAGGAGAGTGTCAGTTCAATATTAAAAGTATGACTGCAACTATTCCAATGTGAAGAAAAGATAGGAAGAATAGAGAGACCCCAGTATGGCTCCATTAGGAGCTTTTTAATTCTGAAATTCAAAAAGGAATCCTACAAAAGTAGTAAGAAGAATGAATCACCAAGGATGTTTGCCAAAAAATCGTGTAGGGGCAAAATCAGAAAAGCTATACCTAATGAGACAAAAGGCAAGAAGATTCTTACGTTAGGAGCAAGAAAGATCAAGGAAACTGTAGGTTATCCACTTAATAAGAGAAGAGCTAACAACTGATGCCATCCTGAAGCTAGCATGTTAATGCCTTTTTGCATCCATCTCACTAAAATGGTGGTTAATAAGATACTCAACACAATATCAATAGGGGGGAGAAACAGCCAAAACAGGGAGGAAAGAGGCTAATGAATACTCTACGTAAGTTTGATGCATTCAAGTCAGCAGGGCTTACTGAAACTTATCCTAAAATAATTAAAGAACTAGCTGCAGGAACTTCAGAACTGTTAGCAATCATCCTCCATGAGTTTTGGAAGCTTTTGTAAGTTTCCCAGAAGACTGGAGAAGGGCAAACATGGTACCAATTTTTAAAATGGAGGCACAAAGTTGATCCAGAGAATTAGACTAATTAGTGATATCTGGAAAGATACTGGGGAAAAATGAGGAATGAATTACTAAGTGCCTTGAAGATGATCATAGCAGTATAAGGAATAGTCCATCTGGGCTTGTCAAGAACAAGTCATTCCAAGCTAACCTACTTTACTGTTGACAAGCTTGCAGGTGTAGTGGCTGGGGTGAAGCTGTAGGTGTGAGATATATTGATTTTTTTAATAAGTCTTTTTGATGGTCACACGTGACATTCTCATGAGCAAACAAGGGAAACATGGTTTAGATGAAATTTACTGTAATGTGGATGCATAACTGGTTGCAAGTCTGTACTTGGACTAGTTATCAATGGCTTGTCAGACTGGGAGAGCGTAATTAGTGTTGTCCCACAGTGGTCAGTCCTGTGTACAGTAGTAGCCATTACTTTCATATGCCACTTGGATAGTGGAGTGGAGAGTGGTCCATATAACATTTGCAGGTATCATCAAACTGGGAGGGTTTGCAAATACTTTGGAGGACAAGATTAGAATTCCAAGTGACCGTGACACATTAGAGAATTGGTCTGCAATCACCAAGATGAAATTGAATAAAAACAGGTGCAATGTACTACCCTTCTGGAGGTGAAATCAAATGTGTAACTACACAGTGGGGAAGAACTGATGAGGTGGTAGTACTACTGAAAAGAATCTAGGGGTTATCTGGATCGCAAATTGAATGAACCAACAACTTGATGCAGCTGCAATAAACAAATGGCTAATATGGTTCTGGGTGGTATTAACAGGAGTGGTGTGTGTAAGACGCAGATAGAATTACCCTGTTTGGTGCCTCAGTGGGGGTACCATGTCACACTAGGAGAAAATGTGGACAGACGGGAGTGTCCAGAGTAGAACAACAAAAATGATAAAAGCTTTCAAAACCTTCCTGTGCGGGAAGGTTTAAAAAACTGGGGATGTTTAGTCTTGGGAAGACATGGGGCGGTGGGGCAAACCTGAGAAGTCTTCCAGTATGTTAAGGGCTGTTTATAAAGGATAGTGATCAACTGTTCTGTATGTCCACTAAAGGCAGGACGAGAGGGAATGGGCTTAATTTGCAGTGAGGACATGCTAGACAGTCTATTCCACCTAGGACTTAGCTGCGACACAGAGTACCTTTCCCAGACCTGAAGAAGAGCTCTGTGTAGCTAGAAAGCTTGTCTCACCAACAAGTCTGGCCCAATAAAAGAGATTGCCTCTCTCTGCTGTCCTGGGACCGACAGTACTGCAAACGTAAATAAGTTGTCACTTGTAGCCTGAATATTTCTGGAAGATGGCTACTTTGGCTCTTTTGGAAGACGAACTTCATGAGTGTCTTTTGGGGGTAGAAGTCCCTGTTATAGCACCCTCGGATTGCTGTTGATGCTGACTGCTGACATAAAAGGGTCCACATATCTTTTGACTGCTCTGTTTTGTCAGATTGTTCTGACACAATACTGAGACAAAGTCCTTTGGCCACTGACAAATCCTGTCTGGTTAACTCTTTCCTGGTGTGGCTGAATGGTGGCTTGGTGAATAATTCATTACTACTGGGATTTTGTTAATTCCATGATTCATATATTCCCTTGAGGCTGCACTCCTTTCCCGTGTGTATTTTGTAACCTTACTTAACAAAATCTGCAGTGCTTCAAACTTGGGATGTTAAATATTGGTTAATTGAATGGTCGAGTAACCTCATGAATTCTGATCGGTTAGTTGACTCTTCTGTAGTCCCCAGGCTTGAACAGCAGCCACTGTACCAGAGGCAGGAACACCAGGTGCCACCAGGAGCTGATCCGCAAGGGGAGCCAGTTTAAAAACCAGCTCCCCTCGTGGACCGGCTGCCTGTCACCCTGCACTGCTGCCTCTGCCTAAAGAGGCAGCAGCATGGAGTGGCAGCAGCCCCTGTCTAAGGGGGTCTGAGCTCCTGGAGCTGGCATGAGCCAGGACTGAGCCAGGCTGTTTGCCCACCCAGCTTCCTAATACACTTCAAATGCAGAGCCGCAGCAGGGGTAGGTCCTGGACCCATTGTGAGATGGGACTGAGCCAGGCTGCTGGCCAGTCTGCTAGAAAATGTACTAGTGGGACAGGGGGGAAAATGTGTAGTCTATAACATTAACCTATAAGCTTTTGCTAATCGGTTAATTAACTACACTATTACATCCCTACTTCAAACTTCTGTTAAAATCCTGCCTGTCGTTCATGGAGAACAGTGATTCTTAGAAGTCGTTAGTTGCTGAAGAACTGTTGTAAAGGCAGTAAGGCCCTCTTGTTAGTTAGTTCCCAGAGCCTTTATGGAGGATTCTCCCTCACGCAGCTGGCAGCGACTAGACGTGCACAGATCCTGCACTTTACTTGGGGTGCACTTGACGAATATGTTGAAAAGTCTGAATTGCAGCTGACTGACAATCGTTAAATCAACCTCGTAGTTGCATGTGTGTTGGGTCAAGAGCTGCTGCCCATGTACAGTCATAAAGCTCCAACCTGCACCCGTTGAAGTGGCCTCCCTGGTTTTAGGCCAAAATGTTATGGTACAAGAATGAGACAGACGCGCCTTTCCTCAGCGAAATGTGCAGAAGGCAAAGGGCGTATGACGCATCAGAGGCTGAGCCCTCGATATCAGCTGGTTAATCTACCTGTATTTCTGTAAGAGCGACTATTTACACACCCGCATCGGGCTTCCAAACAGTGCTGCTAGAAAGGACTAACTGTAGTTAAAGGCGGCTAACGTTTAATTAGACTGGCTTTTCAAAGGCGCTTGGCGTTGCCTTAGCTCTCTTTGCATTTACTTCAGTGGGAGCACAGCAATGCTAAGCACTTCTGAAATGCTATCCTAACACTTCTAGTGGGACCTAAATGCTTTGAGAAACTTACTTGGCAGCCAGACCCAGTGGAGGAAACCACTTTGTTGTCTCTTGTTTTTTAACGGCCCCCTCTTTTGGAAAGAGGAAGATTGATTAATGCAATGAAGCTTACTACCTCTGACTAGCTTATGCAAGTTACTAATATTTGACCGTTCCAATACACTGCCTTGTGTTGCTGGAGTGTTAGAGTTCACTGGGACGGAACCAGTGATTGGAGGAAAACAAATTTGCGTTTTAGCTGCACTTGCTCTTGCTGACTCAACTGCTGGCCTCCTATGGAATGTGCATGCTGAAATGACTTCATTGTGTCTGTGCCAGGGACCAGGGTTATGTTGCTTCTGGGCAATTGCTCTGCAAGTGTTTGGAAGTGAAAACTATCACCCCCTCGGAATCCAAACCTGTGATCACATTGCTGCTTTCTGTTCTCTGCCTTGCAGGAAACAGGTTTTGGCTACCAAGGCTGAGGCGGAAAAGGATGGTGTGAAGGTCCCCACTACGCTGGCAGAGTACTGCATCAAAACTAAAGTGCCTTCCAATGACAACAGTTCAGATTTGCTTTATGACGACTTGTACGACGATGACATCGATGATGAAGATGAGGAGGAGGAAGATGCTGAGTGTTATGATGATGATGATTCTGGCAACGAAGAGTCGTGACCTGCTCCCTACATACCCCTGTACTGCCCTGCCGACTCAGGCCAAAAGGGAGCAGTGATAACCTAGCAACAGTCCAGCAAAAAATACACGGGGGAAATCAACAAACTCTTGTCTCCTGCTGTACAGATCTCTGTTTGCTCTTTTTTATGGACCTCTCAGAGAGGGGGAGAGAGAGAGAGAGAGAGAGAAAGAGAGAGAGAGACCCTTCACAGAATGTCTGAATTCTTGCATTCTTAACCCTTTCATCACTGTATTATGATTTCTTTTTTTTAAGAAAGAAACTCCCCCTTTTGCTTCTCTACAAAACGTTCACGGTGAAACAGGTTTGGTCTGTGTTTAGATTCTTTAATTAAACACAGTCTTGCATTGAGATGTTTAATGTATTTAACGCTGGAACGAACCATTGGAAGTTGGGTCGTTAGGAGTTCACAAGTGCTGCATTTACTGGGAAGAAAATACAAACAAAAACCACACAAAAAAGCAAATTGCCATGGTTTAGCTGCTCCATTTACAATACTAGCGTGTGCACATTTGTGTAGCTTTGTGGTGGTGGTGGTTTTTTCCTTTTTTCAAGGCTTGGGGCAGAGAATGTAAGCTGCTGTGTATTGAGCTTGATGGAATGTCTTACTGAAAGGTACAGTATTCCTTTTCAGCCTGTTGTAGTTAGGAAGTAGACAGCCTTGAGCCCAGAGGGCAGGATCAACTGCCTTTTTTACAAGGTGTGTGATATTGAACCCTGAATAAACACTTAACGCTTCACATGTGTATAACTGAGCCCTGGGTTCCTATTTATTTGTCAGATTTGTTGGGGTTTTAAAACTAACGATGCCGTTCGTTAGAATGCTGCTGAGCTCTGCTGCTGGCTCCCACGTGGGGAGGGAGTGGTGAAAATACCAACTTAAATCTTCACGTCCTTCAGAAGGCAAATTGGCTTCCTTCCAAGTGGTGGCAGGGTCCGTCAGCCAGTATTAGTCAGTGTCTAGAATCTGCCATTTTCAATAAGCTGCTACACCTCTGGAGAGACCAGCCTGTGCATTGGGCATTGCTGCCACGTGCTCTGTTCTGCACCCTGAATGCCTGTTGGCTTTCAGCATCTTCCTTTTGGTTTGTTGAAAGGGGGGAGACGAGGTGTGAGTTGGCAAATGGTAGCCCCTCCCCCGCCCACCCACGACTTGCTGCTGGAGACTGTGGGGCTTGAGGCAGCATCCAAAAATCCAGTGGGCAACAAGGCCCTCAAGACCTAGAACTACCAGTCCAACCTTCCCCAGGCCTCTTGGGGAATCAACAGTCAAGCCAAGAGCGGCCTCGTTGCTGGAGAGGTAAAGGGGATCCCGATGACAAGCTTTGTTTGGGTCACGTACCCTCGATCCTGAGGCTGTCCCTGACACCGCTTCAGCCAGGAACAAGAAGCGTGTTACCCCAGCCCGTGGTGGAGGGTAGCTCAGTGACTTTGGCTTGGAAACAGCTGCCAGCATGTTTTAGTGAGATGCAAAGTTCGGACGGTTCAGCGGGCCAGGAGCTCCTGCGGGCGCAAGACCCTCCCAGACTTGAATTTTCTGAAGAGAAAATAGTTTTGGTTTTGTGTTTGTTTTTCCCCTGCAGAATGATTGCTTCACCCAGATCCCATCCCAGATCTATTAAGTACTCGTATGGGTCAGCTGCAGTGTGGCGCCCTGCGTCCATCTTTGGGATGACTTTTTGCCCTCGGACTAGGGTGGCATTTCAGTATACTGAGCCTCTCATCCCTACTCTAGTGGCGTGGGGGTGACTTGCAGCCTGCGCTGCTGCTCTGGCATCAGTGGGAGTTTTGCCTGTGGGATGGGGGGGGGAGGTAAGGATAGATGTAGCAGGCACTTTGAGTTCTCTTTAACAACATGACCAGAAAAAGCACCCTGTTGTATTTTGATTAAAGGCAGCTGCCAGCATAAATACGCATTTCCCCTACCCAGATCTTCATGCTGGAGACAAGGATCTAACAGGCTGCCTGCATGCCTGGCATTCCCATAGGAGCTAGCACCTCTCATTAAGCAGCCGATTGCGTTCTGTGGAGTCCCGCAAGCCTTTGCCCACCCTCTCCAGGAGGGGAAACCTTTTTCCTGCAGCACTTTGGAGTTAGCAACTGTGTGCATTTAGAGAAGTTACCACTAAAGCAACAGTTTCCGAAACGTGCACTTCCAGATTGAGCACCTGGTGTGTGCTAGCTTCTTAAAAGCCCGTAGGAATGTACAGTATAGTTAGATTGGAAGACCCAAGTTCCTATCCCTCAAACTCTATGGGAATTGTTCTGAGACAGTTGGTGCTTCCTAGGGAAACTAACATCACTTTTATTTTTTGCGGTGATGGTGGTGAAGGGGATGGGTGTCACTTAAGACAGGGAAGCAAACAACCCACTCAACGCAACACCATTTGTGCTGATGGCTTGGTATGAAATTGGGGATACTGGATCTTTCAGGATCTTTCCCTTGTACTTTGACAGTCTTGACTGTATACTCTCCAGTGACTTGTATTCTCAAGCTTGGTGTTGTAAGATGCATTATCATGATTCTTTTACTTTTTTTTTTTTTAACAACCTATTCTGAGAGCTCCTACATTAGCAAGATTAACTTCTCTCCCCCTCTGGCCCCTGCAGAGTCATTGCTTGTTGACTTGCTGGTTTCCTTTTCAAGATACAAACAACCGAAGTATGACTATGAAACTATTTAAGAGATTATGAGGAAAATGTTTACCTGACCTCTGTATTTTTTTTCTTAACTCCTCCTCCTCCAACCAATGTTGACGTTTACATTTATAATTAAAGTGCAGTTTTCAACCATTCTGAAACCAGCAGGGTGCACTAGATTTTCTTAGTAGTTTTCTTAGCTGAAAATCCTGGGTGTTTTTCCCCCTTTTTTTTTTTATTTTCTTCAATATAATTTACCAGAAAGGATTAACTGATGCATTTTGTGTTTGTCTTTCCCTTCAGTAGTTTATTTTGTCTCTTCTGCACATCTGTCTACTAATAAAATGTGAAATAAAAATATCCCTGTATTGTTATGTCCCTGTCAACCAGACCAGTTTATTGCATAGGTTAAAAGCTCTGATTGCCAAAGCGGATGCTGAAGGTCTGTCTAGCCCTCAGACTGGTAATACCCTCTTGTTGAAAGAGCTAGAACCTGCTCCCAAAATGTTTGTTAGCCTTTAGCATTAATGTTAAGGTAGGGAAAATAAATCTAACATCCCTAAGAATGGCCAGAGGCCTGTGGAGAAAGTCTCTGTGTTTTAAGCTACAGCACTACAGAGTGGCAGACTACTCTTAGCACAGACAGGTAAGGCTGGGAGGGCCCTCAACCTGATCTAGTCCCCCTCAGCACTGAGCCACCATGAAGTGGAAAGGGTAAGTGTAATCTAGTAGAGAAGGTTTCTGCACTTGTAGAACACAGGTCTGTTTTCTTAGTACAATGTGGGCACCAAGACTGGTATTAATCCAGTGTCTCAATTGCCTAAATGTATTTTACTAATTCAGGGCCAGAGCATGTTGCGGTTGCTGTAAGAAGGTTTGTAGTAGTACTTGGCTCTCTAACAACCTGCTGCAGAGAAACCGGTCTGAGGGGCTAGGGTCCTGGTAGGCATCGGTCAGCTCTTAAGCTGAGACATAGTTGAAGAAGGCTGGTCTTGGGGTGGGCCAGGGTTGCCTGCTTGTTCTAAAACTCAGTCTCCCTGTTCCCTGCCCCTATAATTTGCTGATGTTAATAAACAAATGCTAAAATTAGATGCGGTGCTTGTGTGAGCTGGCCTTGGTTTCTTTGAGCAAATACACAACAACAGGTCATGAGTAGGTAAGTGTTGCTTAAGAAACACGTGTTAGGTGAGGAATTGTTGAGCTGTAGCAAACTGTTTAAGCAAGCTGTCTTCATGCAAGTGCCTGCTGTATAAGTGCAGCTGTAGGAAGATGGTCCTGCTGGTAACCAGAGTTAAAAAAAGCACTGGTCTGATGTGACGGTACTGCCTGGTACTCCAGGCCAGCACCTCCACTCAGAGCTTAACAACTTTTCCTTGAGTACTGGCTCTTCTTTTTTTAAAAACAAAAGAAAAAAAAAAAAGCTCTGCATTGGGCTGGTACCAAAGCGAGTGGAGTACTTCCATGTCTGTGCACCATGGGCAGGCCCCTGCCAAAGGCAGTTACCAATCTGTATAACAAACAGCAAAAGGAGTGAGAAGATCTAGTGCAGCTGTGGCCAATGAGTGGCATGTGGCTTGCTGTCTTCTCTTCTCTCCTCTCACCCCCTCCCCTTTGAAAATGGCAGGGCAGCTGTCCAGCATGGCCTTTAAAGAGGGAGTATAAAGAGATTTTCTTAAAAGGGCAGACGTTGGGGGGGGGTGGAGGTGGCTTGACAACTTTGATCTATTGGCTCTTTACCTGGAAGGGGTTGGTCACCCTGGTGTAGTCAGTGCTAACTGAAGCTGCTGTAGGACCTGTGACTCCTCCAGGTGTGAAGACAGCAGCAGCTTAGGTAGCTGTATATGAAGAACCCATAAAGACTTGCAGGTGTGTGAACTACCTACCCTTCTCCCCCCCCCTTTGCATTCCCTTGAGCTTAGCTGACCCTAAGGTGCAAAGTGCTATAGCAAGGGGCTATGGCTGTGCTTCTTAGTGCTAACGTCACAGTGCCAGAAAACCTGCTGCCTTTCAACTTTGAGGGGAAGTCTGCACTGCAGTTAAACCTTGTGAGGCTCCATCTCCGCCAATGCCCGCGGTGGGGTTTACTGGTAGTGTTGGTATCAGTCCATGCTTGAGCCCAGCTCAGGGCCCCTGTGAACATCTCTACTGCAACTACACAGCACCCTAGATTCCATGTCCAATTGCAGTGCAGACATACCAGGAGCCTTAATTGTGATTAGTAGGTGAGTCAGCTAATGAATGAAGGAGCCAGTCTTAATGCCACGTAGCTCTAAAATCAGAGTAATGTCAACAAAAGGGCTTGACCTTTCATGCTGGAAGCTGCTTAATGCACAGCACCACTTTGGAAGGCTATTAGACCCTTGTTCCCCACACTTGGGGGGACAGCCTCATGGTGCTTTTTTTTTTTCCTAGTACCACCTATAATTGTCAGCAAACAGACTACCAGTGGCATCTCTTTGCCTGCCATAGCCTCATGGTGTAGCTGTCCACTACTGGTCTCTCTTTTTCCATCAAAATAAATATTACGTTCACCACCAGTAGAAACACAGGCTGAGCATGCCTACTAACCAGCAGGGCAGCATTTAAGTCTCCTGTGGGGTCACCCAAGCGCACAGCTTACAGGGAGCTATGGTCTCAAGACACATTCTTCTGTGCCCTGGGAGAGCAAACCTGGCCTCTTGTTCAGTGAACTGGTTGGAGCCATGCATAGTAGTGAGTGACATTCACCTTCCCCCCAGAGAGCCTCAAAGCACCATGTACGTTGTAAAATGGTGCTTGGAGAGCCTGCTGAATGGGTAAGCAGAGGTGGCGCTGTTGTGTGAATTTTACTTGTATGCACTTCCTAGCAAGGCCTATGAATATTGCTAAGGGCTGCAACATTCAGCAGGGAAATTACAGCTCTAACTTTCCTCCCTTCCACTTCCCATAAACTGGTGGTTCCTAGGGTTTACCAGTCTCTAGGTTTAGTTCAGAAAGAGCTTCCTCCAACCAAGAACGAACTCTGCTTCATGATGGAACCAGATGCAGAAGAGCCTAAGTGAAGAGGCAGCCTGAAGGAAAAGCAGTTTTCAGGTTTGTGTAGCCTTTGTAACATTTGGCTCCTAAACATACTCCCATTTTTCCTATAGGAGAGTCATTAACTGACAGACTGAGGTAACTGGAAAGAAAGCTGACCTTGTCTATTCCCAGCTGGAAGCATTAAAAGGTGTAGCTTGCACAGGGAAAAATGCTATGACAGCAGAGTGTTCTGCCCCTTGGCAGTACATAAGTCCTGTAGACATGATCCAACTGAAGATCCACCATGAAATCGCCAAGCCAGTGTGTCATTCCTCAGTTACAGACAGCCCTAGGCAAATCCTAAACTACAGGAGCTTCAGGGGGTAGCCCAGTTAGTCCGTTACAGAAAAAAACCAGCAAGCAAATGGTCTGGCTGTAAGTAAAAAACAACCCATAGCCTTCCTGGGTGCTGTCTAGCACACAGCAAAGAGCCTCTGCTGCCCACCTGCAGCTCAACCTTGCTAGAGCATTTATTTGTGCACACAGATTGGACCCAGAGCTAACAGAGTTGGGTTGACAGCCATTTTCTAAGATAAACAGCTGGCATTTATAGTAGGTAAGTGTTCTGTATTCATTGCTTACTAAGGCCATATTCAGCCTAGAGTAAGACTCTGCTTGTACCCTAGCAGCTGCTGCCAGCAATAGTTGGGAGCTGAAGGCAACAGTAAGATGTGTATTAAAGATTCAAACCTAGCCCCCTTAGACTAACCCAGACTCTGGTCAGAGGCTGCTCTTCCACATTCTAAGATTGGAGAAAGATGCCAGGACAGAGTCCCCATTGCAAAAGGAGCCAGTAACATTTCTGGTGACTTTCCTAGGACTTCAGCCATGCAGCAGCAGCTCCTGCCTCATCCTTTTAAGAGTATTGGAAGGCAGCTCTTCTCTCTCATCAATGTCTCCAGTGCATTCATGGTGGCTGGAGCTGCTAGCATAGGTCCAGTTTTGCCTCTCTTATTTAAGGAGGATTTATCTTTGGATGTTGACAGCTTTTTTTAAAAGGCCCAACAGTTCTATCAACTAAGCTACATTTCTAGGGGAGCAAAATGCAGAGGAGAGGACCAGCATGAAGTCCATCTGCTGAAAAAGCAGGGAGGCAATGCAATGAAGAAGAGTGAAGCTACTTCCATTGAATGGGGCTGTAGTGTATCAGCTCCAGCACAAATCTCAGGATGCATCCCCTCAGCGCTCCCTCCAGGGATCCACCTAAGTACCCAATCCTGAACAGGCACCAGTGCCTTTGGAGACACAAGCAGTACGATCTCTCTCACCCCTTCTCCCCATACCCTCATCCCTGTCCCATTGTCAGCAGGAAGGGGAAGGGGTTTAGAAGCCAACAGCTCCTTGAGTCTTTGTGAATGGAGACAGCAAACACCAGTTATACGCTCAGATCTTTATTATTAGATGGAGTAAGGGCTAAAAAGAAATGAAACTTCTAAAACATTCACCATACTGGTGCAGGATAGGAAGGACCAAGAGCTTCCTCCATCAGTATTTAAAAAAATGGGGAGGGACAAGAAGTTTCCATCCATTAGCTCTGGGTCTCCTGGGCAGGGGTGGTTTGGGGCAAGAAAAGGTACAAAACACAGCTTAGACTTTTATTTAAGAAACCGCTACATAGTTTTGCCTAATGATGCAAGGAGGGTCCAGGACACGCGGACTGAGCCATCCAAAGTCTCTTGCGAGAGAAACAAAAAACCCTGTCCAATTTTTTTTATTTATTTAAAAATTGTGAAATAAAAAGATGACACTGCAGCTCGTGGCCCCGGTAACAAAACTGCCCACGAGAGTTAGTGTTCTGCACCAGAGGTGGCGGAGGTGGTCAGGCCCACAAAACATGTTTTTAAAAAGTAACAGCTACATCTGAAAGAAAAAAATAAAACCAACAGAACCCTTGATTAATCTTTTGGGTCAGGCCTTCCCATCTGCCTGAACTAAGAACTTTGTTAAATTAACGGGCTCCTTCAACAAAAATGGCACAGTTTGTCTTTTGACAGTGTAAAGCCTATAGAGCTTTAAATAAAAAGCAAAGGGCGATGCCCTGGTGCAGAATGGAAGTGAATAATTAATTCTCCCTACAAAGAAAATAAAACAGGCTGCAAAGATGCAGAAACCACATTTAGGCTCTATTACATTTACAAATACATACATAAATATATTACATACAATAGCAACTCAAAGAGGAAGCGGGCGAGAGTCACAAAGATGGCTGGCTGCAGTTCTCCCCGCACAGACGTTTGGCTGAGCAGTTACTTTTTCTCTTTAATAGTTCCAGGAATGGGCATCAGCTTTTTCTTCTTTCAGTCTCCCCCTGCCCCCCTTCCTTGTTTCGGGTTTTAGTTTGTCCAGTATGGAGAAGTGCCATAGGTGGTTTTGGTAGCCTGAGACTTTTGCTGCATGGTACTTGGCTGATTGCGCTGGCCAGATCCACCCTGGGAAGAAACGAAAAGGGAGTACAGGTTTAGGCCAGACGCCACCAGGCCTGGATCCCTTATCCAGAAGCCTCAGGGAGAACACTGCACGTATTACTGCGGAGCAGGAAAAGTCCTGCCTGCAGAAAACTACTCAGAAGAGGCATGTAAAACCAAGAAAGTCAAAGTTGGACGGACAAAGGAGGTGCTGCCAGGGAGGGCCAGGATACCACCAGAGGTACCAGGGGAACCGGTGGGGGCTTCTTTTGCTGCTAGCTGTATTTCTTGTATGGTCACAGAACAATTGTGACGGTTGTAAACAACTTTGTGGCCTGCCCAGAAAAGGAAAGTGTCACTCTGCTGGCTGCTTGCCTCTGCACGGAGGGAAACGCTGCCACAAAGCCATTTTAGCCTGTTGGGAATGCATCTCCCCCACCCCGCCCCCGGCTACATGGAAGCTCAGTCTGCATTACCCAACAATGGGTAGTTGCGAATGGGCAGAGCCGACAAGACAGAGAATCTGTGAGGGGTGGGATCAGTTTAGCCACAACTATCAGCCAAAGAGCATCTAGTGACTTTGAGCAGCGGCCTCGGCACTCACCTGCCCGTCTTGCTGAAGGTGGTGATGCAGCATCTGGGAATGGGGCTGCTGATGTGCAGGCAGGATATGCAGGAAAGGGGCTGGAGCATAACCTGGGGCAGCACCAGGGTTCAAGGGGCCAGTGGATCCAAGAGCAGACGGCAGGCTGAAAGGAGGCGGTGTCCCAGCATGGAATCCCTGCTTGTCAAACGTCTGCGGGAAGGCAACAGGGAAGCAGTTAGACCCTCCCCCAAGTGCCCTTGTAATTGCCTGTGATCCAAGATCACCCACAACAGACACTATGTTGCGTCTGCTGTTAACAGCAGACAACGGCCTCTTGGCTTTGCCAAACCATTTCACAGGCTTGAGACGTGCAGGGATTTCCTGCGCATTCCATGCAGTGCAGCAGAGCAACTGGTTCCTGGCAATCAACATGCACATCCCCAAGTCAGGAAATATTGAAGCCAGTCAGGGCTGCTCAGTAAAAATGGCGGAAGAGCTCCCAGCAGGACTAAACCCCTCACACCTGGTGATGACCAGCAGACTTGAGGCCTGCTGCCTTGGTTCAGAAAATATACAGCCCTGCACATCAGACACACAGGAGCAGATCCCGGCTCAGCAGATCCCACCCACGAGCACTTAAAGGGCTCAGGGATTCCACGCTCCAGAGACTAATGGGGAATTCGTATTTAGCCCCATTCATTCCACAGCGTCTCAAAGTGCCCTCTCTTTCACTGGAACGGGGGACTGGCTGCACCACAGACAGCACAAGACAGCGCACTGGGTGGAAGATGGAGAGACCTGGTACCACACATAGCCCAAGAGGAACAGAGGAAGTCAGTGGCCAGCATTACTGATCTGTTTCTGGACAGGAGCGCATGTCCACACAGTCCAGTCTGCCTTGAATGAATGTTCCAGCCCTGCGGTAGGACCATGTAGCCCTGAAGTGTGTGACAGCGCCCCGGGACTCAATGGAAGTCGGGCAATCGTACGGGAATCTTTGCGTCCACATTAGCAGCCTTTGTCATGAGGCGCTATGGCAAGAGCAGGCTAAAGATGCAGAGGGGCAGTGGTGTCAAGTGAGACGCAAGGAAGCCGTCTCTCAAATCAGTGAAGTGACTGCTGGAGAAGCCAGAGTCTACGATTACCCCATGGAGCGGGGCTGAAAGATCACCAGCAGCCAAGAAGCTCCCTGAGAGGACGAGTCCTGCTGAAATGACACTGGCCAATGGGCCGACCACCTTACCCTTGGGCATGGGACGGCATGTTCATGCTTCTCAGAAAGAATGAGCCATAGCTCCTCACCTGAGTCTTGTTATAGACTGAGCCACTGATATCAGGCACACCTGTGTTACTTGAGGTCACAGAAACACCTGGAAAACAAAAAGCCGCTGACGACGAAGAGCCAAAGGCAACCCGACCTGAACCTCTCTTCTCCTTGCCCCAGCCTGTGTGTCTACTCCTGGCAGGACCGTGCCGTTCCCTCCTGTGGCCCCCCAGCCCCTCTAATTCCTCACAATAGGAGTCATAAGAAAGTACAAAGGCTGATTTTCTGAACTCCCTTTATAAAGCAGGAGTGAGCGCCCCCAGGGCATGCTGGCCCACACCCTCTCTCCACAAGCTCCCTCGCCTCGCTGGGTAGGAGCTAAGGGCGCTGAACGCTCATGTAGATGAGGAGAACTCAGTGGGCCCCTTGAATTAGGGCACCCGTGAAAAGACACTGTGTGGTTCTCCAGTCCATGGTTACTGAAGCAACTAGCATGGCAGGATCAGAACCAAGCAGGGCATCGCTGGCTGTTCACTCCCAGTCCGCCCTAGACTCATGGCTCACAACCTGAGCCATTTCACTTACTCAAGAAACAAAGATCAAGGTCGGTGGCCGATGCACAAAAGGACTGAGCTGGCCGGGCGCCCACTGCTCCCAGGGACGTGAACAAGGCGGAGGATGCAGGTACTGAGGGAGATCTCTCTGGCTAGCATTGACGAGTCGGGGTGGACCAGGCAGGGCGCTCTACACGTCTCAAGTGGTCCCACTAACATATGCAGAACTTCAGCTTCCAAATCAGTGTTCTGCCCCTTGAGGCATGCAAAGAAAGCAGCCCAGCTACGAGCGGGCGCTATTCTTGATGGAGTCTCCAGAGAGCCTGAATCGCTAACTGGGAGCTGAAACTTGACCCCGATCACCTCAAAAGGTTTTGATTCTGGAGCCTAATCGTGAACCATTTCAGCAAGAGACAGCTGCTCAGGGCCTAGCATTGGAGGAGCACCACTAGGCCTCAACACAAGTGTCCACGGGCGGAGGGAACGGTTGGTTGTTTCTCCCATGTCACGGACACCAGCCACACGCCGCCTGACACAAACCGAGCCCTTGGCTTAGAAGGAACATTTGGGAAATTAAAAGCATTTTGAACGGGAGATGGAGAAACCGCGTGGGGTTCACCCCACTGACAGCTGGTCGGCATGCGGACCTGACACCGGGAACTTGCCCTGCAAGAGCCCTGGGCACCTCGGGTCCCCCTCTCTGTTACCTTTCCCAGGTCCAGTGCTGGCAGATTTGTTTTGTGCTTGAGATGACCCACTGTAGCCTCCTTTGCTGTAATCTCCGGTCGCCGTCCCCTGCGTCAAGTCGTCATAGCCTGCCAAGGTGGACAAGGCATGGTGCTAAAGTGAGCCAGCTGCTCTGGGGACGTGACATTCAGTGGCCTAGATGCACGGCCCACCAGAGTAACCTTACCCGCTCCATAGCCATGCTGTCCATAGCCGCTCGCCTGCTGGAACGGGGTGGAAGCGGTGTTCAAACTGACACCGGGCTGCTTGGCTGATGCTGGAGGTACCTGGAGCAAAAGGTGTTCTCAGTTAGAATCCAGCACAAAAGCCAGTTCCCACTGCCCTCTAGTGGGAAGGTCAGCCCACCTCTCCGCAGGCAGCGCTGGGCTGCCGCTCCCAGCTTCGGTGTGCCAGGAAATCCCCGATTCCTACTGCAGTAACTCAGAGTGGCAGGATCTAGTGCTCTGAGCACAGGACTGGGACGCACGCCCCAGGAGCTCTAATCCAACTTCCAACCAGACTGCGGTACAGCCTCGCAAGAGCATGACAGGTCCCCCCTCTTGTGAAAGGAGCCTGGATTCAGGGTCACTTTGCTCTCAGTGCTGGGTAAGGCCCACCCCAGATCGGCTTACACATTTATAAAACCAACAGTGTCAGGAGAGCACAAACCGGAGTCACCCAATCACACTAGGGGGATCACAGTCCCGTAACTCAGGGAGCCTGGTATTTACTTTGAACACGAACATACAAAGCCTGGATCCAAGCATCATATATACAGTAGCCCAATGTCTGTGACTAACGCAGCGTGGTTGCCTCCTGCCGTGGCGCTCGGCCTGGCCGCCGTGCGGGAACAAGCACCGCAAACGGCCGTTTGGGGTCCGCGCTCCCCATGCAGCACTCTTACGCTTCCCGTGCAGCATGCTTGCACCACTTGGTCCCACGCGACGGCCCAGCTGAGCGCCACAGCGGGAGGCGAAGGGGGGCGGGGCCTGGACAAACATGCATTCCCCTACAGAGGCAGGAGGCAGATGAGAGCTGGGGAGGGGGGAGGAAGGCAGTAGGAGGAGAGAGAGAGAAAAAGAGAGACATGGAGCGAGAGACCGGAGGTTTAGGAAAGAAGACCGACATGGAGGAGAGACCTGAAAATCCCGTCTTATGGCAGGCTAATTGGCTAGTTGTAATAGACTCTCTGCACTTCTGCCTCTAGTTCTTCCTCCTCCCCATGGCACCCCTCCCACTCCACAGACTTGGTCCCCAGGTGCTGGTGTAATACTACTGACTCACCAACACTCCCCATCCCCAAAGAGATTTCGACACGGATTACAAAGCTCTGTGCTGTAACTCCACACCATTCGTCATTGCCTGCACAAGTTAGAATATTACAGTCCTGGCCCTTGGAATTTCCCCCAGTCCTGCATGGGCTCTGTCATTATACACAGAAGCCACAGAGCGGATGACGAACGTGGACGTCAAGCTGTAATGTTGCCTGCCACGTTGCCATACGAGAGCTGGCCCTTCTTTCACCGGCCATGCCCTGCCGGCTAGGGGAGTGGTCAAGGGCTAGGACTGCCCCCAGGCAAAGCTAGCGAAGCACAAAGAGGGCAGCAAAGAGTGTAAAGTTGAGGTCCCAGGACTTACAAACATGGTGGGCCCGTACTGGAATGCACTGGGTACTCCTGGCACGCCGGCGTAATAGGGTAACCCAGTGTAGCTGTATCCGGGAGGCAGCGCGGGGTTTAGGAAGGGCTGCTGAGTGGTGTGGTGAGTCTGCGTCTGATTCTGCTGCGGCTGGGCCAGGGTGGTGGCGGGAGCAGGGGAGGCAGAATCCCCACGGCCAAATTTTGTTACATCACCTGCAAGAAAATCCATCCGCTGTTTCAGGAGAGTCGTTTCTCAGCACTGAAACGCCAGCCAAGGCCAGGCAGGTCCTACAGGCCAGAGGCCGTGTGGTGTTCGCATCAGGGCAGGGACAGAGTCAGGACTCGGCGTGGCACTGGCCCAGAGGGAGCTCTGTGCCTCAGCCCCCCACTGACAAGGGAGGTACCACGATGGACCTGTCCCACGGGGGATTCAGTCCCTGTGTGTTAGACCTTTGGGGTGTGTCTAGACTGCGGACAGAGGGATGCAGATTAGGCAGGTCGACACTGCAAATGTGGTAGGGAGGCAGAAGGGATCTGGGGGAAAAGGCTCTCTCTCTCAACAGAGCCCCCTCTGGACTGCTGCTTTTTGCCAACAAAATGCTGAGTCAGCAAAATGCGGCGGCCATTTTTATGCAAATTAGGCACAGAATATTTAAATCCCTGCCTGATTTGCAATGTCGACCTGCCTCATCTGCATCCTTCTGCCAACAGAGGGGTGCGGTCTAGACATACCCTTACAGTAAATGCTCTCGAAGCATCGGCTCTGAGTGGCCAACGAGCAAACCATTCACTTGCCCAGAAGGTAACCTGCCCTGGCAAAAACCCACAAGTCACTGCCAGGCTTCCATTTGGCAAACAGACCCGCTGGACCTCTGGCTCCTCCTCGCACCTGGCTCTGGGGAGAGCAGATAACGGTCAGGAAAGGCAAGCTTGCATCTCAGGCCAATGGATTCAAGACACAAGAAGGGAAATTTGCTGCTTAGCCCACAAGAGGCCTTTTAGTAGCACGGGGCAATCGACCCAGTCCTGGGGACAGCCTCCAAGAGAGCAGCCCGCCAGTTCCTGCGGGTGCCCTTTAAGGTATGCAAAGAGAGCGTCCCAGCTATGAGCAGGCGCTCTTCTCAGGTGCGAGGCCGAACTGAGAAGAAGGGTTGCGCAGGAGCAGTGTCTGAGCCCTGGGAGGAGCGGCGTACGGTGGGTGCCGTGTTCAGACTCCCAATGCCCATACCAGAGATTTCCAGGCACAACCTGGAAACAGGTTTCTTGTCAAAGGAGGAGCAAACTACTGGCTGGCGATTTGGGCGCCCTGTGAGATTTGGGCAGGCATGGGTCTGAAAACTCAGGGCTGGGAGGGAGACATACAAGTCCTTAGAGTGCGAGAGGGATACGGACGACCTTTTCCTTCGTGCACACACGGCAAGAGACAGACCCTGATGCGAGCCTGTGGGTGCGACCGCAGTACAGACAATACTGATGCAATGGTTTGTAGAGAGAGGAGCCTCTGAGAGGTCTGAAAGGGTCTAACCAGGAGTAACAGAGTCAAGCAGAGTAGAAACGAGTCATCTAAACCCAGACCCAGCACTGTAAGAACAACCTTGTATTGGCTTCGGGACGGACTGCAGTTCTCAAGTTAAAGCCACGAAGAGACCTGTGTATTGGCTGCACATTCCCATTAGCGCCTTAAAATGCTTCTAACCCCCCTCCCCCCCATCATCCTCATCCTGAATTAGTACTAACCTGAGTATGGGTTGTTAGCAAGGCTCCCATCTCTGCCCGTCAAGGTTGCAGGAGCAGGGAATGTAATTCCATAATAATCCTGAAAAAGACAATACTGATTAATACTCAAATGCATCACAAAGCCAGCCTGGTTCATGAACGCTGCCTTATGCCCGTGCAAAGGCTCATGGAAGCAAAAGAATCCCAACACCACCGGGCCAGACAAAATGGGTTTATTTTTCTCTCCTGCCATACATGCAAAATCAGGGAAGCATGGACCCGGGCAAGCTGTGGCGGAGTGGAAGATTTGGAGTGGCAGCACTTGAATCCGCCGCTCTACAGAGCCCTGTTTTTGAATCATGTTTGATGCTTTCTCTTTACAAACAAGTTCCTCGGCTGGTGGCAAGTGTCCCAACTCTGAAACACAAGTCCTGCCGTGGAAAACCTCCAGACATTAGCTAAGAAATGGTGCCAACATATATTAAAGCCGGAGTGGGCAATAACTTTGTAGGGGGCCACTCCAAGAATCTGGTAAGCGGTCACGGGCCACACTCTTCCATGATATGAATGGAAGAGATTGGGCACAGAAGGGAGCTTGGGGGTAAGGGCTTGGGAGTGTAGGATCTGAGAGGGAGTTTGAGTGAAGGAGGGGGTCTGTGACTTGAGGCAGGGATTGGGATGCAGGTATTTGGGGTGCAGGGTCTGGAAGGGGTTATAGTACAGAAGCAGAGGGTTGGGGTGAGGGAGGTGCTGGGGTGCCAGACACAGGCTCTGACCAAGAGACATTTACTTAGGTGGCTCCCAGCCAGCAGCCCAGCAGGTTCCTCAGCCAGGGTCCCTGCACTGGCTGCAGGGGCCATGTGTGGCTGATTCTGGATGCTGAGAGCCTGGGGAGGGGAGTGTACCTAATGTGCTGTCCGTCCTGCAAATAGGCAGCTCCCAATGGCTGGAAACTGGCCAATGGGAGCTGCAAGACTTTGCTGGGAATGGGAGCAGCGTGTGAAGTTTTCCCTCAACCTGCAATGTTCAGAGATGCTCTGAGCGGGGCAGGCAGGGAGCCTGGCAGAGGCTCTCGCAGGCCAGACAGAGGATATGTTTACATTTTTCCTACTACAGTCGCACCCAGAGGGTCAGGACCTATTCCGTTAGGTGCGGTACAGACTCGGAGTGGGTCCGTGTCCCAGACCATTTACAAATCACAAGCACAAAGAGATGTAGGAGAAGCACCATCAGTGGTATGGCGCTCCCACCCCTCTGCCCCACCATAAGCATCCCTGCAGCTGCCCCACTCCCAGTCTCAGCCAACCCATGCCCTCACCATCCACCCCACAGTGCTGTGTCCCCACCAAAATAGGTTAATTTAGTCTGGGGAAAGGAAACTATTTGAAGGCTGCATCCAGACAACCCTCTCCCCCCTCCCACCTACATGATGCAAGACACTGTAAATATCTATCACAAAACTCTGGATTTTTTTGCTCTCTTACTTCATGGTTCCTTTCTCTCCTCACTCCTATTCTGCCCTAAGCAGTGCTACGGCTTGCCACGTCCCTTCCTGCCACTGAATAGATTTGCTTCACATGACTGCCCCCCTCTCCCCTCCCAAACACCCTCTGCAACACACTAGCTTGCGCTTTCCCATGCTGGGACAGTATCCTTCTCCACATTCCTAATCGCAGTGTTCCTCCAGAGCACACACCTCTCTCCTCACTTGAGCTCACAGCACCACCTAATTTTGGATCACTTGTCAAGGTCACGAGCATGCACCCCAAACTCTTCTCCATCTCTGTGGTACACTAAATAGGTCAGAGTTTAACAGTCCTCCAGTGCCACCTGGACACCTTCTTGTAATCGGATATGGCCATTTGTCAATATCATTTGCTTACCAATCTTCCTGCCAGTTTGCAATCCCATGTGACTGTCACTGCCAATATGAATTCAATGTCATGATCACTACCAAATTCTCGGTTAAAACCCCATCAAATTCAAGTGATTTTTACCCAGACCATCCCTCTGCAAGATAAACACCACACAGAGTTTCAAGGGAATCTGAGAGGAACATGAGTTCTGACCCAGTGCCTGATATTCCTTGGGGACAGTTATCTTCCTAGTCGAGGGGGACAACAATTATCCACTCACACCTATATGTGAACAATTCTGCAGAACAACATTGGGAAGGATGTTACATCCCATTATCCTTCACACCACTTCAAGTAAAATCCAGATTCTCCTTCCCCCTCTATCCCTATGAAAAAAGTCCTCAGAGAAACAGCACAGACAAATATCCAAAGGAAAGTGAGAGTTGTTTACAAAGCAAATCCACATTTACCCATATAAGAGTGTCGGGGAGGAAAGAGGCATGTGGTTTTGTTCTTAAAAACAGCTCAGGTGTTATGTTGTTGGCCACACACAATGTGGGGTTTAATAAGCCATTGAGGAGAGCCAAGTCCGCATGATCACAAAGCACAGACCCTAGAGGGCTGATATCGAGGTTATATAAAAGTTCAAACACGGACATGGAGCAGCAACGCAGTTACACAAGACAACAGAGCAACTGAGTCAACAAATAATGGAGCCATGCTACCTAACCTGGGAAATTCTGGTCTGATGCGAGATCAGAGACTGTTGAAGCAGTTACAGTCTACTTACTCCAATGGTCCCACAAAATATTATAGAGAACCCTCAGTATGCATGCTGGAGGTGTGAAGAATGGGCCCATTCATAGCTGGTGGGAGCACCCCATCATCCAGAATTAGTTCTCCAAAATCTATGGGATGGTTAAACCTACACCCTGCTAGTTCTGGTGTCACGGGAGTCTACCACCACATCCATTATCCCAGGGAGCTGCCCCATAGTGGAGCTCTGGAGAGAACACTCCCGCAGGTCCGGCAGGAGTTTGTTATGCTGATGCTCAGAGGTGGGGGAAGACAGCTGTATCGTTCTTACTGCATTGCTCCTCTTTCTAGACATGTAACTGAATGACTCGCACAAAAGCAACAACCTAAATCTCTCTAAGTCATTTACTCCAGTGCAAGTGTCAGGTGCCAGAAAATTGTACGTTGTTTTTACCCCAATACAATGCATTTTCCTTGGTTGCTATTAACCATGGGATCTGTGGTTTATCCACAACCTTCCTGTGTAACACCAGTTTGACCAAGCAACGGATAGGAACTCCTGGTTGCTCCCATTACATCTAGTTTACAAATGTGCTTTTTTAAAGGCCATTAGCACACTAGGTTAAATCCCCTCCATTTTAATGCAAATTCTTATTTATGTTTCTAAATAGGCTTGATTTAAGAATTTTTAAAGTCATTTATTTTTCATCATCTAAGCTGCTTGTTCACTTTCCCCCTTCCCAAGTTTCTACCATGAGCAATCAATTTCACTTTCCTTTCTAGCCAGTTTCACTTTCTAGATCTCATAAGCTGTCACACCGCAGCAAAGATTGCAAATGCCACAGAGGGAAAGTTTCAAATGCCCACAAGGCTCTGCTTGGGATGACGTTTTAACAAGATAAAACCAGCAGGCCCCTGCACTCCCTTTATCAGATCTACCTGGAACCCGAGCCGGGTGGATCATCAAAAGAACTGGATGATCCCGAGAACAGGACCGTGTACGGATGCATTGCCATCTAGTGGCCACTGGAGAGGTTACCCACTTCTGGCCCTGCATGTTCTGGTTGTTCAGGTAAATGGAGGGTCAGATAAACTGGGTTCCACTATATTCAGTAAATGTTATAAAGATAAGGTGGGTGTGTCTAGCTAGTATCCTGGTTCCAACAAGGCTATGATACTGCATACAGTTTTATAAGACATTTAATAAGAAAGCCAACGATGTAAAGCCTGAAATACCTGACAATGGTCCTTTACCCACAAAGTCAATCTCCCTGGACTACCCTGAATATTACATCTTCATATTGTGTTCTTCCAGCCCACTATTAATCGTATTTCAATTTAAAAATAGGCGCTCATAGAGGTAGGCTGTAACGGCCTCCGTCAGCATTTGGCCAAAGGACATCCCCTCAATTCTTTGTAAACGTTACTTTGGGATTTGTACTGACCTCACATGCTCAAGACACTGGTTTTGCAGCTCATCGGAAAGGCAGTCTGCCAACAGACTACGATGCCACATGTACACAGACACCAGTGCAACAGAGACTTCAAGTGACGTGCGTCACCCCAGCTGGATCACAGTGTCCAGACCAGGTCACCAGAAAGCACGGAGACAAGCCACTACACTCTCTGCAAGAGTCATAATTACCTTCCCACCCAGGGGCCTCCTCCAAGCAAGCGGCTCTAATGCCTAGGGACGAACATGACACCTATGACTCATCACAGTGCTCCCCACAGTGCCCTCCGCGCTCTTCCAAGAGCGGGAATTCAAATACCGATCCCACGTGTCCCTCTCAGCGTGAGTCTGACAGGTAGGAAGACTGCAGGTGCAAGTCGGAAAGCTCAGATTTCCTACTCAAAATGAACACCGCTGTATGGAAACAGCTTGGGATCAGGGAATCGGAAGAGAATTAGGTTTCCACAGTCCAAGAACTGACTCATGTAGATCTGAGAAGGCAACACCGCAGGCTCTGGCTCCGCTGGAGAAGCATATGCCTGAGCTTTTCCAATATTTCTGTGCTTACTGTACAAAGGTCAGAGGTCAAACATCCCAGGGTCTCTAACCATGTCGGGCAGAAAGAGGGACATTTAAAAGCGCGGGGGAAAACCATGGACACAGGTATGGAATTGTCAGAAGACGTGAAGTCATCAGATGGAAAGTGAAAATGAAAACGGGGAAATTTTAAGAGCTAGAAAATGATGAAAGGAAAAATATCCCAGCAAATAAATTCAGGGACATGGAGGGCTTGCACAGATCACAGGCATCTCTCAAGCCACACTTACTTTGGCTTAAGCTGTGTGAGACGTTATCATGGCTACCAAGACTCAAGGACGCCTGAGCCTGTGGCAGCTTTGCCAGGTACTGCTGTTCTCCGCTGGAGTCATGTCACTGGACTGTAACCTGCTCCATCACCAGCAAAGCAAATTTAACAGGTACAGCCTACAACTGCTGCAAAAAATGGGCAGATCATTTCCTTTGGAGTGTCTGGGAGACCTGACAGCCTTCCAGTTTCCTGAGAAGGTGCTGAAGCACAAGTCTCCACAGCATGCCCAGATGACTGCCCATGAAATTCTCCAGCAGCTCTTTGGCATCTTCAGTAGGAACCTGCTCCAAACTGGCTGGGAAAAGAGAGATGTGGAGCTGTTTCGGAACGGGCTCTATCTGCAGACCAAACACCTCGAGAAATGCGTATCTCCTAAGGGAGTGCGCCCCATTCTGAGACTGAAGAGATACTTCCAGAAGATCAAAGATTTCCTCGAGAAGAAGAAATACAGCACCTGTGCCTGGGAGATTGTCCGACTGGAAACGCAGGGATGTTTTCTATATATGGACAAGCTCACGGACATGATGAAAAACTAGGTGACAAACATTTTACTATGAGTATTTGAGAAGTTTGGGTGAAGCAGAAGAGTGGGAGCAAGAAAGCAGCTGACTTCAAACTGATGATAGACCCTGTGACCCTTTTCCATTCTATATATTTGACTCTGTTTCTCCTCTACAAAATGGATATTATGGCATATACTTTAGCAGGTGGGGTTGATTGCTTTAAGAGCTCTGAAGACAAAAGAAGCTACAGAAATATATGAATGCACTTCATGTATTATGTACAGAGCCTCATCCAAAAGCTAAAAAAATATTTTAGAGTCTATTTTGCATGGGAAAAATGTTTCAAATGTTATGTATTTTCTTTGTGCATTGTCAAAAACTAATCCTAAGTGTGAGAATGAGGACTGTTACAACAATATTTATTTATATTTATTTATATTTATTTACCTATAGCTATTATATTTTTAAAATAAAATGTTTGACTAAAAAAAATGAGGAACTGATTGGAATGAATGTGTTCTGTGAACCTCTGTTCATAGGATTTATGATGTGGGGTTCTCACCTAGTGGTGCTCCACTTGCAGGGTGCATGCACCCTTTGAGAAGTCTCACTAGCAGCTGTGGCAGTCTGAGAGCAGGGGGTTGCCGAAGCCTAGTGGAAGGCAGATACCCAGCTCCCCGTGTATGCAGTTTTATGTTCCCATGATAGGCTGCCAGAGACTGTGGCCCAGCAGTTGAACACCTCCTGGCTGGTGGGCTGCCTGCAAGAAACAGGAGAGGCCCTGTGGTCTAACGTAGGGGCTGACCTCCCATACCCTGGACTTGCCTATGATGAAACGGGCTCGGAAAGCGGTATACCCTTGCCTTCGTGGCAGTGTGAGGGACACCGTGAGCCTCTGAGACACACGAAGAAAACCTTGCCAAGAAGTGCAGAACCTAGGGGCCTAGCCCCAATCGGTGCCAGGGATGGGATCGTAATAGCCGTGCGGCGGCGTTTTTTCCCTATTTTTTGTGACAGCACAAAAACAAAACAAAAACAAAAACACATCAAACCAAAAAAAAGTTCCAGGGAAGGAGGGTGCACTGTGGTGTTGGGTTTGGTGGGTATTGCACTGTGGTGTTGGGTTTGGAAGACCTGGTGAAGGCATTAGTACAGGCCACGGTTGCCCAGCAGGAGGCCACCCGGATGCAGGGGCAGCCATGCAAGAGGTCTCTAGGCTACAGCCAGAGACAAATGAGTGACTTCTGAACCCAGCGGCTACAGACCGAGCTCTCCTCCGAGAGGTGGTGGACTGGGTAGGGGCGCTTGCTGACCGACCCCCCAAGGCGATGGGATCGGTAGCCACGGAAGCCAGTAACTGCCTGCCCGAGATGACGCAGGGAGATGACAGAGGCCTATCTCCTGGCCTTTGAGCGGACCACCCACCGCGAGGTGTGGCCAGAGGGGCAGTGGCTCAGCATACTCGTGCCATTCCTCTGTGGGGAAGCCCAGACGGCCTACTATGACCTGCCTTCTGAGGCTGCAACTAGCTACCCCCGGCTGAAGGAAGAGATCCTGGCCCATGCTGGGGTAAATGCTGCGGCCGGGGCCCAGAGGTACGATTGGAAATATAAAGAGGGGAAACCCCCCAGGGTCCACTGTTTGAGTTATTCCATCTCACCCGGAAAGGGCTGCGCTCTGATGTACCCTGCAGACCCTCGTTATCAATCAGTTTACGCGGAAGCTGCTGGCCGATCTCCACTTGTGGGTAGGCCATCATGACCCCGCTACCTTTGAGGAGATGCTCTCACTAGTGAAGCGACAGCTAGCCGCTAGGGAACTGGCCTCATCAGGGGCCCTCCCTAGGAGGCCTGGCCGACTACCAATTCCGCTCCCAGGGGTTCAAGTGCCCCAAGGTCCCGGGGACACAAAACGGGGG
>JANRFK010004149.1:2990695-3028535 GCA_030068395.1 Apalone spinifera | reverse complement strand
AATTTAATGCTGATAAATGTAAAGTAATGCACATTTGGAAACATAATTCCAACTATATATTCAATATGAGGAAGACTAATTGGGCTACAACTACTCAAGAGATTGTGGAGTCACTGTGGATAGTACTCTGAAAACATCTATGCAGTGTGCATTGGCAGCGAAAAAAGCAAACAGAATGTTAAGAGTCATTAAACTAGGGATAGAGAATAAAACAGAAAATATCTTCTTGCCTCTATATAAAACCATGGTACACCCATATCCTGAATACTGCATACAGATGTGGTCACCTCATCTCAAAAAAGATATATTGGCATTGGAAAAGGTTCAGAAAAGGGCAACAAAATGATTAGGGGTTTGGAATGGGTTCCATAGGAAGAGATATTTAAAAGACTTGGACTTTTCAGCTTAGAAAAGGAGACTAAGAGGGCTATGATAGAGGTCTATAAAATCATTACTGGTGTGGAAAAATGGAATAAGGAAAAGTTATTTACTTATTCCCACAATACAAGAACTAGGGGTCACCAAATGAAATTAATAGGCAGCAGGTTTAAAACAAAGAAAGGGAAGTTTTTCTTCACTCAGCGCACAGTTAATCTGTAGAACTCCTTGCCAGAGGATGCGGTGAAGGCTAGAACTTTAACAGGGTTCAAAAAAGAGCTAAATAGATTCATGGAGGTTAGGTCCATGGAGGTTAGGTCCATCAATTAAAAAATGATATTATCCAGGATGGGTAGGAAAGGTGTCCCTAGCTGCTGTTTGTCTGGAAGTGGTTGACAGGGGAGGGATCATGTGAGGATTACCTGTTGTGTTCCCTCCCTCTAGGGCATTGGCCACTGTTAGCAGACAGTGTACTGGGCTAGATGGACCTTTGGTCTGAGCCAGTATGTCCGTTCTTATGAGCTCTGTATAACCACATCTGTTCAGTACTGGTTGCCTTGTTACCAGAAGCACACCTACATACAGGTGACAATAATATCCATGCGACACAGTCTAGTAACAGAATGAGGCCACATCTGGAGTAGTGTGTCCAGTTTTGGCCCCCCCTACACCAGAAAGGACGTGGACACATTGGAGAGGGTCCAGCAGAGGGCGACCAAAATGATTAGGGGGCTGGAGCACTGACCTATGAAGAGAGGCTGAGGGAGTTGGGTCTGTTTAGTCTGCAGAAGAGAAGAGTGAGGGAAGATTTGAGAGCAGCCTTCAACTTCCTGAAGGGAGGCTGTTCACAGTAGTGACGGGTGGCAGAACAAGGAACAATGGTCTCAAGTTGTGGTGGGAGAGGTCTAGGTTGGATATTAGGAAAAACTATTTCACCAGGAGGGTGGTGAAGCACTGGAATGGGTTCCCTAGGGACATGGTGGAATCTCCATCCCTAGAGGTTTTTACGTCTTGGCTTGACAAAGCGCTGGCTGCGTTGATTTAGTTGGGATTGGTCCCGTATTGGGTAGGAGGCTGGACTTGATGACCTCGTGAGGTCTCTTCCAGTTCTATGATTCTAGTGCTTTTCATATACCTTAGACCATGTCACTTTCACACTGCCTGCTAATTCAGCTCCACCAAGACGCGTTATAAAAATCCAAACTTCAGAGCTGCTTCAAACAGCAACTGTTCTATGACTTTTTAATGCAACTTGTGATAAAAATGTGTCTCATTCTCTCTCTCCGTCCAGAGATTGAAGTTTCCTCTGCAGTTACATTTGTCTGAGGCGCAGGACAGGCAAAACACAGTGCTAGACCAATGGCGGGTTTAATGTCCAATCAATCAGAAGCCATTAGCACTACAGAGAAGATCTTTATACCACTAGAGAGCTGGGGAATTCACCCTCTTCCCGAGTAAGATAAAGAACTTGTCTCAATCCCTGATGGGTGCTGATCCTTTAAAAAGGCCCCAATTAAACACTGATGAATGCCCAACCAGTTTGGCTTTCCTCTGTGTCAGTGTTATTAAAATAGGCATTAGATTGATTAAAAATACGTTGAGTATTTAGACTTTATGAAATGCTCGTAGGATGTTGCATGTACTAAGCTCACCTAATATAACCTAATAACGTGGAGTACACGTTAAAATATTTGCATTGTAGCCCTCTGTATCTGTGTAACTCAAACAGGAAAGAAGCATTAACTAATGTAAAGGCTGGCTTCCTATTGTAGGTACACAAAAAAGGCCCACTGATACCAAATGAGTGAAACATCACAGGACAAAGACTTTGTTCACTTCATTCCTCCTCCCACGAACCTTAAAAATAACCTTGTGACACCCCCTGCAACTCCTTTTGGGCAAGACCCTCGATTCGAGGAACACTGGTTTCCCCATGAAATCTGTACAGCATAGGGTGAAAGCACACAAAAGACCAGATTTCACGGAAGAGACCAGATTCTACTGTCCATGACTCACTTTTCAGGGCCATGAATGTGTTAGAGTCCTGGGTATAGACTCTGTATATCCAGGTGCTTTAGGAGTTCACACTTGATCGGTGAAATCTAGGATTAGCAATCACAACCAGTGTGAGATTTGGGCCCTGCTTCGTACCAGTCTGCCCTAAGGTTGGGGCTCACACTCCAGACAGCTTGACAGCCATCTTAACCTTTCGATCAGGAAAGCTGACTGGAGATTTAAGGAGACAAGGTGGGTGAGATAAGACCTTTTAGTTAGCGAGAGAAGTTTTCGAGCTTACAGAAAGCCTTTCTACAGGTCTGGGGAGTGTACTCCAAATGCAAGGTGGAACAGATTGCTTAGCATAAGGAGGTGACACATTTCAACCCTAAAGGCAACAATGCAGGCTTACGAGCTGTTCGGATGCAAACGGGACTTACCGCATGTGAACTGCTCGCAGACAGGGCTGCAGCAGATGAGAGGCTGCTCTGATGATTGGAGAGGGAACTAGAAAGACACATTTTAAAGGGTTAATCAATAAAAACGAAACTCTATAGTCTAATTCTGACATTGCTCACGCTTCTCAAAATATTTTTTAATGTTTTATTATTTTTCAAACACTAAAAAGTTATTTAGATATATGGAAACCCTGTTCTGGGATTAAAAGCAACACAAAGTCAAAGAGATTCTTTCATTGGAGAATGGCAATTAACTACACTCCTCTCTGTGTTACAAGAAAGTCGTTGTGACTGATGTTGAAAACGCTGCTCATTAGTGCTTGTCAATTTCTCATCTTTTAAGTGAGTAAAAGTTTCTTACAGAAACAGAATCCCTTTTGAATTCAGCTGCATGATACTGGCCCCACAAATGCACATTACAGGGTATTAGTGGGGTCAGTAACACCACAACTTTGCTAATAGTCTCAATCCCCTTCAGAAAAATGGGGACCAAAGAAGAATAGATTAGAAAGGGTGAAATAAAAGCAGGAAGAACATTTGGCATTTGGACCACCAAAAGGGAATTCCAATATCAAACTGAAATCACATCCCCGATCTATAATTCCATTTTAATTACTCCCAAAATGCATAGGCAACACTAAATATTACCTCACCCACTTGGTCAGTCTTACATAAAAAATAATTCCAATTATGTTTTTAAATATTCAAATAATAAAATTCTGGGAATCAGACTATATTAAAGAGTCAATTACACAGAACAAACTATAGAAATTCTAGGTAGAAAGTGTGAAAAGATATAGGAAGAATAGTGAGAAAAAATTATTCAAATAAAAATAAAGAGTATATAACAGGCATTTGCATGTATCTATAACAGATTAGAATTCTGGAGCAATTTCTAAGCTTTCAAACCTTCACTGCTTTTTAGGCTAGCCTCCACTTTCTGAATTCAAGACGACAAACTTGACTGTCAAAGTACACACCATTTGATGGGATTATTTAAAGGCCTAAATCCCTCATCTTATTTACAAAGGAAAAGTCTCGTCTCTCCTGAGAGATGCAGAATTATAAAAGGACAGAATTCAGCCTTGAAATCAACCAAGGATCAGATCAGCTCCTTTTGGAAGAGTCAGGAGCTTGTTTCTCACCATCAGTGGTTCACAGTCTTTAGGACACTTCTCAGAGGCAGACAATTCTCAGAAGTCTCCTTGCAGAAGTTAAGGAAAGCAATCCACATTCTTCCTGCTAGATGTGAATCTTCTGATGCCACAGCAAGAGGCATTTTGGTCTTCCCAATTCCTACATTTTCAGGCAAGTCAGCCACTCTTGAACGACTAACCCTAACTTTTTCAATTAACTCTTATTTCTTGTACTCTATCGTTTTGGTTTTCCCCACCTTGAGTTAGACTGTCCCACCTCAGCCAGCACAACTCAGCTAGTATCTTCAAGCTCTTTTTAATCTTTGGGGACAAGGCTCAAAAATTGTATAAACCATGGAGATGGACTCCTGTAGAGTGTCTACGTTTAGGGATGCCAACAACATCTCTAGCACCAGCTTTTGGCAGCAGTCCTGTTCAAGCCTTCTTGGTAGGTGGCTAAAGCTTGGTCATTTAAAAAGCTTAAGGCCAACAGCTTCACCTTTCCTCCCACCCCAGCAAAATAAGGACTGAGCAAAATAGGGAGCAAACAAAACGTGAGCACCAGAAAAAAAGCCAACCATCCACAACTCACACGCCTACACATTCCCTTCAGCAGTCTGGCATTAAGAAAGCCCCACTCACGTCGTATGGGGCAGGAGGGACAAGTGTCCTGAACATTAATACAGACATTTTCTTTGGGGATGGCACAAGAAGCACCAGTGATGTTTATAACCAAATGGGAAGTGGCTAGAGAAGGGAATTGAGGACCAGGCTCTTTGGCGCATGGGAGACAAGGGAGAAGGAGCAGCATCCACCTCCTCAGCTTTGCAGGCCAATTTCACTAAGACTCTTGGTGCCTCCCTCTCCGTCAGGAAGAGGAGAGGCTGTGATGGAAGGAGGGAATGGGTTCAGCCATGCACAGGTAGGCTGTGAAAGGCACACTCCCCACTACTGAAAAGACTCTGACTCAAGAGTGTCTGCATATGTAAGTCAGCTATGTACTTGGAAAGCTATGTCTTTTCAGATGACTCCAAGTCTGCTCCACACCCCAATGCCAATTTCTAGCCAGGCACTTAGTCCGTAATTTAAGGAGCACTTTGGATCCCTGTTGGATGAGAGGTGGTAGAGATGGAGTCTCGGGTGAAAGGAATCGTTCCAATTTCTTGAGGAATTTATAACTCCTCAACACTGGCTGTCCAACAGGACGTGACTATGCACTAGCTGGGAGAGAGACAAAACCCATAAGGTCCTGGTTCAATCCACTGCTAAACTTGAGACAGGCAGTCTGACTTAAGAGGCCACCTGTCTGAGAAAAGTTTAGTAACGTGCAGTAGGATGCAAACAGCTGGGATAAGAGCTGACCGGGGATTGACTGAACTCCCCAGGGCGCCAAGTGGACAGCTCACATTTCCTCAAGCAACATCTTAACAAGAATGGAACCAGGACCACTCAGCCCCCAGCCCCAGTGGGGACATTTTTTTTTATTTTAAAAATGGTGACAGTCCAAGATTTAAACATCCGCAACATTTAAAAGTGGTCAGAAGAAAAACTGCTAAAGATTTGGATATTATTACGCTAAACAGCCAGCCAGCTCAACAGCCAGTGCTATGGACAAGGTGGCAGAAAATACAAGTGAAGGTATGAACGGCTCATTTGGAATCCACTGCAGGCTATGTTCAAGCAGCAGACCCTTAAATCCAATATTGCTGTAAAGTTCTACGAGACTCCAAGAACAGAGATCTGTGGGTCCAGGATCACTGAAACGCAGTACGTAGTTCACACGTTCAACCAGAAACATTAGCCTGGGTCTCTTACACCTGTCCTAGTTCAGGTTGAAACAAGAGAAGGGGCCCCATTTACCTGGAGTCACCTGGTGCACTGACCCATTTCTATTCTGCGCACACTGCCACTAATCCCAAATTGAGCCCGCTTCCCTTTGTCCTCCGACTGTACCTGCTTAACTGAGAGAGAGAGCTGCTGGCCAAGTCACTGGACTGGGGCAAGCTGGGTAACGCTGCGGTGGGCTGTGGAGCTGAAGGCAGAAGCGAAGCAGTGGCGGGCGCCGTGCTAGGGAGAGGCCCTGCCGCAGGTAGCGAGGGAGAGGTTTCTGTCTTAGACGTTGGAACTGATGAAGTAGCTGCAAGTTAGAAAAAGCCAATCAGAGGAAATCCAGCACACACAACCCCACCTGTTTGATTCAGGAACAGAGTGCGTCAAAGGCAAGACAGCACATTCCAGTCCATTTACCAATGTGTGATGAACTGGTGCCCATGACCTACTGACCCACTTGACTCGGCTACTGGAGTAAGTTTACAGACATGCTATGTGGTACTTGCCTTTTGCAGGTCTAGGATTTCCAACGACAGTTTTTTAATGAGTGACATTCGTTTATTTACCTATTGTCACTTTTCCCCCACTCGCTTATCTGCCACTTCCCCTTCAAAGAGTCCAAGCTTCTTCCACATCAGTTTTAACTCCTGTTCCCCCCTTTCAAGGACCTGCCCATTCTCGGTCTACATCTCTGTTCCTCTCCTACACTACACAGCTTGCCTTGGTAATCCCACGTCGATCTCCTCGCACAACCCTGCGCTTTTGCTCATGCCCAGAACACCATTCATAACCACGATACCACTCACTTATTTTGAGTAGGTGACCTCCATTCCTGCTCTCTCACTCACTCTGAGTGGTTTTGCTCACTCAGATTTCCAGCATAATGGCTTTATTGGTCAAGAGCGAAGAATTCTAGACACCAAGTCCAACGGAAAATAATAAAGGAGCTAATTGCTCAGATGTAACTAAGATAATACCCTGCACATCTTTCAATTCACTCATCTTCCTCCCTCGTAACACTCTGCTCTTCTTGTTGCACCTAGTCTAACTTGAAGTGTAAGCGTGCTAAGGATCTGTTGTAGTTGCCTACAGGGGTTCAGGCATCTCTATGATGTTGCAGAAATAAAAAAAACACTCTATTTGTAAACAAGAAGATGCGGTTTTGATACTCCTCTAGTGGGTTTCAGAGGGACGGAAATAGCACATAGAGCTTACTGGTTCAGAGCAGCAGGGAAGCATTTTAATAAATGGTTTAGAAGTATCTGGGAAGCGCGGACAATGAAACAAGCTACAAACATACATTTCGGTGACCAAACAGATGACTAACACAGCCTTCTTTTACCCATCTGTGACGGGGTGCGCCAGCCCCACATTGGGGAAGCAAGGCCTAACCAGGCTCATCGGGCTAAAGACGACCCACCCCCGAAGCCCTGCTGGGCATGCTTAGACTGCAGCCCAGTATGCCAAGGAGGAGGGAGGTACTGCCAGAGCTCCAGGAGGCAAACTGTTAGTGGGATCGAACCTGGAGACCAGCCAGCAAGACACTAGTGCTGGGCAGAGGAAGTGGGGGAAAGACGCTGGAAGGAGTCCAGTGGAGACTGGTAGGAAGTAGTCCAGGGCAGGAGATTGTATCTGCAACATGCTGAGCTCCTCAGGAGGGAGTCCCCGCTGGGCTAGCAATGGACCGCACCACTGCTAATAAGGCCCTGGACCAGGACCTGGTAGAGTAGGGAGGGCTTGGGTCCTTCTACCCTCCCCTGATCCACGGGACCTGCACCAGCTGCTACCAACTTTGCCTGCTAGGCCCCACTGCCCCAGCTAGGAGGGCGTTTGCTACAGACTCCGGCTATTAGGCTGCACTGCCCCAGAGCGAGGGCATTTGTTATTGACTTTGGCTACTAGGCCACACTGCCCCAGCAAAAGGGTCATGGGGTTTGGAACAGCAGTTGAGTTATGGTACATGCGAGGTTAGGGCATGGTTTCGAGGACCCCCGGGACTCGACAGCTCCCCGTGGGGGAGGGATGAGCATACCACCGTCCTAGAGAGATGGGAAATGCTGAGAATCGTTCTACTCCACCACCAATTAAAAGTCACCTACTTACTACAGATGTGTCTTTCCGGGGATCACTACGCTGTAATGTTAAGCTGAAAGGGTCTGAGACACTGATGTGATTATCCTGTTGAATCTATGCCACTGTTGTGTGACATCTCATGAAACATGTCAACTGCAATATGGAAAGTCAGACGTTCTCAAACTACGAGTTAAACCTCATTAGCCCAGCACCCTCGGAATCTGACCCGGTGCCGAACCAGAGAATTTGCCGAACCACAGGAGGTTGTCCATATTGTCTAGCAGCATTACCAACACTTCCACTGCTTGCTGGGCTCTTAGAAGACATGGAGGGGTAAATTAGAGCTAAATAACAGTACAGAAAACAGAGCCAGGACTGGGGGCTGTAAACAAACTTTATGGGGCTGTAGGACACTTGGCCACATCCACGATAAGCGGACATCCGGCTAACTCAAATAATGCCGGACCATGGATGTTGCCGGACCAGAGTGCCCGACTAGAGAGTTTCAACCTGTGCCTGCTAAAATTCACAAGCAGGTACAGTGAACAGCCACTTGCTCCTACGATTCAGCAAGTTGGTTACTCCTTTCCTGCTATTCTTTTCTTTTGTAACTCACAGCTTGTGAGACTGCCCTGAAGAGTTAGTTATTAAACTGGATTGCAAAATATAAGAGCAACGAAAAGACTCAGTCTTAAGTGTCCACAGTACAATTCGGATATGTGCTTGGAAGATAAGCATCATTGTCTTTCCATATTTGCTGTTTTGTTCTATCTCCTGGAGGCTCCCAATCAGGGTCAGACCCTCCCCTTGTGTGGGGCACTAGACAGACAAACATTAACACTGACTGCCCTCCAGATCGTACAGTCTGTTTCCGATACTCACGGTGCTTGGTTTCAAAGAGAGAGAAGGGAGGGTGATGAAAATCAAAACATGTAGTAACAAATAAAAACACCACTACTTGATGGTTCGTGGAGATGCCATTGAAAACAATAAAACCAGCTGTTGCTGACAGACACACAAGCCATTGCTGGTTGGCTGAATGCTTGTTCGGGTCAAAGCAGAAATGGCTCTTAAAAGGGGTGTCTAAAGGAGGCGGTAGTGATTATCCCAAACGATCTGGGGACGGTGCCACATGTGTGAAGAGTGGTACAGAACCTGATCACTGGCATCCATGGCAGAGGAGGAAGCAGCAAGGATGACACTAAGGGCACGTCTACACAGCAGCAGAAATAATGTCGAGCTGGAGGACTTCTTACTCCGACTCCTGTAACCCTCATTTTACCAGGAGCAAAAGAAGTCGAAGGAAGTGTGTTCATCCTTCGACTTCCGGCTGCGCAGGAAGTGCTGATAGTTGAATTAAGCTCGTTCGGCTTAAGGTATGCAATTGACGCAGGTGAAATTACATTTCTTAATTCAACTTTTGCCCTGCTGTATAGACATGCCAGGAAAAGCAGAGGGATCTTGACAGGGAGGACAAGGTGCTTGAACAAAGTGTGTTCAGAGCAAAAAAACCAGGTGAGAGAACTGAAGGGAGAAGTGACACAGTTAGGGCAACAGGCAGGAATACAAACCCAGCAACCATACCGTGAAAGGACAAAAGGGGCCGGGGGAAGGTATGATGTGAGAGGTGGTGATGGGAGATGATCAGGACTTGAACTAGAGTTTTAACAGCAGGGACAGAAAGAAAAAGGTCAGAGTTTAAGAGTGTTAAGGAAGAAGGGTTTGAAAATAGCCTGGATATGTAAGCCAAGGGTGGGAGGCATCAAAGATGATCCCCAAACCTGTGTGACAGAAGGCAGGGATATTAACAGAAACCAAGAACTGGGGGTGATCAGAGGGGACTCTGTGAGCTACACACTAGAAGAATTACATTAATTTAAGAGCATCCAAGTTAATGAAGGATCATTTATTTTGCACAGCAAAGAACTGGAAACAAAAAAAGGAGCCAAGTGGGTCTACAGAGAACTTGTAACTTGGGAAATGAACAAATCCAAGAAATAAGAAGGCAGGCCACTCCACTACAGAAAGACAGCTTTCACAGCACAGCTCGCTGGGGCAGCACACACTTGGACTGTCCACTCATTCTTGAACAAAACAGTATTTTACCAGATATTTGGAAAGCAACAGATTCAAAGGTGGTAAATCTGCAGACTCAGAAGCTTTTTTCATCTTTCAACTGAATTTTGTGCTGAGGAAAACATTCCAGGTGTGCAGATCTGGATATCCAATGCCTCTGTTCACAAAACAGGAGGAAAGAGTGCTTCCAGGGCAAATTGCTCTATTTCTGATACCAACTCGGGGGTGTGGGTTGTTTTTTTTTTTTTTTGAGAGAGAGAGAGAGAGAGAGAGAGAGATACCTTCCCAGAGTTAGGATAAGCTCAAGGTGCGGGGTCAAGTGGGAGAACTTTACAAGAGATCAATCCGTGCTGCTACTACCCATAAAAAGTACATAGATATGCTCATACAGGGCAAAAAAGCATTAGTGTTACTGATATTTATAGGAATTCCAGGATGTGAGCTACAGGAGATGCCACCAGTAATACGTGAAAAAAGGTTAAGCAGAAAGGCCACTCTCTGTACATCAGCATGGATTTTGCTCTACTTCAGACAAAGTCCTCCAGCAGAGGGAGCTCATGAGCCAACCTTATTCCCAGACATTTGCTGCAACAGAGACCGCTGGCCCGATAAGGAGAGATGAGAAAACAAAGTTCCATTCTTTTAGAACTCAGTAAGCAAGAAGAAAGCAAACCAGAAAGATGATCTCTGTTCTCCAATTGGAAAGCTGGAAAACTCGTAAGAAATGCCTGATGGACATGAAGGGGAGCATGAGAATTGAAAAAAGAAAAACTAGGAAATCCCCTGTGACTCCAAGACTGTTCAGTGTTGCATGTCTGGGAGCAGAGTTGATACAACAGATTCAACATTTCCTTACTAGCCAGTAGGCAAGTGAAGCACTCACAAGGGAATGGCTTGGATTCACTGGTGTCTTGCTCGTTCAAGAACTGAAGGTCTGCCAAGTCAGTTTCAAGAAACTAAACGACAAACTCTGGGGAAATTATGTCGCTGCTTACCAGAAAAACCAGACACAAAGGTGGGTGAGGTATTATTTTCTTCACCTTATCTGTGCTACAGGTTGAACCTCTCTACTCCAGCACTCTCTCATCCAGAAACAGAAATGATTTGAGTGAGCCGGATGTCCACTTATCATGGGTGTGGCCAAGTGTCCTGCAGCCCCATAAAGTTTGTTTACAGCCCCCAGTCCTGGCTGTCAGGGTTCTGTGCTGTTAGTTAGCTCTAATTCACCCCTAAATGTCTTCTAAGAGCCCAGCAAGCAGTGGAAGTGTTGGTAATGCTGCTAGACAATACTGATCTCCCCTGGTCTGGCAAATTCTCTGTTTCGGCACCAGTCAGGTCCCGAGGTTGCCAGACTGGAGACGTTCAACCTGTAGAATCTTGGGACTGACAAGGCTAAAACAATACTGAAAATTTGAAAGCAACAGGACAGATTGGGAACTTCCACCAAAAGGGCAGGTTAAGTGAGGCTAAGCAGTTTGACTTACCGAACTGAAAGCGGGATTTGTAAGGAGAATGCTGAGATAACAGACTAATTAGGACTCTCTGAATGAGCCTCAGCAGCTAGCTGGAAAGAAAAAAAAACTAACAGCTTGCCAAAACTGAAGACCATGTCAAAGGCCCAGGAAAAAGCAGCAACTGAAATTTATCTGTAGCTCTTAAGCCCAGCACAAGAGCTAAAAGTCACTTCAGGATTTCCTGGTCCAAGCTCACTTCATTTGAGACAAAGTATTGTTTGATTTACAAAGAGTTGACTCTGACCCAAGATATAATCCTGTCCTTAAACATGTTCCTCTGTTCAGTTCGGAGAGGCTATTCGGACTGTGATGCAGAAGACAATCAAGTTGCAAACAGGACTTATTGGAGAAGCACGGGTCCCATACGAAGAGAGGCTAAAGCAACTGGGACTTTTCAGTTTAGAAAAGAGGAGACTGAGGGGGGGATATGATAGAGGTCTATAAAATCATGAGTGGTGTGGAGAGGATGAATAAAGAACAGTTATTTATTAGTTCCCATAATAGAAGAACTAGAGGACACCACATGAAATTAATGGGTAGCAGATTTAAAACTAATAAAAGAAAGTTCTTCACATAGTGTGTAGTCAATCTGTGGAACTCCTTGCCAGAGGAGGCTGTAAAGGCTAGGACTACAACAGAGTTTAAAGTATGGCCATTCTTATGTTCTTAAGCAGCGGTAGTGGAGAAAGTAGAGAAACAGCAGAAGTTGGGACATAGAGCACACGCTAATGCAGGAACCTGTCATTCCATGCACTTGCTTCTACACAGTGCAGATGTTAGAAAGGGAGCCAGAACCTCCTCTCTGGAAAAGAGAATCTCGATTTGTTGATGGATGAGAGAAGGGAGCTAAAAGCCAGAACAGATGAACTCTAAAGTGCAGAAGCTGAAATGAGTGTATGGAAGCAAGCAAAAGCACCGAACGGCACAAGCAGACATGAGGGCAAGCAACTGCAGAGAAGAGGATATGCTAGCTTCACACAATCTGGCACAGGCAATACTTGTCATCACTGTTTCAGATGTTGCAGCCCAGAATGCTACCTGTCAGGGGTCATGCAGGGAAATCACAAGAGAGCAGAGGCAAAACTGGCACTGTACCTGATCTACCCGGAGCAGCCTGTATTGATCATTGAACACCCACACTGCATCCCAGAGTTCCCAGTTTAGGGTATGTCTACACTACAAGTGCTACAGCTGGAAAAGATGCAGTACTCCAGTTATGTCACTGTAGTATAGGCACTTGCTACAGCAACAGATCAGGGTTTTCCCCCATCACTGCAGTAAATCCACCCCCTCGAGGCAGAAGTTGACGGAAGATGGCATGAGGTGAGCATTTCCCTACCTGGACAGCGTCCTTCTGGACAGCGGCCCTTTTGAAGAACAGGCAGAGAAGATAAGGAGAGCGTTGCAAGTTGCAGATCATAAGATTAAGGTGAAAGCTTGTAAATGTGATTTAAGACAGAGCTCCATTAGCTGGGGTAGTGGTACCTGCTGAAGGTTATAAGATGGATCCAGCTGACAGCAACTCTTCATGCCTTCACAGAGAAACAGCCAACCATCACAGGGGAATTCTGTGAGCTTCTCGGCTTCCTCATCTATTATCAAAGATGCATTCAAAACTTCTCCAGAATAGCAAAGCCACTGTATGACCTGTTGATTGTTTCACTGGAATCAACATTGTCCTTTATGGCTCAGAAAAGGAGAAGCTAAAGGGTAAGGAAAGGTATTTAGACAGCTACCTTCTAAAAGCCACATCTGGACTGAGCATCACCAAAAAAGTATTAAAGCAACCGACTGACTGCCTGATACAGCCACCAAGAACAGCTTATCCTGATTTTGCCTTATCCTTCATGTGGATGCTTCTAATAAGGGACTACATGCAGTCTTGTATTACTGTCAAGAAGGTAAACAGAGTAACTGGTTCTGGGTCAAGAACATTCGCTGCTGCTGTGGAAAATTATTTCCTTCACGCAGGAAAGCGGGAGTTTCTAAATTTGAAGTGGGCTGTTAATGACAAATTCAATGACCACTTACCTATATTCTGAATCTTTCGCAATTTACAACAACCGCCTGCTAAACTAGGCTTTTGCTTCTGCCAGACCATAGCATTTAGATTGCAAAAATAGCTGATTTCAACATCAAAGTTGGGTATCTAGGGCAATCCAACATGGAGCCAGATACATTATCCAGAGTGCTGCTTGAGATGCTTAAATACATGGCAGAATGTATGAGACACAAGCAAAGATGTCAATGCTGTTGTACAGTCCCTTGGATCTGAATTGCCCTAAGATGGACCCTTTCATAATCAAAACGGGGGTTAAACAAGGATGTGTTATAAACCCAGCCCTGTTCTCCATCTATTTAGCAGTCATTTTGGTCTTTGATGAAGACTGCCTCTCCACAGGAGGTGACATTCAATACAGAATGGATGGATGGCTCGTTAATATTTGATGTCTCTGCTCGAAGTCTAAAATCCTCAGGGTGTCCAGTACTCTTCAGTATGCTGATGACTGTGCCATCCTCACGCACACTGAGAATGGCTCCCAGTCACTTCCTTGCACAAGCTTACTGAAGCCTAGGACTCTCAATAGCAAGAAAAACCTGAAGTGCCCCATCGGCCTGCGTCAGGCCTTGCATGTGACTGGCCACAGATCACCACCGAGGGGCAGGATACAGAGATAGTCAAGTACTTCTGCTACCCAGGTAGCCAATCCTTTCAAAATGCAAATATCGACAGTGAGATCCAACACGGAATCCAGCGAGCAAGTGCTTCCATTGGGAAACAGCTCTGATGCGTTTTCACAGACCATGACCAATGGCAGGAGACCCAGATGCAGGTCTGTAAGAGCTTTTGTTCCTATATTTCTTTATGGATGCAAAACCTGAGTGACCTATGGACAGCACCTCAAGAGTCTAGAGCAATGCTATCAATGAAGCCTCCGGAAGATCCTTCACATCAAGTGGCAAGATCGCTGCACTAAAGCCAGAACCTTCTCTAACGCTAATGTCACCAGCATTGAAGCAGTAATCCTCGTGAACCCACTTCGCTGGGCTGGACATGGTGTGCAGATGACAGACTCTCGCCTCCCAAAATAAGCCCTCTGCTGTCAGCTCATTCATAGTCAGAGATTCCGGGGTGGTCTGAGAAAACATTACAAAGACGCACTGAAAGTGTATCTAGGAAAATGGATGTGAACATCACAAGCTGAGAGGAGCAAGTCACCAACTGACCTCAATGGTACCACATCCTCCATCAGGCAGTGGCCCACTTCAAGGAGAAGCGCCTTGCTCTCGAAGCTGAAAAGAGAGAGAAGGAAGGAAAAAAGAAAAGAGCTTTCTCCCAGCAGGCAGCTGGCTCACCTGGAAATGTCTGTGTCTACTGTGGGTGGATCTGATATCCCATGATCCGACTCCTGAGTCATCTCAGGACCCATGAGTAAACCTGTGGTAGAGATCATCCTGGAATCAAGGGATTGCCAATGATGACGATGGATGTACAAAGATAAGCTATATTAGTTAGCTGTTGTTATTATCACCCTTTTGACAGCAGAAGGCACCTCTCCATGGGTATTCAATTCACCATAAAGCTAATTTCAAAAGATCTTTTAAGCTTCCAAAATGAAAATCCAGCTGTTGCTAAAATTCTGCATTAAGTTAAATCCTTGGGGGGTAAAAAACAAAGAAAAGAACACAGGAGGACGTGGTAAGATCTCCAACCTGATGTGTGAGTTGTGCCACTGCATCTGGAAACAGATGGAATACTTTACTTTCTCTGCTTTTAACTGTCCTATCATTTCTTGTAGCTACTGACAGCCTTTTCTATTTTATTTTTCAAGTAACAGCAGTTTCTTTTGTAACTTGGTTTTCCAATAATCAGTCTTGTAAGAAATTGGTTTAATTGGAGATGGATGAAAGTGAAGATCAAACATTATGTTACTAAAGACTGTGCTAGAGATGGGAAAGTAACTGTGTACATGGTTAACCAGTGAGCCTGGACTTGTTGGTTAATCTTCACAGTTACATGCAGGCTCTCCAGTATGCACGAAGAACCGGCTTAAAAGCAGGCTCCTCATGCGCACCAGCTGCTGGGGAGATACCTGTCGTTCATCATGTAACTGCTGAAATTTTCAGCAGTTATACAGATAAAATGCATTTTAACATCCCTAGTCTGTATGGGTGCATCTACACAGCAGGGTTTAAATCGAAATAAGTTTCAAAATGTGGTTTCCCAAAAAACGTGTTCATCATGATAGAATGTCCAACATTTTATTCTGAACGTTTTAGCATTAATGTTTCAGTTTCACATCTCACACAACTCCATGCCACCCAAAGGACAGTGGGCAGGTAGATCTCTTCTACTAGGTTGAGAACCTGACCAGAAGAACGAAAGTCAAGCTGGAAGTTCTCCTTTAAATCATGTCAGCTAGAACTAAAACTGTACACAAAATGAAGCTACAGAGTTCTCCCCTTTATATATTATATGGATGTTCACCATATTTGACCACTGGCATGGCCTTTTGTTTACCTACAAACTCTGCATATAGACCTGGGTACCATGAAGATTAAGCTGAAAAATGATAACAGCAGATGAAAGAAGCTTATGACCTGGCATCAAAGTGTCTTTAAAAAAATCAGCTGCTTGTAGTAAAAATCACTATGATCAGAAAGTACATGTTGCTGCCTTCCTGCCCAGTGACAATACTTGTGCAGAACCTTTCAGAGAGGATGACCAAGAAAATTAAGATCCCATTGGGAAGATCAGAGTCACAAAGTATTCAAATGGAACGGGGATAGTCCAGTCTACAAAGCAAAGGGCAAAGGATGGAAAAGGAAAAGCTAAAAGGTCTTCACCTCCATCTTTTATAGTTTCCTGTGACTTCTTGTCCGTGGATGTAAAACCACTTTTTAAAACATCACCTCAAAGGCAAACACAAGAGACCAAGGCAAACTGGCGCAACAAGAGATTAAAGTGAGGACAAGCGTTTGGACTGCAGTGATTATGAGCAGGAGAATGAAGATGAAGTGAATTATGTGATGGTACTGCCCAAGGTTCAGAGTCTATGAATTCTGAGGCAGAAACATTTCCCCGACAACGTGACTGACCCGTGAACAAAGAAACTGCTCACTAGACTGATGTAACATTTGCACAAGCCACTGAAAAACATGAATGCCAAATTGAGACTATGGAACCTGAAACCAGCAGTGCACAAGAGGGCAGATAACCAGAACAATCCACCAACATTCAAGGCCATCCCACTAGAAAAAGAAGAGCCACACAGACACCAATATATGAACATTTAGAGACACCTACTTATCCGTGCCTAAATCCAATGAGGGGACTAGTGACTAACACTATTTAGTTACCCTCATGTTTGTTAACGCCATACTAAATGCCTATTTTTGTCCTGCTGTCTAGCTAACACTGACATAATTCTGGTAAAATTATATTGACTTATGACCCATCTACTGCTCTAAATGAAGCTTTTTATAATGCTGGATAGTTTATGTTAATTGAGTATGTTCTCTGAACAGTTTGCCATATGCCCAGTGGCCTGATGTGACAAGGTTTTATTACTGCTCGCACAGAACGGTCATTTCTTCATTTTTCTATTCAGTTGAAGAGTGGAACTGCCACACATTTTTCTGCTGAATATGAAAAACTGAGGAGAAATGCATACGTTTCCACCATCAGTACCAGAACTTGTGACAGATGAGACACCCAAAGACTCAACTGAGAATGAAAGTTACAAGTTTGTCCAACTTGCAATCTTCTACCAATAAATCAAATAATGGACTGTATGTTGTACATAGTTAACAGAAACAGTGGGGCATTACAGAAGCATTCAAGGGAATGTCTGACTTAGATTTACCTGTGCCCTGTCCCTTTAAGGGCTGATGCTTTGTGGAGGGAGTCAGAGGGGACCACTCTTGCTACAGCCACAGTGGCCTGTGCTCTGAAAAACCTGAGCAGCTGTGGGGCTTGTGCAAACTCCGTGTTTATTTTTTGATACCAAGCTTAAAACTCAAACTTTTCAGCCAAAAACTAAACAGGGAAAGTTGTACAAAACCATAAGCTATCAAGGATTACAACTGTGTGCATTCTGAGGGGTGGGGGAAGGTCAGAAAAATAGTTCTTTATATAATGGAGTTTTATAAACTTACAGTCAAGAGTTGGCTGTGTTCGAACACCACTGTGCCCATTCTGTAAACAAAGGAAAAACAAATGAGTAAGCCGCCTGACAGAGGTGGTATTAAAAACCCAACATGCTTCAGACATTTAACAGGCTGCTCATTGTAAAACTTTATATTCTTTCCAAACCAAAAATCAAGAGGGATGTAAAATAATCAACTGCCATTCCTTAGGTAGGTACAATGTTTGAAACACGTACACCCCAGGCACAGGAATAAAAGTGAAACAAGAGTGAATGAGTGATGGCAAAGTCAGGGACACGTTAGAAACTGCTGTCTCCCTGGTCTAACAGAGCACACAACTCAACCTAGGCAAATTACAGAGAGAGGGTGGAACTCTATTGGGAGATAGGGTTTGAAAGGAAACCATTGTTTCTCAGATCATTGTGGTCCATAGACGTGGATGCTCTAGGTTTATAATTCTGAGCACTACCGCACAGGACTTGGTTCAGAGAGTGATTGAGCCATTAAGTTACAGAGACCAGAACATAATTATCTTTGAAATTGTTTCAAGGAAATCCTATGGAGAAATACAAACACCGTTATTGTCATTCAGGATTCAGTTTTATAGATTCCAAAGCCAGAAGAGAGCATGGTGATCATTTAATAACGTAACCTCCAGTCTAACACAAGCCAGAGATCTGCCCCAAAATAATCTCTAGACAAAAATCTATGGCAACCTTTAGTAAGTGGTTCCCAATGATTCATTATCCTCACTTAAAAATGTATGCCTTATTTCCAGTCTGAAGCTTTGACTTTCAGACACAGGATCCTGTTACACATTCCTGCGCTAGTCTAAATAGTCCTTTATCAAATAAGTACCTAAATTAGGAGTATACAAAGACCATAATCACATCATCCCTTAACCTGCTCTTTGGTAAGCTAAATCCACTGAGCTCCTTCAGTAGATCACTATAAACATCTTTTCTAATCCTTGAATCATTCTTATAGCTCTTCTCTGAAACTGCTCCAATTTATAAACATCCTTCTTGAATTGGGGACATTAGCTCAGGACACAGTATTTTAGCAGCAGTCCTATCAGCACCAAAAAAACCTCAGAGGTAAAATACATCACACACACACACACACACACACACACACACCCTTTATGTATTCAAGGACTGCATTTGCTTCTTTGGCTACAACTTCACACTGGGAGCTCACATTCAGCTGATTAGACAACATGATCCTCAGATGTTTTGTGGAATCATTGCTTCCCAAGACAGAGTACCCCATCCAGTAAGCATGGCCTATGGTTTTGTTCCTGATATTTTTTTGCATTAATATACACTTTGCTTTCTTACACACAGTTTATCAAGTGATCCAGATCCCTCTGAATCAGTGACCTATCCTCTACTGTTTACCACTCCCCCAATTTGTATTTCATCTGCAAGCTTTATCAGTGATCATTTTATATTTTCCACCAGGTAATTGATAAAACTGTTCAACATCGTAGGACAGTGGCATTCAAACACATTTTGAGGCCACCCAGTTGAAGAAAATTGTTTATGTCCACGATCCAGAGAGCTCAGGGTGAGGGATTTGTGATGTGGGAGAGGGCTCAGGGCTGGCGCAGAGGGTTGGAATGCAGGAATGAGGGCTGCAGAGCGGGGCCAATTATGAGGGGGATTCTAAGCTGCGGCGCGGGGCTGGAGGTGCAGGAGGGCATCAGGACTCTGGACTGGGGGTACAGGCTCTGGGATGGAGCCAGGGCTGAGGGAGGGTTCAGGACCAGGGCAGGGGATTGGGGCACGAGCTTACTTTCGGCAGCTCCCCATCAGTGGTAAGGCAGGCTTCCTGCTTGGTCTAGCGCCGGGGGCCACGGTGCACTCCAGAAGCGGCCAGCAGCAGGTCCAGCCAGCTTCTAGGAGGAGGCCTGCAGGCACCAACCCCCTAAACCCCACATTGGCTGGTTCCCAGCTAATGGGAGCGCAGAAGGGGTGCTCGAGGTGAGGGCATCACCCGGAGCCCTGTGGCACCCCTACCTCTGAGCCAGCTCTGCCACTGACCATTTCTGGGGCAGAGAACGGTGTCAGAACAGGTAAGGTCTAGCACCAATGGTTTTCAAAGTGCAGGTCACAAGCCAGCGTTAGCTGGCTACCAGGGTCTCTGGGTGCTGAGCAAGGCGACCCAGTGCCTTATGTTCCAGAACTGGGCCGCTACCCACATGTTGAAAACCACTGGGGTACGACCAAAAACCCATCCCTGCCAGACCTCACTAGAAACATACCCTCTCAATGATGGTTCCCCATTTACCCTTACAGTTTGAGACCTATTAGTCAGTCAACTTTTAATCCATGTAATATACAACATGTTAATTTTACACTGTTCTAGATTTGTAATCAAAATGTCTCCCTGTGCCAAGTGAAATACCTCATGTGAATCTACATATATTGCATCAACGCTATTGTCTTTATCAACTCAATGTGTAATCTAATCAGAAAAAATACCAAGTTAGTTTGGCAGGATTTTTTATTTTTTTTTTTTTTTATTTTTTTTTTTTTTATTTTTTTTTTTTTTAGAAATCTGTGTTGATTGGCATTAACCCTCCTTTAAGTTTTTAGTATTCGAGTCCTATATCAGCTACACCACTATCTTGCTCTGGATCAATGTCAGATCAACAGGCTTATAATTACTCAGGTCAGCCTATTTACCCTTTTTAAATAAGGGCACCACATTAGCTTTCGTCCAGTCTTCTGGAACTGCCCTAGTGTCTTCCCAAAGACTGACACTAAATCATCACTAATAGCCCAGGGAGTTCCTCAGCCAGCTCTTTTTAAAATCTTGGCTGCAAGTTATGGACCTGCTGACCTTGTGATCTTTAAAATATAATGTGTATGGTCTCTAAATGTAATGTGTATGTTTCTCTTTAGTTTTTTTTATTAATTATTATTATTTATTAAACTTTAACACTGTGGTAGCATCTTAAGGCCACAACCAGGTCATTCCCTCTGCGCTATCTGCTGTACAAATGTAACGAACAGTCTCTACACCAGAGTTATCCTGATCAGATGATATGGTGGCCACACAATATCAATTTACTTTTTAAAAACCAAGATGCTAAGTTTCAAGAAGGAGTCAACTAAAATGAGAGTGTTAGCTAGAAACAGAATGAAAAGCAAATTAAGAAATCTAAATCCATAGAAACATCAACGGTCTGCATACCTGAGGACCAAAGGGCAAGAAAAGCAACCGAGTTCAGGGGATGGGAAGTGTCAAAGAGACTCCTTTTAACCAGTCCAAGAGATGTTAACAGAACAGAACATCATCACTGTTAGCCACTGAAGTCTCATAGCATCAGTACTATTGTGGAGCTTACAAAGAAGCAGATCTACAGCCGTAGTATATCAGTCACACCCAAATCTGTCAGGAATTAATTCAATCTTTTCAACATTCAAGGTCTCTGAATCTTCTCACCGTGACTGCAACAGAGGTGGATTCCGATGGAGCCATGGAGCTTTGGTATGCTATCCTGCTATGCACAGAAGTCTGGTCATAGGAGGAAGTTGTTGTTACGGGGCTAGTGCTCTGGGATGAGCAGGTCAAACTGGAAGAGGTGATGGCAGAGGTTGTGAAGGTGGACTCCTGTACTGTATTGGATATTGGCAAAGAGGTATTCAAAGGATCACTGAAAAAAGTAAAAGTTATTTATCATCTTGTTAAATGTCATTGCAGATCACTTCATGACATTACCAGCTCCTGTACAACCATCTGGAACTGGATACCCATTTGCTTAGCTAGAAATTGCCACCTTCTGGTTTCTTAGCATATCAGAGTTTAATGTGAACCCAGGCAAAGTTACTGTGGCTCTTTGTTCAGAGCCACCACCTGCAATGAGCAGCAGGGACCATTCCCCTTCCCATGACAACAATGTTTTCTCATCCCATGTTCCATTCTTCCTCCCCTCAAAGAGGCTAGCTATGAGAATTATGCTCCTGGCTAGAATTAGCATTCTACTTTATAAGTGATTTCTTAGGATTTTAAATTGTAAGGTTTAATTCACAGGGCAGACAGCATATCTTACCATGAGTTTGTACCAGAGCCCAGAACAATGGGGTCTGATCAGACTGAAGCCTCTAGTCAGTACTTTCAATGGTTTGAGATTACTCACAAAAGGTACTAAATAAGAGGTATTATTACACAACGCAGTATTGCTAATCTACGAGACCATTTACACACACAGATGAAGATTTGTTTCCCGCTCCTAGATCCGGGGTGGGGAACCTCAGGCCCTGGGTCTGGCCCCCAACACTCAGGGCTCCCCCCAGCATTGAGGAGCCCACACTGGTTCTCCAGTCTCCTGACCATGTGGCTGGAACACAAAAAATACTAGCTTGGGCCTCCGTCTGGTCCCTCTGGTATATGAGGGGACTGTGGGGAGTGGCCTTCTTAATTGGGGCCATGGCAGTGAGGGTTGGTTGGTTTTTTTGTTTCTCACTTGCGTGTGGCCCCCGATTGAATTTTCTGTGGGTCAGTGGCCCCTGACCCCAAAAAAGTTCCCCATCCCCGCCCTAGATCTTTCTAAACTCCTTAAATTGTCACCTTTTCAGCATTGCTTGAGTAACATCAGTCTTGAAGGACTTGAGTTTTTAAAAAGTGCTTTAACATATACATTTTCTTGACTGTGATATAGATATTACTGTTAACATAGTGACCGCAGCAAGTCATATTTCACAACTTGGATACAGAAACTAGGTATCCCTCCATTTTTTAATCCAGTCTCTTTCAAGCTCCCATATATCAGCACAATGCTGCAATATTTGCTCTGCAACGTTTCGAAGGTTTGTATTGGCTTTTTTAAAACAGCTAAAAAGGGTATGACAAACTGAAGAAATTATTTTTGCAAATCTTAATTCTTGCAAATTCTTCATAAACTTTTGAAGGAAGATTTTATACAGAAACAAAAGAACATTTGAAGAGTAAGCATACTCTTGGGTTGCAATGTCTGCATTTCCTTTATTACAGGAAATATTAACATGCTAATGAGGGCTTTCTGCCTACCTCAGAGTCTGGCTACCTTCAGGCTGAGCTTACAGTGAAGTCAAACCTCAGTTTATAGTGTCATTCTGCTGACAGAGATGGACACTGTGATGCATTTATCTCTGCTGGGTCGATTATAAGAGGAGATGGGCTAGGAGGGAGCCAATCACTTTGGGAATCAGCATATTTAAAAATGATCAAGCAACAATGTGGAAGGCAAAAGGAGCATTAAGCTCAATTTGTCCCCCCACTCCCAGCTCCATTCCAACTCCTTCTCAGAATGTTTCTCTAGCCATCAGAAAAGGGACCTCCCTGCTCTCTGGCACAAGAGATCTTGATTTACACGTGCCCTTTTTTTAGTGCAAGAGACCACCATAGGATGCAGGAACGAAACTCTTACGTACTTTACAGGTTTCGAGTACAAGCTGTTGCTGGACACCTGGCTGATATTCTCATTGCTGGGGGATGACCCAAACTCTGGGAGAGAAGGGTCTGACCCAAACTCCAGAGCTCCAAACTGGACATTCAACCCAGTCACGTCAGCTGATCCAGGCATTTCCACTGCAGAGGCAGGGATCTGAAAGTAAAAACAAAATCCTGTGTCAACATGGTTTATATTTAAAAAAAAAATCACTTTCCAGAATCACCGTGGACTCTAGGAAATGACAAACATACAGAACACAAAGTAACTAACTTGGTTGCAAGCTTACAGCCTTGGCTTTTAACCTGTATCTTTTGGTCACTGCAGCTGCTTCTCAGATGGCACTGAATAATTTTGCTTAACTAGAATCCCTCCAGCTTAAAACTTAGTCGGCCCCTACTTTTGGGGGGCCTAAAAGATTATGTCCCACTATCCTCTGTGCCTACCCAAAGAATATTTTGTTTGAATCATACAACTCCCCATCACTAGTTAGTCCAAAAACACTCAGAAAAGGTTTTATTTCCACATAGAGCAATCAGATATGTGCTTGGAAAATACCACATCACTGTCTTTTGGACTATAAAAATCACCCATCTTAAAATTCCTTATGTGATAACTAACAGTGCAACAGGACTGCCCTACAAGGTTTCCCCTCACTCCCACATAAATTAAGCCTATATTTGCCCCCTGGTGTGTTACCCACCTTGGAAGCTGGGGGTATCCTCCGTTTTGGTGGTTTGATCTGTTTCTGCTGAGTTTGATGCGCAGACACTGCCTGATTCTCCATAGCCATGCTGGGAAGCTGCAGCATTTTGCTTGTAGCTGTAGAGCTGTCTACGGGTGATGGCTCTCGGAGTTTTACTTGGGAGGAGAAAGACTCCAATCCAGGAGGAACAGGGACTGCCTGCGTCTGCTGTTGCTGTCGCTGGGTCAGCTGGCTGAGAACGGGGGATGGCTCAGGCTGGGATTTAAAGTCTAGCCAGCATTTGGGAAAAGAAAAAAATAATTGTAGCATTAAAGTCTGCTCCCAGGGCTTGTGTGTTCCATTTCTGTGTTGTAGTTAAAGACTCAGTGCTTCTATTCACCCTCTCAGAACTACTACTGCAGACTGTGTGCAGACCCAGTCAGATGTCACCACATTCGTTCACATGAGCTTCAGATTTTGAAGATTATTTTTGCAACCACAGAGGCTGGCAACTTCATTTTCCTTTTTCTAAATTAAAACAGATGCTAAGGATAGGACTATATGGCAATTTTTATAGGGAATTATGCAGCTATTCACATGGCCACACCACACCAGCTGCATAATAGCCAAGTCCCTAGCAGTAATGATCCTGCACCACTCCCCAGCGTGAAGGCCTGTGTGAAAGTGGGGCTCAGTTAAATGCAGAAAATGCAATTCACAGCAAAAGCTAACACTCATGACTTTTGGACAATCTTTGTCGTGTTAGACACACTATAATTAGATGTTCTGGTCTTCCTGATTCTAAGGAGGAGACTTTCAAAGGCTCAAACAGGATTTAGATACTCAGCTTCCACTGACTTTCAGTTAGAGTTGGATGCTGAACTGCCCTTTATAAATCGCCGCCATAATTTTTCAATCTTAGAGGACAAACTTTAATCAATTACTCAAAACATGGCTCACAAACAAAAAAGAACATTGTAGGTCACATGATGCCAGTTTCCCATTCTTTCCAGCTACTAAACTGCATTTAAAAAAAAAAAAGACAGCTGAAAACACATGAAAATATTTTTTTAATATTACTTTATGTGATCAGTGTGGTAGCTATCACAATGGCTGCTTCTATACCAAAAAATCAGGATCTGTAATTCTTCGCAGCAAGAGTACCACTGGAAATAACAGCACAGATACTGCTCAAGCAATTCTTAGCACTGTCTTTTCTACCCCCTGCCCAGAGAAGGGTCTATGTAATTGTGAATCATGATCTACTCCATCAGGGCAGAAAGGGAAGTATGCACGAGGCAGGTGGTCCCAGTATTAAGATGTGATCCATACTATTAAAGAGCTAGAGAACCCATTGTAAGATGCTATTAACTAAATCTAGGATTGAAAACTCTGAAAAGATGACGTAATATAGATTTAAGATTATTTTTTAATAAGAACATCAGAACGGACAGACTGAATCAGACCAAAGGTCCATTTAGCCCAGTGTCCTGTCTGCCAATAGTGGTCAATGCCATGTGCCCAAGAAGCAGCGAACAGAACAGGGAATCACTGAGCAATCCTCTCCCGTCACCCATTCCCAGCCTCTGACATAGGCTAGGGACACCATTCCTACCCATCCTGGCTAATAGTCACTGATGGACCTAACCTCCATGAATTGATCTAGGACTTTTTTGAACCCTGGTAAAGTCCTGGTTTTTACAACATCCTCTGGCAAGGAGTTCCACAGGGCAACCGTGCGCGGCGTGAAGAAAAATTTTTCATTTGGTGATCCCTAGTTCTTCTGTTATGGGAACAAGTAATTAACTTTTCTTTATTCACTTTCTCCACACCAGGCATGATTTTATAGACCTCTTGCTGAATTGGAGGAGCTAACAGAGGCAGAGAGGTACATAGATGAGGCTTTCCAAGACACTGCAGAACTGTCCCACCTCCAGTCAGCCACCTCCTGCAATGGTTAGCCAATTGTGAGAAGTGCCAAACAAGTAACTTATAACTCATCTGTAACACCTTCTATTGAAGTCACCTATAAATATACTATTCATGTCTAATATGTTTGTAACATCTTCATTTAGGGTACATCTAGACTAGAGAACTTTTCCAGAAGTATCCCAGAAAAGCTCTGCCGTGTCCAAGGAATGCATCCGCTTTTCCAAAAAAAAGTCAGAAAAGCGGATGCATTTTGTCAACATCCCTGTAAACCTCGTTTCACGAAGGTGGCATGTTCCAAAAGAGGGGTATTTTTTTCCAATATTTGGCCCCATGTAGACGAGCCAAATGTCAGCAAAACCTTTTTCAGCAGAAAAGTGAAAAAAGATACGCAAATTGCGGTTCACAATTTGTGTATCTTTTTCTGACTTTTCTTTGTAGGGTAGACATAAGCCTTATTAACCTTTTGTAAATGGAAACAACATCATGTGACCATGCTTACTATTCTCCCATAGGAATCTAATTCCTAAAGAGAGAAGCCATTTCTCCATACAGCTTTTAAAATCTCTTATGTATAGTCTAACACTGAAGTGCCACACATTTCTCAGTCAATGGCTTTAAAAAAAAACCCCAGGCCTCTATATAGACACTCACCAAACTGACTGAGGACAGAGGATTGACTAATAGGGGGTTTTAGATCCCAGGATGATGTGGTGGTAGCAGTGGTGGCAGTGGAGCTACTGCTGTTTTGCTGAGAGCTCTGAGAGGGGAACTGACTCAAACCTGGAGACTTCAATTGGTCCAAGAGCGGAGATCCGGTGGAGTTGGCCAATTTAGAGGATCCAAGTTCTCCAAACCCAGAACAGAGGACTGAAGACTAACAAGAAAATGAGGGGGGGGGGGAATGTCGTTAAATGTGAACATGAACAAACCTGTGAAGTCAGAGTTAACAGTTTCACTTGGCAACAATTCAATTAATAATTTATCACAGATTTCTAAGTAAAAATGAAAAGTTAGAACTTAGCAAGAAAATCCAACTGAGCACTAATAATATGGGGCCACATCCCCAGCTAGTGTAACTGGTTTAGCTCTACCATTGTTAATAGAACTAAGCTCAGTTATTCAAGCTAAGGATTGGAGCCAGGAAGTTTTGTTTATATACTGTCTTAGAAAAATATAATGGTAAAGTTACTGACAAAAGTATTTAATTTGTTTGACAACGTTTTCCAGTAGCTAATCTCCAACTCTGTTAAAACTAACAAAGGGTAGCCAACTTTCTATTAGTCCAGAAAACTCAGAAACAGTTCATTTCCACACAGATCAGTCAGATATGTGCTTGGAAAATACATCACTGTCTTCTGGACTAGAATTCAATGTTTTATAAACAATTGTTTCATTTTAAATCAGAAAACTCATCGCTCTTCTCTGAACAGCCAATACCAGCAATTCACTTGGACTGAAAAATAATTAGTTCAAAAGCACAAAAAGATCCATCTGATATCCCTAACCCGCCACTCCCCAAAAAATAAGGACATTCTTAGTCCAGTTCTTCTCATATACTTCAATACCACCTGCATTGTAAGTGCTGCAAAGAAAACTCATGTAAAAAACAAGAAACTAACGTAAAAAGTTAAGGTTAAAGTGTTTATTCCTTAAGATGCTGAGTCTTTAAAAAGCCAATATAAATTTACCAGAGTCTGAGGAGAATAGGAGTTTACAGCATTGGAATTGCCAGTTCCTGATGCCATCTGGGTGTTGTGCTGGGAATTCGTGAAGACTAGAGCTTGGCTAAAGCTCTGCTGTTGGGGAGACTCAAAGGAGTTGCCTTCTGTTTCTTGGCTAGAAGAAACGGGCTTCTGAAGTAAGGTAACTAGGTCAATGCTACAAGAAACAGAGAGAAGACATTAAATACTCAAAACCGGGATATTTAAGGAGTGAAAGAAAAATCAAAATGAAGATCCACAGGAAGGACACTATGCTAACAACATGTTTAACCTTTCTGGGTCTTGTCTCTGCATCACACAACACCTCAGATGAGGAGCGAGAATCTAGTTCTTTACTCAGATGGCAAGGTCCTGCCAACTGCTCAAGCATTACCAGTCTTATTACCACGGCCACGTTTACAGCTTCTGAATTGTGTTCTGTATTTTAGCATTTCCAAGTGAAACGCAGTGCAATTTAAGTATCATTCATCTTGAGTATGTCCAAAGCAGTTATCACCATAGTACAGGGTGGGCAAAGGGCCCTCCGTGGGCCAAATCAGCCCACCCAGCCAGTGGATCCGGCCTGCAGCCACTCTGCCACTCTCCCACCCAGACAAATCAGGGCCTGGGGGCAGGGGAGCATGCGAACTCTCCTCCCTTCCCGCCTCCAGGGCGTGCACCGGCTAGACACACACACCAGTTATTTTAAAACAGATGACATTTATCTCTAGCTGCTGCACACCTTTGGCACGGGGAGAGAGGGGACTTTGCGCGCTTCCCGCCCCTCTGGCCAATCAGGGTCTGGGAGTACGTGAAGTCTCTCTCACCCTGCCCTGTGCGGGGCAGGCAGTGGCTAGAGGAAAAACACCGGCTGTTTTAAAACAGCCAGCATGTCTCTCTAGCTGGCGTGTGCTCTGGGGGGGACAAGGAGACTCTCCTGCCCCCAGACCCTGATTGGCTTGGGGGTGAGGGGAGGGGGAAGCGCGCAAGGTCTCCTTCCGCTGGGCACCTAGAAGGAACTGACAGCTGTTTTAAAACAGCTGGCCATTTTCTCTAGGGGGCGGGTTGGGAGGGGGAAGATTTCACATGCTCTCCCACCCTAGACCAAGAAGTCTTCTGGCCCTGCCCCTTCTGCCCGAGGCCCTACCCCTTCTGGGATGGCCTGGGGCCACTTCAGAAAATTCTAAAGTAGACCCCTTTTAAAAATTATTGCCCGCTCCTGCCATAGTAGTTAAATGCCCATTGGCTTACCTGATAAGCTCATTTAGACTAACGTGACTCAGCCATGGGGGTAAGTGAAAAAAAGTGTTTGCTTACTTGAGTGGATCCACACTTTATGCGACTACATAACCCATAACCTAAGTGTTTTACAAATATTACTGAGTCAAGTTTCCACACTTCCATGAGCAATATTCCCATTTTATAGATGGGAAAACTCAAGCACATAGCACTGAAGAAACCAGTGTATAATCACATAAGAATCCTTCGGCAGCAGCAGAACAGAACCCTAACCAAGTGCCTGAATTTCCTCTACCTTACTCATCAATTAGAACACACACCTTTCATACACATAGCAGAATACAAGAAAGCATAGGGTGTGGTCAGAGCCTAACAGCACACAAAATCAAGTATTAATACTAAAACAAATTCACCCCAAAGATTCTGATTAGACATCAGTTTGTCTGTTCACATACATACAAAATCTCCCAGGGGGAAATGCAGGACTGTTTTCTAGTGTTCTATCCAATGGAAACGTAATTTCAACTGCTGAACAGGGAGTATATGAAAGAGTTTAGGCTGTGAGAACAATCACTGGAACAAAGATGTAAATTCTCCCTACCTTTGCCCAGGAGTGATGTGATTCTCCGCTGGAACAGAGGAAGCAGTGAAGACCTTTGTTTCAGAAAGCTGAGAAAGGGGGACGAGAGGTGGTGGGAGAAAGTTCATTGTAGTTATATGTGCACTGAAACTTTACATACAGCAGTACTCAAAATAAATAATCCAACCCTGGATATGAAATTTAAAGAAGCCAGTAACACCAAATCATAGCAACAAGGTGCACTGAAGATTACCTTTAAAAAACAAAGAAAACACAGCCCGCTTTTAGAAAGATCTTATACCCAGTTCTGCACTAAGGATGTGAGTGACTAGTCGACTATTTGATAAGCATAAGCTCATCGGATAGTCGACTAGTCCCTCAACTAGTCACTTCTCTCCCTATTTGCTACTTCTATAAGAGACAGCAAGGGGGGAGAACAGGAGCTGATACTGGGGAAGCGGGGGCAGCTTAAAAGCCAGTTCCCCCCAGCACCGTCTCCACAGGGGGCAGGGAAGGCAGAGGGGTAGCGGGAACCAGGCGCGAGCTGGGAATTGGCGGATTCCCAGCTCGTACCCAGTCTTAGACACTGCGCCTCTGCTTTTTAAATGTGTTAAGAGCCTGGTGGCTTGCACCGGGTCCCCAGTGCTGTGCACCAGCGAGCAGGCTCTTAATACATTTAAAAGGCTGGTGTGCAGCTGCGGGGATGGCACGAGCTGGGAATCCACTGTCCTGGCTTGCGCCGAGTCCCCCACACTGCGCTTCAGCCTTTTAAATGGCTTAAGATCCTGCCAGCTCTTAATACATTAAAAAGGCAGAGCCGCAGTGAGGTTAGCGGCTCCGTTTATCAACTAACGATGGCAATTCCATCGACTAGTCGATCAATCGATTAAAATAAATTTAACTTCCCTATTCTGCATGGCTTTCAATAGGTTGGTCTACACAGATTTTGTGCCAGCCCATCTGCTTCTGTTAGGGGTGTGATTTATTTATTTATTTATTTATTTTTTACACAGATATACCATCACAGACACTAATGCAGATGCAGTTACAGTGGCATAAAGAGGATATATACTGGCATACATTAGTTCCTTCCCATAATAGTTCAGCATCAGCATCTTTATGATATAACTGTGTCCAATCCAGTGGAAATGTGCTGGTTTAACTACACCAGTATAAAGCAAGAAAAGTTTGTGTTTTTATATAAGCCTTAAGAAACTACTTTTGCTCAACTGATGCTACCCCTTCCAGTACAGACGCAGTTGCATCAATATAAGTGATTATATATATCAGCTGCACAACTGATGCAGTAAAGTTCAAACAAACATGAGTGCCCACACACAGAATACTGCTCCGCCTTAACTAATTCAGTATAAAATCTCTTTAGTTACAATGGTACAACTTTAATTGTAGACCTAAGGGCAGCTGCCCTACAAAAGGAATTAGCAAGGATTTCACTAGAGAGAGTGAGCCCTACTCCTGCAAAGACTTACACATGTTCTTAACTTTACACACTATTAGCAGTCCCACTGAGGCCTTGGAAAGCAAAGAGCCGAATTCATCTTTGCCACCAAGTGCAGTTCCACTGACACTGTTGGGAATTACAGCCCTAAATATGCTATAACTAAATTTAAATGCAAGACTGCTTATCTGATTGGGATTCTTTTATGAAACAATGCTCATCCAAATTGTGCACTGCATGCCAGGACTGACTTCTGATGTAAAGGTGAATGCCTGCCACTAAGAGAGGCTAAGATCTAGCTCCGTTGTATTGGAAGAGCGGATTGACAGCTGGGTGAATAGTTCGTGCAAAGACTGATGAGTTGAGAGTGAAACTTACAGCCCCTCCCTCATTCCCCCATGCTATCTCTGCCTGTTATTATTAGTACTAGTTCTTTGGGGCAGAAAGTCCAACTACACCTGTTATGTTAAAGCCTCATAACACATCCATAGTACTACATGCATAATAAACCATGAGAAGGAAGGTTAAGAGTTGAATTTCAGCCCAAATCATATCATGGCAAAGGGCCTGCTCCATCAATAGCTCCTTTCCCCCATAACATTTATTGTAGTACAGACTGTACTGTACTTTCAGCAGCATTGTAAGATTCCTTCATTATAATGGCACTAGGAGGTCAGCAGAATGGTAGGTTGTGGTCTGCAATCCCTTAGTTCAATATTAAAGCTTTAACATAACACTAATAGTTTTCCAAGCCAACATAACCTGGAGTAAGACCCACCATGACTAAAACATTGACAAACTGTGAAATCAGGTTAACTAGAGAGCTTGACAGACTTGAAACAACGCCAAAAGTGCCTCTTAGGCATGCAGGGGGAAAAGTCCTCTATTCAAGGAAAACGGCATGCAAAACAACTCCCAAAAGGCAGGTTAGTAGCTCAGCTGTATTTAAATTTAAGCTATGGATTGTGGCAAACAGTAAACAAGCATCTGATTTGAGAGTCGGCTAAGATTATGACATGTGTCAGAGTCCATGACATGTGCAGCAGCTGAAACGGTTTTTATTACGCAGGGTTTCTTAGAAGTAACTTTATCTGCTTCTGAGTGCATGTCTGGGATAACCAATTGTGCTACACAACAAGCCCTTCACTAAGGTACTAGCAAATTCCTAGAAATAGGCAGATGACAAACAATGGTCAATGGTTTTAAAAAAAATCAACTTCACAGGGGCACCTCCCCTTCCTACAGCGACATTCCTTCAAATACAAACATCAGCAAAGTTCCAGTAGTAACACTCCTGCCTAGTCACCAAGTATACACTCACTACCAGCTGACAATCCTCTCCCCCATGCAGCAGATGTGGCATGGGAGCAAATACTCAAGATGTGTATTTAAGAACTGATGCGAAATAAAACGTTTAAGAGTAACAAGCCAGCAAAACCTGGATCCTAATGGGTATGTACATCTATATTGCAGCTGGGAGTGTACCTCAGGCTGGGTAGACAGATTCACATTAGTTTGGCTTGAGCTAGAGTACTACAAATAGTGTGGACTATATGGCTCTGGTTCACTAGCCCCCCTCCCCCCGGTCTGAGTTCAGGTAGTCCACCAGGACTGCAAGGCCACAAATGCTATTTGCAACAAGCTAAATCAAGCCAAGTGAGCACAAGTCTGTCTACCTGGGCTGAGAGGCACCCCTCCCAGCAACATGGTTCTGAGGCCTAAGGTCAAAATTAAATGAAAATGACAGTTTTCATGCAGTCTTAAATCCTTCTTAAGGGACACTGCCAATTTAATCACACTTCTGTCCATTTTTAAAAGCAGATCTACTGTTGCTCCAAGTAAAAGTTAAGGTAATTAACAGAAACCAGAAAAACAACATCCCTTTGTTTTTCAAATTGTTTTGTGCGTTTGACAGCAATTTTTATTTAAAATAGAAGAGCGGTAGCAAAAACCAGCAAGACAATGAGGACCAACTGTAGTACCTGAAAACACATTGGCTTTTAAATTGATTTGACTTCATATTGATACTGTCCCTTTAACAAAATACAATTTTACGTATTAGGCACACAAGGTGAACGAGATACCATCATATATTATAATTCCAAGTGTCTATTACTCTTTAAACAGATTGTAGAATAACAGTCTACTAGATTCATAGAGTTTAAGACCAGAAGAAACCTTTAGATCATTTAGCCTGCCCCTGTGTATATCACAGGCCATTACATTTCACACAGGTATCACTGTACTGAGTCTAATAGCTTACATTTGACTAATATAACCTGCCTTTGGCTAAAGCATATTTCTAATTTAAATTGGTCTAGCTTTGGCTTTCAGCCATTGGTTCTAGCTAAGCCTTTCTTACCCAGATTAAAGAGATCTTTAATAGCCTATACTTTTTCCTGTGAAGGTATCTATGCTTTGGCCACTGAAAGACTAGATAACACTCACAATTTGTAAAAGACCAGCCACTAAAGTCATTAGCTTGTTGCATGAGTGCTTAGTTGGCAGGCCAGAGGAATCCCTGGTGAGATGAAGTTAGATCCTAATCCTGTAATAAGCTCCATGCAGACAGACTTTGGCGCCCACATGGAAGCACATGAATAAAATGCTGCTCCAAATGGATGGAGAGATTAACCTGCACAGAATTATTTTAACAGGACAGACTTTGCTTCTGTAATAAGTCCAGTGATTGGACTATACTTATACTAACAGAACCATGCCTCATATATTAAAGAAATACAGGTGAGATTTCTAATCAAACACTGACACCTTTAAAGAATGCAAATAGGATGATAATATCTGGCACCCCTACCACACTTAATACTTTCCAGAATACAACCTCCTTGGAAGCTAAGAGGGAATTTACAGATGTTGTCTTCGAAGTGACACACTTCATGACTCTTTAGTAAGAGCCAAAACCACCACCAGTCTTAGTCAAACATACTGAGGCAAACTCCTGCTCTTAGGAAAATGGGCTTACAATATCTGATGTCCACACAGAGCAGCAGGACCACAATTTAAAAACAAACAAACAAACAAAAAACAACACACCCCACTCTTTTCTCACCAAATTCCCCACCCCAACTCCTCTCTAACCTGCATACACACTATGGTTTTTGTTGGGTTGCACAGCCTGTGTTTGTAGGCATTAATATTCGAACACAAAAAATGTGCTAGGTGTTTTACAGATATGAAGCAAGGTCATTGACCTGGGAAAAATACATGGACACAGGTTGGTTGGTGGGTGCATGGGTGCGATGTAACAAAAAATGTGATAATGTAATAATGTGCCTGGTTTAATTTTTTAAAATATTCTCTTAATACAAAGACTTTTTGAAAAAAGTCAAAAGAATTATATAGATCTTATAAACAGAAAAAAATTGATCAAATTTTGGGCAGTCATTAAGTTTTAATACTTAAACTACTAGTTCATTAAAATCATTATATAAAAACAGTTATTTACTAAGAGTATAAGCTCTAGATAGTGCCAGGGGAATGAATGAGTGTGATCATCTCCCATAAGTGCTGAACAGTAGAGTTGGGTTAAGAATGAAAATATTTTAACTGGAGAAAAAAAAAAACTGTAAAATTCTTATGTTCACAAATAGCTCACCGAACCTGACAAAATGAGGAAAAAATGATTGCCTGTCTTTGTTCTTTGAGATGTGTTGCTCACATCGACTCCATGCTAGGTGTGCGTGCACTCACGTGTGCACGGTGCGTGCATATGAGATTTTTGCCTTAGTGGTATCTAGAGGGTGAGCTGTGGTGCCCTCTAGAGCCATGGTCACCAACCCATCGATCATGATCGACTGGTCAATCATGAGGGCTCAACCAGTCGATCGCAAGGCATTTGGGTCTCCCCCTCATTTCCCCCCACCCCCAAACCCCACTACCTACCTCCAGCGACAATGGAGATAGTGCCAGCTTCATCCGTTCGTCCAGACTTAAATACTATACACAAGCTATTTATAAAAGGCCCTCGTGCACATGGTTGATTAAGAGGAAAAACTGCTAGCTCTTGCTAAGCAAGGAAGGAGCTCTAACCACCGGCAGAAGGAATGGAGAGGGAGCAGGGCCAGCAACATGAGACCACCACATGAGCACAGTACCACAGCCAACCGTACAGATACTGCTAAGGCAAAAATCAGCAAATGTGCAAGTGGGTGCACAGTTTATGTTTTGACTTCTAAAGGAGATGCACAGACAGCTCATGGTGAACAATGGCCACCTGCCCATCCAGATACACTTACATCTTCATTCCAGTCTTCTGCTGTCCATTCTTCTATCGAATTCTTCCATGCTCCTGTTGCAGTTTGGGAGAGAAGAGAAATTAGGCACAAACCCTAAAGGCCCAATATCATATTTCAGTGTGCACATTAAAAGCCATCTGACTGTTCATTTCTCATTACAGGTAGGAAAACAGTATGTGACGGAAGTTATGGTTAGGATCATTGTATGGTCTGCATGATGCTTCCTCCTGCCATGGGTGCAGAGAACTGGAATTCAGGACCTCTAGAGGTCTCTTCCAGCTGTATGATTCCATTGCCATTATTTTTTCAACTACTTTGGTAAACAACATGCTAAAAGCAGCATGACTGGTTAACCATTAACACACACAGCATTTTAATATCACGTGCTGTAAAGAGCTGCAGTAGATGCACGAGAGCTCCACTTGAGGCTCACGAGCTTCAGTCTGAGTGTCACTGGTCCATGCCCTCTTGATCTGGATGCCCACAGCAATGGCCCCTCTTTGGCGCTCCCTTCCTGCATTCTGGCTGTCTCCTCAGGCTAGGAGAATCCCATTCCACTTCCCCCAGAGGTTGAAGAGACACATTTACAGGAAAAATATATCATTCCCACTGCATCGGTGGCAGGGCGGCAGCTGGCTGGTCACTCTAGCGACACCACGGTGCCACGCCAGTTAACACCACAAACTGCAGAACCCAGGCTGTGCGGCGCACCAGGAAGACTACGGCTTGCGGAAATGGCACAGGAGTAGGAAATGGGTTTAATGTTTTAAAATCTGGCCTCTTCCACAGGAACCAGCAGGGCAGAGTGGGGGCACAAAACAGTGGGAAGCAATTAAAAGGCTGCGGTGTTAGAGCACACACACATGAAGCTACCCCCAGTAACAGAGCCCCCAAACTAAGCACACCACCACCACCAAAGAACCCACCAGCAGTAACGTTTCAGTTTCCATCACCTTATCAAATATAGCTCCAGAAGACACCTCCATTTAACTACATTATGGTACGCAGCTCTGAACCATGTGCAATGAATGAATTTTAAAGCAATAGAGCCCCTTGAAGACAGCATCAAATCCAACGTGCTCTAATTAGATTAATATAGATTTATATATCAACATGTTAATTCATTCCTCCGATGCGTTACACATTGTAGCTAAGCCATAGACAGTAAGATCGAACAATGCTAATTTACCAGCCTGAACAGCTCTGCCCCCAACACACGCATACCCCCCCAAAAAGAAAGAGGACTTATACCTTGGAGTCCACAATTATTTGGCAGGTCCTGAGCAAGATAATGTCCACTCTGGGCTGGCTCTGTGGAGCAATATAAAATTGCCTGAAATGTCTCTCAATCACACTCTACCAAATAGATTCCCACTGAAGCTTTCCATATTAAGTCATGTACCTGCAGCAAAGTAATTTTTTGGCCTTCCCAGGGAAAATTTACTGGGTCTCTAGTTTCTGGACAAACTCCCAAGCTAGCCCACGTGTCCATGGCTTTTCAGACAGGAGAAAGTGCTCATGTGAGTAGTATAATTTAGATGTGGAAGTTAGATCAGCTGCTTCTTCCTGGCCAATGCAGGATTGCTCCCTACAGGGTATGTTCCTTATGCATTTTTGTTCATTTCTCTGAATGCAGCCTCCTGTCTACTCTGTGTCTGTCTTGTGTAGACTGTAAAGCTCTTCAGGGCAAGGATGATCACTGTATTTTGTGTCTTATATCAGTACTTTAATAATAAATAATAGTGCTCCAAGTGCTTTTTCTAGTTTTGTTTTACGCAAGTCCAGCAAGGGGGCTTCCATCAATCAGTATCTTTGGGAGATTTCTAAACCAACAGATCCAGTGGTTAGGACATTCCCTGACATTCAGCCTAGTGGTTCATCCCATTATTCTTATTTTACAGCCCCATTGGATCACCCTGTTTTCTGAACCAGCACACTTCCAACGTACACAAACAATGAGCATGTCTCCCCCACTACGCATTTTGGTAAATTAGCCAAGTTACACGTATTTCGTTCTCACTCTTGCTTCCAAAGTCAATTCCTGCATCTTCAGACTACTTTGCTGCTCTTCTGTGAATCAATTCCTACTTGCCAACATCTTCTTATACTGAAGGGCCTGCATACAGTGTTCCGGTTATGATCTTAATACTAGTACAACAAGTCCTCTCTAATGTGTTCATGACTCTGCAGGGAAGGAAAAAAAACCCACCACCACACAAGCTTTAATGCCACCTTTCAGCATTGCAAATTTACATAATTTTCTGTCCACTAATGCCCTAGGCCTTCTGGGACACTACAGTTTTTACAACCATCTTCTTTCCATTGAAAGTTTGTGCTTTGTTTTTCCCCCAAGTATGTTTGTTATGCAAATTTCATCCTGGATTTCCATCTGTGGGTGCTTCGATTTTTCTTCCATACAAGCAGGTTTTCTCTGCTTTGCAGCATTTCAGTGAGCCAATAAAAGTGCATTCTACTATTTATTCCTGAAGTGACAGCAACTATTTTCCTTCTAATTTCTGACTGCTGATCGTACCTTTGGGATTTTTCTTCTTTCTGAATTACACTCCAGATTCATTAGCATGAACATGAAATTTATTTTATCCCTGCCTATATCTACCCTCTCTTGCTCCCCTCTTATGTTATCTTTGTAATTGACAGCTCTTTTCAATTTAGTATAATCTGTCATTTTCATGAAAATGCTCTTTCCACTTCAACAATGGGCCTAAAACCCAATGACCCCAATACCTCCCTCCTCCAGGACCTATACAAAGAAAGAAAGCAATACAATCACAGTGTGACTCTTCAATCGGTTTCATAAGTCACATGGGACTGTACATAGCCAAGTCAATCTGAATTACAACTACAGTAAACCTCCAATAATCCAGCACCGTTAGAACCCAGGGGGTGCCGGATTATCAGATATGCTGGACTATCGGAAGGGGGGG
>JANRFK010004149.1:2954818-2965827 GCA_030068395.1 Apalone spinifera | reverse complement strand
TTTTGTCTTTTAAACTTTTTGTTAAGGCACAGTTACAATAAAACGTTAACATACTACATCATGCATACATTATTCAGGATCAGGTTATTATTCTAAGAATGTGACTAATGATTCCGGCTTGCTGGTTGGGGAACCCTCCTCTTTTGAACATGCTAAAAAGTTTCTCAATATGTATGCGCCTTTTTGAGCTTCTCTTGTGTACATCCTTGGCATGAAAGATTTTTCCACTCCAAGGACAGTCTAAACGTATTATAACAATATATAAGTGAGAAGTCTCCCTGGTCTTCATTTCTTTTTGAGGGAGAGCTAGATGATGATAAAGGGGCTGGAGGCTCCTAAGGCCAACTGGTGGATTATTCCCCAACAATCCATTCCTAGAAAATAGAAGAGGGACCATAACAAAAATATGCAGTTTTCTTCACAACCAGACCCTTACTGTGTCTGAGCTTCCTTCCAGCAGTATGTTGATTGCTCTATTCACATCCCCATTGCAATCATGTAGAGCCACTATGCATTCATCCTGGTTCTTCCCCGTCACTTCCATAAGCTAATAAAAAAAAAGTTAGACACATTAGATGTTGAATCATTATGAAAGGGAACAAGACAAGAATACGTGCCTCTGAAGACTCTCCCAAGAAGAACATAGCTGCTGTACCAAAGATGAATTGAAATGCTGTTTTTAAAATACATACTGATTGAGATCTCAGAGCTAATACCACATGTACAGACATACCGGGGGCGGGAGAGATCACTTTCAAAGGTTTACCTTTCACAAGAGATGAGAACAGGTTTCTGTGTTTGATTTTTATTTACATTTATAACTTAGGGCAGTGATCCCCAAACTGTGGGTGCACCCCCTAACAAAGTGAGGAGGAACATTTGGAGAGCCCAAGGGGGCCCAAGCCATCCTTCACCAGGTGGCAGGGAGGGTGTACCATTCTGCCCCCCAGCTCCACTTTGGCTCCAGTCACAGCCCAGGCCCCAGCTCCCACCCCCAGATGTGGCCTTAGGGCAGTGACATAAAAGAATTGGGGACCACTGACTTACGGTCATATGTTCTGTCCCTGCCCAGGCATCTGTGCACACCAGAGAAGTACAAGAGCTGAGGAAACCTTCGCCATAATAGACCACAGAGAATCACAGCCACAGCAGTCACTGTGGTGCACTTTCAGGGGGAGGAGAGATGACTAACAAGATATAATCTCTATAGCAGCAGATTCACAAATCCAGCCCAGCCATATACACCCTTCCGGAAACGCCATCCACGTTAGAAGCCTCTGCCACATTGGTCCACGCAGGTAGTGTAGCCCTCCTATGCCGAGTCTTGGAATCCTACTGATTTCCACACTCAACAGATGTAGCATTAATCTGTGTGCAAGCAGGGACCTCTGGCTTGACCTTGAAGTACACAATTTGGCTCCTGGTGTGCACCTGTTGCCATGGCAACTGAGCACAGCCAGACAATTGTGTAATGTAGAAATCAGGAAAAAGTAAGGGATAAAGACTATGTCTCAAAACAGGCTTTATAAATTAAAACCATGAAAATGCCTCTGGATGGAGGAAAGCAGCAGCCATGCACTCACCCGAACCTGGGCCTCTAAGTGGGTGGACTGCTGGATTCTGCACCGGCGGAAGCTGTGACTAGTTTTCAACAGTAACCTCAATAGTGGCACTTAAGAGCAAGTGATAATCAACACCCAAAGCACAGCAAGGAACTGAACTCTTTGCACTGCCTCAGTGCTAATGGTTACCCACTACTGCCGGGTAACTAGAACCCTCAAGGCCTGTATCCAGATCCTGGTATGCAAGTGGAAAAGGAACTAATGTGAAGCAGTTCGATTTTACAATCAGCGTATTTGCAGTGTTAAGTTCACATAGATGCTTAATGATCTGGGCATGCAGTTAAAAAAAAATTAAGATTCAGTTCACCTTTGAGCTATGTTTAAATTTCCACTTTTCCTAAAAATCAGCTGAGGTGTTAGCAAATGCAGTTTACATGTAAAAAATGCTTCCCATGTATGTGTATGGGTAAAACCTAAATACGCTCTTTATTTTAAAGATTATTAAGCAACAACAGTGCATTGGAGGGGCGCAGTATCCCTACATTAGGGCATGGATGAGGAATTGGTGGATAAGGCTTAACTTAGACAAGCCTAATGGAACACTGGTAGATGAGAAAAAGCAATCGGAAGAATTGACAACCTTTAACCGAGGCTGGAAATTGCCCAAGATTTATAGTCTGAAGACCTTAAAATATCTTGGGCCGCTCCTATGTGGGACAAACATTTCATTTTCATCTGTGTGATGTGACAATTTCACTAGTTACAGTTTCCCGTGCGTCCATGTTCGACACACTGAGATTAGATGATCTACTTGGTGCTTTAACTTGGATTATCAGAAGCTAGTGCAGAAGGCACGGCCATTGAGGGCCATGCAGGCGGGGGCACCGATCGCGCCTTCCGCCTGGGGCGCCAGCTGCCGTAGCTGGCCTCAGGCCACTCCTGCACCTATCTGGTTATTGCACAGGATTTAGCAGACAGAGCCTAACATCAGTGCACCAAAATTTGCACTGACTGCTTATTGTCCTCTGGGTGGAGTTCTGGCTCTTGATTAGTCTCCCCATCTGGGGCTGTGTCGGTGCTATCTGCCCACCTACCCCCATACAATATAATCACAATTGCTATCAGCGGAAGTGTTTAGGTCAGGGATGGGCAACTATTTTCACAGGGGGGACCACAATGAATTTTGCTATGTGGTTATGGCTCCACCCCAGAAGGGGAGGGGCCAGGCATGGCAGGGGTGGGACAGGGGACTATCATCTCCCCAGTGTTGTCTGGGGCTAGAGGCTTTGAATTAAAAACACTGTAAAGGACTTGTGACTCCTGACCCCGCTACTACCATGTTGCCTGGCAGCTGCCCAGGCTTTTTGCAGCTATTTAAAAGGCTCATGGCTCCGGTCTTTGTCAGGCAGTGCTGCAACTGGGAGCCATTTAAACAGGATCCTGATGCTTGAGACACTGCCTGGAAATTCGGGTTGCAAGATATAAACACAAAGCAGCCACATGCAGTCTGTGAGCTGGATAAAACTGTTAGGCAGGCCAGATCTGGCCCCGGAGCTGTATTTTGCCCAACCCTGGTTTAGGCGGATTTAAATGAGAGGTGGCTACTGACAGGACTCTGAGAACGACTGTATTCTGGAACTTGCTTCCCACCACACCCTGGATTCATTAACCTTCAGGGTATGCTGAGAGGCCCACAGATCTCTACTGCCACCAATGAACTTAAAGGGAGTACATTGAAAGATAGAGGATGCAATGTGAAAGCTGCAGAGAGATCGCTCTGACCTCTGGAACATGAGCAAATAAAACCGTTAAGCACCAGACTAAAGCAACATATAAAAGCCAACGTACAAGTAGTAACATGGGAAACGTACTTGTTTCACTTTATCTTCAAAATCTGCATCATTCTTATCATAGATCATCTGAGCAAGGCGGATCTGTTCTGCTGTTGCCTGAAAAGTGCAAATATTCAGTAAGGGTCCCAAAAAGCTTAATTAAAATACAAAACAAACTTGTGGCTGTACTTGTGTAATATCCCTCCCATTGCTAACACACCAACATTTTTTCTTCAAGAGGAGCGGGCTCAGAAGTTACATGAGGAAGGAAATAAAAGAGCCTTATCTGAACCAGCTTTAAAAGTTGGGAAGGGGGTATTTCAGGGATAAATCCATCTACACTTCAATTGTGATATCGGGAATCTACATAAGTCCTAATCACGCCCCTGTAACAGAATAAAAAACCTACTGAGCTCAGGGCTTTTATCTTGTAAGGACATTATCCATCTACACAGCAGCTTTGTCACTGTGTAAGCAGGCCCCTTGACTGTGCTATAGTATTACATCTCACATTTTCACTTGTTTTCCCTAGAAGCGCTAAGCTTTTCTTTCAATCGATCATTGAATAATTTTGTGACTGGCTGGTTTTGTTGCTAAAACGGTTGGTTCTTTGGTTATAGTTCTGAATAACAGACCCACACTGGCATAACATAGAACAGACTGCAGCTGTCCTCATTTTTTCGGTGAAGCAGCACCCGTCCGTGGACATTAGTGGCCACATCAGGTAATACTACATTTTGATCCATCATGTGGCTTTCAGGGACCCAGAGCCTCCATGAGAAACTTCCATTCCGTTCCCTCCCAAAACAGGAAACCTTTGCTTCCTGCTGGATACCACACTGAATTTTGTGGAGATGATGGAGGTCCAAGTTGATGCTGACACACTAAGAGACTTCTTAGTGAAAAGGGGAACCATAATTACCCATGCAAAAAAACCCATGGTCAAGGTGAATCTCATTACTATGCTATTCATAGTATGCTGCACAGCAAAACTCTATTCCTTGGCTGCAAGTCAAAGTAGCCAACACTTCTTTCAAGAACGGACTTGCTACAATGTTCCTTATAATCTTTTTCACGTGTGGAATAATTTTATGTGCACCAAGGCACATGCAGTTGTGCACCACCAATAGAAACAAAACCTATGTGGGTGCTCTACTAATCAGCTGAGTGGCATTTGAATTTCTCCTGAGCTGCAGCACAAGTGCCCTGCTTTCAGGGAACACTGTTGTGCTGTTACACACGATCTAAAAGGAGGCAGATGGCTATCACTCCTGCAACAAATCTAAACACTGAGTAGAACAGTTTAAAAAGTGTTTTCAACATACATCCCTAAGATGCCGACTAACTGAGGAGGCATGGCAGCTGTCTCTGTTCCTTGAGGAACATGCCATATGCAAAGATGAAGAGTCAGATTCCAGGCTGGAGGACAATCAATTTGTATCGTTAACCATTCTCAGTCCTTTACATTTTCAAGGTGTTACACATCTATTAGCCTCACAAAGCAAGTCAGTGACAGACGTGAGAGTGTATTCAGGAGCTCTTATCTCCCAGCTCTATCTTCAATCCGACAGACCATTTTGCCCCAATTAAAACACCTAAGCTATTCAAATCAGACTAGCGCCAAAGGCATGTAACCACACACCAGAACTGGTAGGCACGTTTGTTGCAAAGAAGCAAGGTCCACCAATAATTTTAAGAACAAAGCTCTGATAAGTAAAAACCACTTGTTCAGACCTATCTAGAGGCACCATACTCTTACTCTTGTCATGCTATGGCACCTGTTTCCCCATTTTTCAAAACCTGCCCACTGGTTTAACTTCACTGAAAAATTTAGAGACAGTAAACACAACAAACAATAGTATGCCTGAGGAGAGAGAACTATTTGCCCAGAAACAAGAAGCCAGCTAGTTTTGTCAATGCTCAATACTTCTAAAGATGACCAACCATTGCTAAATAAAAGCAAAATCTTTTGGAGCTTGATAAGGATGTTAAAGGAGGGGGGCTGTCTGTTAAACAGTTACCTGGTATCCAGGAGCAGCCTTCTACCCAGGGCCCATCCCCACGTGGGGCTGGCAGGGGCAGCTGTAGTGGTCCCCCGAAGGGGGGTTAGGAGCCACCAGGCTGGAGAGGCCCCTATCTGTGGCAAGAGCTGCTCTAGCTCGACCCCAGCAGGTAGGGGACCCCACTCCAGCTCCACTGGAGCAGCCCCTCCAGAGTGGTAATATTGTGTTTACCCATTTAGCCAATTAAATGGGATATTACATCCCTAGAGTTTGACTGTAACAAAAGGTGTGAAACACACACACACAGAAAAACTGGAAATAAAGGCCTTAACTATACTAGGATTTTTTTTGACTTGCAAATCCCAATGGGAGCAACATCACTAATATCAGTATCATCTGTATGTACACAGAGTTTAGGGATTTAATCTTTGTTCTACTACCCAGAGTTAGAAGACAAAGGAAAAAGCCCCTGAACCCTGTCTTGAACCCTATCAGTACAGCAGCAAAACTGCACCCATTTTGAATTACATATCCCAAAAACACAGTGTTACCAAACGAGCATTAGTCATGGGAAGTGTCACTTTAAATATCTGCAGTCTGATTTACCCTTTTAATTAAATGTGTCAACTCTGTAACTAGCACTGAATTAGCCCACAAAAGGTAGCACCCCTATTTTTAGTTCTTATGACTTAACACAAGGCAGCTAAGAGCTACCTGTCTGAAAAACCTTGATCTTCACAACAACAATCACACTCGGATTTTTAATTATTTGTCTAACTAGAAACCCACAAAATCAAATAATAAACATGTTACAAACCCAGTGTAACAGAGATATATTAGTCTGATTACCATCCAGAGGAAGGAAAATTGTGTAATGTAATTTCTTATATAATTCAAATTAAGATCGACACGCTATTATGGAGTTCTGAGGTAACTTCTGAGGTTAGTAGCATTCTCTCAATTCAGAGAAATGAACAAACAGTGACTAAGTGAAATACAACACATTCATTTTGGTTTGTATGCGTCTCCAATCAAAAGTACCAATTTATAGCTGAAGACAGCACACAGAGAACAGAATAGTTAGTACTTAAAACAAGCAACCCTTCAATTGACCAAACCACCATAACCTTATGAAAAAGGAGAGAGAGAGAAGAATTTAGACGCTACATAGGAATATTTACTGTATCCAAGATGTCAAGTTATAAAACTAAAGCTCTACTCATGAAAAACACTTTCTAGGTCTATGCAGTGAGACACCAAGTTAAAGACTAACAAATGCAATCAGAGGGGGAAACTTGGCGTTATATGCTAAAAGAGACCCTGTGGGATAAGATCCTAGGAAAAGAGTAGCTAACAAGCCTATGCCAGCCTCTCCATACCACAAGTCAATCCAGGAACCAACAAGAGACACCAATCCCTAGGTGAGAACTAGTAGCCTGTTGCATTTTGGGATACGCAGAGCTAAAACAGACCGGCTCTTGTCAGCCCAGCAGAACAGCAGCTCCCAAGCGGTTCTGAAAAATCTGGCTATTAGTACCCAGCATCTCTACCTCCCTATACCCAGACAACTATGACTACAAGGTTTCTAAGTCTAAGCAATGAAAATAAAAAAGAGTGCCTAAGTCTCTCTCGGTCAACCGTGTGAACCTCAAAATACATTTTTTAAAAATCAAGCCTCATTGCACCACTTCCTGTGGATACACCCCACCTGGCAGGGTTGTTTATGAGCTGGAGGCTCTCTGGATTCTGCTGCAGATACCTTTTTGAGTGTGGTCCCTATCAGCCACTGACGCATCTCTCATCCACCCCAGCTCCAGCACTAACTACAGCTCCCCTAGCACAGTGGCTCTTAACCTGTTCACCATTGTGGGCTTCATATGCAGCTCTGTGTGTGTTCTGTGGGCCACATCCAGACACTATTTATTCTATCTACGTGGCCCTGAGGATGCCACATGGGCCACAGCCATGAACCGCAAACGGCCTGCAGGATGAGAACCATGGCTCTAGCATCAGGATAGTAGACAGAGTGGAAATCTGCAAAGATGTGAAGAGCCTGTGGGATAAGATCCTGGCAAAAGAGCAGCTAACAGCCTTGCCATTCCATGCTGATCTGTACCACTCATGAAGGACACAAGTCTAGCATGGATGTGGGAATATAGATCCCAGGCTTGAGGCCAGCAAGCAGTTTGCTCAGTAACCCAATTCAGTATTAAAATACAAGTAACCGGTCATGACTGCCAAATTGATACACTGCTTTCTTCTCTCCCCCTCTCAGCCCTGATTAAACCTAGGGAGGTAGTTCTCAAACTATAGGACACGCCTGCCAAGGGAGGTGAGGGAATAGGTCAAAGGACATGAGAGTTGTGTGTGGGGCGGTTGGGGTTTTTTTTTTGGGGGGGGGGAGGCTCTAGCTGTCAGCTCTGGATGGTGGGGCTCATGCAGAAGAACTGTGCCAATCCAAAAGGTGGGGGGGATAAAAGGTGCACTTCTCCTCCTCCACCCGCTGCAGTCCCTGACCAGAAGGCAGCTCAGGCTCTCCTTCCCCCCACCACTTCATTCCCTCACCTGGAACATGCCAGGAGGTCAAGGATCTCCTTCCTTCCCCCGCTGCCCATCCCTCATCTACAGGTAGAGGGCTCCTGCTCTCAGCCCCACAGTGGCAGCAACAGCACAGAAGTAAGGGAGGCATTGGCACTAAGTCGGCTGTGACAAGTGAAATTGATGAATATCTTTTTGACATTGCATCCTTTACCTCTGTGCAGCCCTGCCTTCACAGCTGGGCACCCAGCCAGCAGTTGCTGCTCTCCGCTGTGCCTCCAGAGATGAGAGACTGTATATCGGAGGTGGGGAGAGGAGAAGGGGACAGCATGAATCACAACAGAAATAAAGGGGGCCCAATCACAAAAGTTTGAGAACCACTCACCTAGGGAATGGTTACAGATCATAATAGGACATTTACTTTCAACTTGAGGGACAGATGTTACACAACACCTACCTGTACTACTTGTTTCTGTGGTTGTGTTGGCTGTGTGGTTGAAATCTGTGTTTTATCCCGAGTGCCCCGGGTCCGTTCACTGCCCACCGAAGTCATCATATACAGTATATACAAAACAATGTATGTACAAAATAGAAAATCTGAAAGAAAAGAAAAAAATATATCAGCTGGCTAACACAGGATACATATCTGGTTGTTCAAGCATGTATTACACATCCAAACAAGGAGAAATTCGTCCACAGGATTTACTGCCTAACTCTGACCATAAAGGGATGAAAATGGAAATACAACTTTTTCAACCAGCTAGATGCAGAACTACATACACAGAGACAATTACTGTGACTACTTAGGCAAAGGGCAAAGTCAATCCCTAATTGGCCATCAGCATGCACATACATTCTAAAGCGCATCTGCAATAACTATAGAAATCAGAAACACTGTTACGTGCCCAATTCTTTGAAATATGGGACTACAGTAGTCGGAAGCCTTTTTTAGAGGTTATCTATGCATTTTATATGAATCCTATTATTGCTATATCCTGGTCTAATTTAATATTTTTCACCTTCCTTCTTCCATTTACACATAAATACAATTTTTATGACCAAGACTGAACTCAGCCATTAAGATTTCTGATGTGATAGTTCAAACCTATTCAGTAGATTCTGAAGAGAAACACAATATTTCCTGAGCTCTTACATATTGAATTGAAAAAGGCTGCCTTTACCAGGAAATGATGGTAGCATGATCTGAAATAGAAGACTTTTTCATCTGGTTTAGTCTTGCTAAGCCAACCCTTCCTTCAGGCTAAGTTTGTGTAAACAGGTCACTTCACTGCAACTGCAGTTTTGCATTCATAAGACCCAGATCAAAACAGAAGATATGTAATTCAAGCTCAGCTGACAATATGATCGACATAAAAACTAACATATTAAGCAATAGCGGGCACTATTTACACTAAAAAGTGCAACAGTTATGTCAGACACTGCGTCATCTTGGCTGTTCAGTAATACTTCAAATATACATTGCAAGACAAAAACCTGCAGCAGAGTTTAAAGTCACTTCCTTTGATAAAAGTTCTCTAATGGTAAACTTGCAAATAGGCACTAGCACTTCTTTATACGAGTATTTTTGGAACTATACTGCCTAGAAAAAAGAGCAGCCCTTTGAATTCCAGTATGCTGAAGATTTTAAGTTCAAGTAAACTAATACCACCTTTGAGTCGCTTTTGTTTTGTACTACCCAGGACATTGCAATTTGAATCCAATTTTAAGCAACAAGGTCCTACGTACACAGATTCTGGAAAGAGCATTACTACATTTCAAAAACTGAGGCTAATAGTTTCACATTTTGGTACCTGAAGTAATGTACCTAAATAAAACTACAGGGTCATTTTGATTTAAGAAATGCTGTACGCCTGCAACTCTCACTCGAGTTGTATGGACTCAGCCCCCTACACACTGCCCATTTTTATTTAGGTGGCTAAAAAGATTTGGGTCCCTAAAGCTAGGCTCTCACTTGAATTAGTGTCTAAGTCTGCCTGTATTACATAAATCCATCTCTATATTATGGAAATATCTATGTTTAACATATGGTTGTGGCTTAGCTATTTTATAACATGGCTTTTTTATCTGTACAAACATAAAACAGATTTAACTAGGTTAAAGAACCAGACTTTATCCTTCAGATACCTAGGCTAACACAGAGTTCCTTGCAATAGTTATCTTTTTTTCCTGCCTACACAAACCAAAATAAGCCATTTTATTACACAGCTGGGTGACAATCCCCATTCCCAACCATGTTTACTTTTCCAGTGTGAAACTCTTTACACACACACACACACACACACACACACACACACACACACACACAGTTTTAATTCTATTGGGAAATCAAGTTGGACAGCATAGTTTGGCCTGCCAGCATGCACAAGGCCCAATACTGTTAGTGTTTTAACAAAGTTTGTTTTAAAGTGTGAGCCCCAATTAGAGACCTACAGTAACATGCTACTTTTTAAAACAGTTATAAGCTCAGCTTGACCTCATCCACGCTGACCAGCAAGCCAGCATTGTAACCTGGCTCAGCTGCAAACAAGAACAATTACACCTAGGTTAGGGTTGCCAATTGTCTAATCTAATGTTTCTCAACCTTTTAATAAAAAAAAAAAATAACCCCTTTAAAAAAATAAGTACCCCCAATATCTACAGTTTTCAGAGAGGCAATTTTTTTTTCTGCCATTACAAACACATTTGTTTAAACAACTTAATCGTAGCCAGGAGGACGATGAAATTTTTGGGTGTAAAAAGTATAAAAATAATAAAACGCTTTAAAAATTAAAACAAAAATTCAGTTCTTTCCAAATTTCAGTTGTGTTGACGTACCCCCAGACTTCTCTTGAGTACCCTTAGGGGTACTTAGCCACTGGTTGAGAAACACTGCTCTAAGCACACTAATCCAAACACTATCACCCTGAGGCTCCTCCCCGCACTCACTCCAATCCCCCTTCCCTCTATCACTTGCTCTAGGGATGTTAAATAGCAGTGAGGAAGTTAATTGCGTAGTCAGTGGAATTTCCATCAACTACTAGATTAGTCGATAAGGAGGTTCACTGCAGCTCTGC
>JANRFK010004149.1:2924149-2948161 GCA_030068395.1 Apalone spinifera | reverse complement strand
GCTGCTGCCTCTTCAAATAGCCAACTCCCTGCGAGCACCAGCTCCTGCCTGCCCCCCACCTGTAAACATGTAACCGCTACAATTTCCAGCTGTTACACGTTTACATAAATACCCAATAGTTAACATCTCTACTTAGCAGTACTAGTCATTTACCTGATTAGCACAACTATTGCATAACCTTCCAGAGATTCAAGTGATCTTACCAGAACGCGGATATCACACTGGCTCATGCTTTTTCAGGTCCCATAGCTGAATTTCAAATTCTACTAAGCTAATATGCTATGCGGTCCAAACTAGGGATGTAAGCAACTAGTCGACTACCCAATACACATAAGCTTATTGGATAATCGAGTAGTCACTCGACTAGTTGCTCCCCACCCCTTCTGCCTCTAAGAGAGAGGCAGCAAGGCGGGGGGGGGGGGAGAACCAGGAGCTGGTGCTGGGGGGAGCCGGCTTAGAAGTTCATGCCTCTCCCTTGGAAAGAGAGAGGCACAGTGGGATAGCGAGCGCCCCTCTTATCGACTAATTGAGTAGTCGATGGAAATTCCATTGACTACTTGATTGACTGTAATTTAACATCCCTAAATCCAAACTCTCTCCACTTTCACCAGGAAGCCAAGATCTGGCAATTTGACTTGGGCAAGATCAAGAGAAAAGAAAGCATGCTCTTCACTTGTCCAGTCAATCCTACTGTAATCCATCCATGAAGAACCCAGACCCACTATTTAGGAAGGGTCTGGGCTGGCCACTCGCCACCACTCCAAAACCCACATGGCAAAGCAACAAGTTACTGAAAGCTATCCGTGCTGACTTGTGTAACCCTCCATACCTCCTCTCCTCTCCGACTTAAGCTTAGGAAACAGCAGCAGACTAGGTGAGCTCCAACTGCACAGCATCTGCAGGATTACTACAGATAAAGGAAGCAATCCCCCATGGAGCAAAGGAAAACACAGGGGAGGCACAGAGCGCTCAGACACAGAGAAAAGCCAATCATCTGTTCAAAATCCTAATGGAGATTTATGACCTTAACGTCTCCATCTACTACTATGACAGGTAACACTGGTAAGACTTAAGTGACAGAGACAGTTTAGATCAAATCAAAAGTGCACTGCCACAGAAGAAAGCCTGTCCATCTGCTGCCTACGCTATGACTGACTCTTCTCAGTGCCATTACTCACTCAAGTTCCTAATGACCACATCAGCAGGATAATCTGAAAACAGTACAAGCCTGGGCAACTGCAGTACAGTGAACATTAGCGATAAGCACAGATGAAGGGCACTGCAGGCTTGCGTTTTGCCAAGAATTCCAGTTGTTGGACAAACCTATTAAAAAAATTAAAAAGGAACCATTTTCCAGTATCCGACCCCACAGCAGCACGTTGATAGCCATCAACAAACCAGGTGTTAACCTCGTTTTAACCGCAAGAAGGGACAACCTACAGATCAAGTTAGCCAGACAGACCTACGATGGAGGTTTACAAAGTTTCCATAATGAATTCTCTTGCTCCACAAATACCACTACTTAGATCCTGTCCAACATACATTTTTGGTACTTTTAAAAGAACATAAGAATGACCATGCGGAGTCAAACCAATGGTCAATGTAGCCCCGTATCCCATCTTCCAATAGTGGCCAGTGCCAGATGCTCGAGCAGGAATGAACAGAACAGGGCAATCACTGAGTAATCCACCTCTGTTGTTCAGTCACAACTTAAAATCAGTCATAGGTTGAGGGACACATGCATGGGCTTCCATCCATGACCATCTTGGCCAGGAGCAGGCAAGATACGGCCCACAGGCCAGATCTGGTTTGCCAAGCCTTTGGATCTGGTCCACAGCCTGCTCTGCCAGGACTCTCAGGCAGGCTGCTCCATGTGCTCAAAGCGGCTGGCTGCTCCATGTGCCTCTGTCACATGCCGGGAGAAGGGGGGGGCAATTTGAACACTGCCCCCACTGTAACCCAATCATTGCAGCTCCCGACTGAGCTGGAGGTGAGGGCAGCGTGTAAAGTCTTCCCCCATCCCCCCTAACAGCACAGAGAGGCACATGAACAGGCAGCTGCTTCAAGTGGCACGTGGCTGCAGCAGGCAGGGAGCCTACCTGAGGGTCCCAGTGCCCTGGCTGGGAGCTGCTTTGGTAAGCACCTCCTGGCCAGAGCCTGCATCCCACTCCCTCCCACACCTCAACTTCCTGCCCCAGGTCACCACCTTTGCACCCCTCCACCCCATGTCACAACGCCCTCCTAGACCCTGCACTCCCCCCTACATTCCTCTTCCAGGCCAGAATCCTCTCCTGCACCCATACCCCCTGCTGGATCCTGCACCCCAAACTCCTGCCTCAAGTTACAACCCTCTCCTTCACTCAAACTTCCTCTCAAACCCCACACTCTCCCCTAAACCTCAATCTCCTACCCCTGACTTCCTTCTGCACCCAATCTCCATCCCAGACGCAGCACCACCACCCCTAGAAAAGAGCAGCCCTTGATCACTTACCAAATTTTGACATAGTCCCCCATCAAAAATCATTGCTCACCCCTTATCGTGGCTAATAGCCACTGATGGACCTATTCTCCAAGAGGTATAAAATACAAAGACTTTAAAAGCAAGTAAGAGGCACAATTCAACAGGTCAAGCTAAACAATTTACATCAATAAAAAACCAAAATAAAGACATATCAGAAATGTAAGGATCAAAATCAGTAATACTGCAGCGTGTAATTCATATTCAACTGAAGAAACAATGCCACCAACTACTAACAGGACTGATGATTCATGTAACAAATTAGCTACTAAACTGTGAAAAGCTTTAAGAACACTGAATATTTTGATTAAGTCAGTTCATCAGATTCAAACAGGTATTAACAGAATACAAAGAATTCTCCATTACCATGGGAGAGGGGAGCAGATAACTTCAGTTATTAAACTACAGAATGGGGATTTCAGCTCTTGACTTAGACTCATCCCTTGCAGCAGGGCTACTCAACTTTGAAAGCCCTGGGAGCCATATGGCGAGTAGCCCTGCCTTGCAGTTTGCCACCATTCACAAATGAAAACCGACTCAAGGACAGACTGCAAATTGAAGAGTACAAAAATAGCTGCTGCAAAGCACAGTAAAAAGCGCACACAATCCCTGCGCCAGAGAGACAAGAAAACTTCCAATGCTGGGAATTCACTTGGACCGTGGTTCTTAAACAAGGTGCTATCCGGGAAACAATAGGGCACCAGAGGGAGGCCAACAGAGTGCACACTGTTACCAGACCACAGGAATATGCTCAGTGTCTGTGTTCTCCCCACCCCCTTTCTACTCCCCCCTGCACTTCTAAACAGCATTCCTCTGGAATGGGTTCCAAATTAATTCCTAGAATAGAAACAGATACAAGCAACAGTATCTATAAATAGCAAGCAAGGATTCAGACATATCTGACACTCTTGAACCGCAAGCAGCAAAAATGTGTATGCCAAACCACTGCATGCCACTGCACTAAGTGCACCTAGCCCAAATACACATTAGAAATGGAAAACACTAAAAGGTGAATGATAGCTCTGTACATGAAAAAGCGGCTGCTTAAAGTTTGCACCAGAGAGAACCACCTTAACACAGATCTACAACCTTCTCAGCAGATCACGTTACAGCTTCCAACATAAAATCCAATGGCTAAATTACCAGCCATCAGAAATGTCACCACAGCAAATGCTGGAAAGTGAGCTAGTCTATTTCTAAAGAGTTTTCCCATCCAGTAGGTATGTTAGTCTAAAATCGGATTTAATAGATTTTTATTATCTTCAGAGTTTTGGTGGTGACCACAATGGTGGTCAGATACTGTGAAGTGTGTGTATTTGCACAAGGGGGACTTCTCCAGCAGTAGCACAATATCAACAAATTGCTTCTTGTTGCTCATTAACAATGTGCTTTGTCACTGCACAAGACACAAAATCAGGAGAGCTCCTGACCCAAAGATCTTAGGAGCTGAGTCAAGCAAAAGGTTCCCAAACTATGGCGTGCAAAAGCAGGATACAGGACTGTGGCCAGCCAGGGGTCTAGGTCAGGCCAAGGCAACAGTGGGGCGAGTGTGCCAAGTCCCCAGCAGTCAATAGGGGGCAAGGAAAGCACATTGCACTCAGAGCAGCCTGATGTTTTCCCCGCTGCTGTCCTTCCCCAGAAAGGACAGCCTACTGGCTGCAGCCCACATATTTTAAACCTTCCAGAGCCTTCCAACCATGGGGCTCCAGGCAGAAGGGAAGGTGGGCATGGAACTTTGATACTCAGTAGTGCACTGCCATATGCTCCTTCAGGAATAAAACCAGCTCGGTTCTGCCTACACATCAGGCATGAACTAGGGATGTTAAATTTGGACTAATTAACTAATCTAATAGTCTATGGGATTTCCATCGACTATTCGATTAGTCTGTAAGGGCGCCTCTGCCTTTGAACTGTAGCAGCGCAGCTCTCTTGCTACAGTTCAAAGGCGGAAGCCCCGCAGGGATCAGCAGGGGAGTATCCCACTGGCCTCAAGCTTCCTGCGGAGCGTCTTTAACTGAATAGTCGATGAATAGCCCCATTGGGGCTCTTATACGTTTCAAAAGCAGAATCGCAGCAGAAGCGACATGAGCGAAGACTACTTCGGTCCCAGCTGGCGCTGTTTCCCGCTGTATCTCTACCTCCCCTGCCCCCCCAGGAGACGGTGCTGGGAGGAACCAGCTTTGAAGCCGGTTCCTTCTCCCCTCTGCACTTGCAGCCCCTCTCTGATACAGCTTATATTATCGGATAGTCGACTAGTTGCTTACATCCCTAGCATGAACACCCTCCCACACACACACTCTCTCTCTTCAGTGAGACACTTTCTACTCCCAATGGCTAGGAGCTGAAGGGGAAGTTAACTAGCTGTTTCTATGCCCATATTAAAAAAGTTACTTGCTTTACCAACCTGGAGCTTATCTTGTGCACATGATCTTGATGAAAACTCATAGATATGTATATTTAGTAAAGTTTACTTTTCCAACTGAAAAGTTATCAGAAGGCCAAGTTCTTGGTTAGAACTTTTTTGTCAGGAGCTCAGGTGTGAATAATCATCATGGGAACAGAATAGAGAAGGACTAAGTTTTAGGGTGTGAATAAAAGTGCTCACCAAAGCGCTGTGGTGTAATTCCAGCATGTGGGCACTGCAGATACAAACCAAAAGGTTGCTATTTTACAGTAATGGAGTCCTGTTCCAGGAGGACAACAATCATGGAAAATAGGAGCCTTTTAGTTTGACCCTGGAGCATCTGCATGAGGGAGTTAAAGCACAGCACTTTAGCATGCACTGCTTTTCACACCTATGCAGTTCAACAGTGCAGACATGCATTTATGAGGTATTGTCTGACTAGTTGAAAATTAGCTAAACAGTGAGATTTCCACTAACTTCAATAGTCACTCTATAGAACAGTGTTCTAAGTTACAACTAAGGTGCCACAGGACTACTCATCTGATGAAGTGGGTTTTACCCACTAAAGCTAATGACCCAATACATTTATCTATCTCTAAGGGCATGTCTACATAGTACCGTTATTCCAAAATAACCTACATGATTCCAAAGTAACCAAGAGCGTGTCTACGCTGCAAGCTGTTATTTCAAAATAATGGCAAGCTGTACTTTTTACTCCAACTTCTGTAACCCTCATTTCATGAGGAGTAAGGGAAGTCGAAGGAAGAGTGTTCTTCCTTCAACTTCCGGCTGTGCAGACAGCACCAAAAGCCGAATTAAGATATTTCAACTTAAGCTATGCAACTGATGTAGCTCAAGTTGCGCAGCTTAATTTGACTTTTGCCCTGCTGTGTAGACATGGCCTCAAATGCCACAGGACTGCTTGTTGTTTTTAAAAGTTACAGACTAACACGGCTACGCTCTGAGATTTTTAAGTCAGTTAGGTCCACCACCCAATAGCCAATTTAAATTTGTTCCCCTTAATTTCAATTCTTTAGTACTGTTTGTGCATCCTTGAACCCTTCTAAACAATTCCTCTTTCACTCTGAAACACACAACCTTCAAATATTTGTAGGCTTATCATAGATACTGCCAAGCATTCTGTCATCTTAGTCAAGCTTTATATATTTAGCTCTTTTAAATCTTCCCTCTGAAATCAATTCTTCCAATCACTTGATTATTTCCTATCTATTTCTCTGAACTCTTTCCAATGTATCAGTATCCTTCTGGTGACAAACATGTCCAAAAGAGAATACACTATTCCTAGTGTAATTACACCAGAGCTATACAAAGAGGGAACATTATCTGCCTGGTGTCTTAAATAATCACTCTGCATACTCCTACCCACTCTACACTGGACTATTTAGTTGCAAACACTCATATTGCCAATTCCTATCTTCATGGCTGCCTCTTAGATCATTTTCCTTATCAAGATTCCCCCTTGTTACTGAATCTGTTTACCTGCTTCCCCCCAGGAGTAACACCAGCATTTTTCTAAACTGAATCTCTTATTTCTGATCTAAATCTTTTTATTTTTTGTCTTCACTGTCATTTGCAACTCAAAATTTAGTACCATCTGCAAATGTTATTCATATGCTTATATGATTCTAGAACGGAGGAGACCAAGGACAGATATTGACCCTCCCCCCCACCCCACATTCCACTAAACCAAAACATGATATGCTGCCATCCTCAAGATATAAATGATTAATTTCTACAACCCCATCAATAAGTAAAGAGAGCCCAAGGAGGCTCTGGAAACTCCTCAGAGGTTTTTAAGAATAGGCTTGGACCAACACCTGTTAGGAATAATTTAGGTTTACTTGGTCCTGACTCAGCACAGCAGGCTGGTCTTGATGACTTCTCAAGTCCCTTCCAGTCATACATTTCTATGGTTCCATCCACAAAATACTGCACAGAAGTAGGGCTATGAGAGTTATGTGCCTACCCAATGTGGAATATAAACTAAAAGCAGGTATAATCTAGATCAGCCGATGGATGAATGTTCAAATTTCCCCACCTCCTTTTAAACAAAAAAACCCAAACACAACCAATATCTGTCTTATCAGCTCTGCCTTACTTCCTAATTCAAGCTTTTTATATCTTTCTTAAAGAAAAGAATGTTTAAAGGAGTCAAATATCTCGGTCATAAATTTTATTCCTCTTCTCTTTTAGTAAGGGACCTACTTTAGTATTTCTTTTCCTCCTGATGTTCAAAAAAGCACTTCTTATTCCTCCGTTAGGCCAGCACTGACTGGGGTCTGCTTTTTTCCCCCCACCCTTTAGCTTTCCCTCTGCAAATCTTAACTTGAGCCTTTAGCGGCCATCCCCTTCTCCAATTCCAGTACAAGGTTTTAATCTCCTCTCCTTAACTCTTTGAGCTAGTCTCTAATAAAGTTCCACTGTGGCTGCTACTTCATGGTTCTTGCAATCTTTTTTCTCAGAGGAACTGTAGCCTATTGCCCTTTAATTAGTATTTATTACAATTCCCCACATTTCTTTCACACTGATGGGCTTTAATATTTATGACAACTTTTCCACCAAGTTCCTCAAAACTTTTTTTCTGGATATCTAACACACCTACACTATGGCATTTTGTGAACCCTCTCTTTTTTTTGCTGAACTAAGGTGGCTCTTTGTCTAAGGTTCCATGTGCCATGTTTTAAACTTCTGTTATCCACCTCGTGAAAATTACAAACCACATTCCATATGCCAATGGAGCTTGTAATTTTCATGAGTGCTCATAAAATGTAATCCTCAGAGAGCTACTTATGAGGCTTCTCCGAAATTGCAGCTGTACAAGCACTATCAACTGAGTTTGTAATCACCCTGAGCACCAAAGAAAAATACTGAACTTATGGAATTCACCTATGCTGCTCGATTTGCATAGAACAAGGAACTTCCAAGTAGCATCAGCTGCCAAACTTGTAAGTTGCATGAGACAGCAAACACTGAGTAGGGTTTGTGGAAACCTTGCAAATCAAGCCTGCAGTTGAAATTACTATTTAAAAAAAAGAAAGAAATACACACGAACACCCTCCATCCTCACACAAGTTATACCATTCTAGCGCTGCTTTGTGACCTTTGCTGGAATAAAGGCCTTAAAAAGCAACAGAAGAGGGTTTTTTTATTTTCATGTAGCACCCTTGGGACGTGACAAAAATAATCAAGTGACAAGCACCATTAAAAGTTTCTCCACACACAACAAAAATTCCCTGACCAGAACTGCAACCCCACCCCCAATCTCCAAAATTCGATTTAATTAAGATTATGGAGTAAAACACCTCTCGTCTCTCTAAAGCATTTCCTACACCAAATTATTAAATTAAATCTGATGATACAATAATCCATTAATACTTTGTTTTAAACAGACATTGGAAAGTCAGGGAAGTCACAATTAAAATTTAAAAACTAATCATAACTCTGCCCACGTATCACTGCCCACTCTCAATCTACAATGGAAGTCTTCAATATGGAAACAGGCCCACACAAAACTTTTCCCTTCTTCTCTCCCTCCCCCCACCCTGTAAGCTGGACAACCAACTGCTTGCTACCCACCCTTTGTATACAAGCTAGAAAACACTAAATTACTAGTATGACACACACACACCACGCCCACTGTATTTTGGACATCCCCCTGATTTAGGCAGAAGGTATTCTGTCCCTTCATCCTCTCTGTATGGCTCAAGAAACCCTTCTTACAGATACATGGCAGGGTGCAATCTAGTACATCCTCCAAATACAAGCCAAATATTTCCATGTGCTTCATGTGCTTAATTTACAACAAAGCAGCTAGAGGTTACACTGTCATAAAAAAATCTGATTACTGATTTCAGGGATGGGAATCTTTAATTTATAAACTGGAAGAGTGAGTCAAGCAAATATAAGGCTGGTGTTAAAAAAAAATGGCCAGGAAGTTCTTTTCTAACATAAAAGATATTTTCTGTTCAACTCAAAAGTTGTGTACAGGAGGCCCCCGACTTGTGACGCGATTGGTTCCGGGGGAAGCATCGCAAGTCGGGGGCATCATAACTTGAACCTGCATTTACAATAGGCGCTGTGCACGGTCATAAATGCAGGCCAAGGACATAAGTCGGGGATTTCCAGCCCCTTCCTCACTTACAAAAATGGTTGTAAGTGCGGGGGGTCGGAACTCAGACGTTCACAAGTCGGGGGCCTCCTGTATCTAGAAATAATTTAACTTACTGCGTGTATGCTTCTTTAAAACAAGGTCCATTGAGACATACTACCATAAATAGGGCCCACTATTTTTTTCCAACAATACCCTCCAATATATACTAAAAAGAGATGCAAGCAGCCACCTGCATATTTGACCACTGAAAGAACCTAAACAGCAGCACATCTGTGGCAAGATGAGGGGGCTCTGAAAGCTATAGAAACCCACTTGCAGTTTTTACGTTCCAAGTTATAAAAGAGCTACTTTGTTTTATTACACCATTTCACCCTCAACTCTGCTCATGTGGATTTCACCAACACCCTCCACTTCAAAACTGAACCGTGCAACTGAAGGGAATCTGTCAGACGATCACTACAATTACAAATACAGGTTAAACCTCTCTTGTCCCAGGACTCTCTGGTCCGGCAAGATCATGGATATTGCTGGACCAGAGGGCTGGGTGCCCACGGCAGCCCTCGCAGCCCCAAGGAGCAGAGCCATGACAGCTCCAGCGGCCCGGAGGTAGCAAAGCTGCGGAAGCCCTAGTGGCCCCAAGGAACAGAGCCCTGGTGGCTCTGGGGAGTGGAGCCACAGCTGCAGCAGCAACCCCAACCCCCCACCGATGCCCCCGAGCCGTGGCAGTGCTGGAGCCAGGAAGCCACAGCAGCCCCAGTATAATGGAGTCCAGCAGCCCCGGGGAACAGAGCCCCGGCACCCCAGAGCTGTGGCATGGTCAGTGCCTGAGAGCCGTGGCAGCCCAGCCACAGCAGCCCTGGGACAGTGGATTCTCAGCAGTCCCTGGGCATTGGAGCTGTGGCAGTCCTAGGGTGAGTAGCACTTGATGGCCCCAGGGCAGCAGAGCTGCAGCGGCAGGGAGCGGCCAGTGGAACAGGACACGGAAGGCCTGGGGGCAAGGGAGCTCCACCAGGTCTGCTGACGGACCCCAGGAAAGCCCAGAGTCCAGTCAGCAGAGGGATGGAATTGACCTCTCCTGGTCCGGCAAACTCCCTCATTCAGTACCAGTCAAGGTCCCGAGGGTGCTGGACCAGGGAGGTCCTACCTGTATCACTTTTGCACCTGTAAGAAAAGTCACTAGACAAATATTTTAAACGTACGCCCAATCTTTTCAACTGTTCTAGTAGATGAACTATGGGAAATCTGTACCTAACTCTCTCAATTAAAAAAAATGCTATATATGAGGGAGGAGGGAAGCATGGTAAAACAGACAAAACATTACAAGTTGATGAACTTTGGCTACAGACTATCAAGCAGAAGAACCGAATTTTAAACCAAAAACTTGCTAAAACATTAATCTGCGAAGTATGCTGTTGCCACCCATATACTTATTTCTAACATCGCTTCCTGGACAGCCTTCTGTAAGATATAGGCCTGTCACTGTGCCAGTATGTTATTGTAATAGCTGGAAAGTCATGCTGTCATTGTAAATGAATTAAGAGAACAGCTTTATGGTAAGTGTAAAGCGCACAGTTGCACATGTCATTTTTAAGGTGTACTGAACACATAAATAGCCTTTGTGTATTACAAGCACAGTCAGCACTTCCTCCAAAGAACAGGGATTTTTAAGTACTACCTTAAATAGAAGGTATTTGACTAGAATAAGGTGAAACTAAAAAAGCGCGCACAAAATATTTCTCAACAAATCATTGTGTTTGACAACAGCCCGGACGTTTAAATCTGGGTAAGTTTTCGTTCACCACCCACTCTGAAGCTTATATAGCCAAGTAGAGGTTAACTGCCAAATCTGCCACTCTTTCATTACATGACCTTGGGCAAGTTACATATCCCATTTGTGTTCTATATATAGAACACCAAACACCACAGTATCCAGGCAACGGCTATGTGACTCAGTTTTCCCTTGTGCAATATATGAGAATAATGCTCACCTGCCTTTGCGTAGTGTTTTGAGACCCACAGGAAAGAGGCATTAGGTAAGTGATCAGTTTTGTCATCCTGACTGATCTTGCAATGAAGTCATAATCCTGAGTTTGTAACATCAGACTGTGGTCATGAAAGTGAACATGAGGTGACATACACAGCAATACACTGACTGTCAGGGTCAAATAAAAAAAAAAAAAGACAGACGGCATATAAAGCAGAATCCCTCCTGATCACTGTAATTATTGAACTTTTAACCAAAAAAGTAAAAAATTTTTTACTCTTACTCATTTATAAAAGCCCATTTGAAAAATTAGAAATGCATACATTACAATATTTATTGTTAGACTTGTAGCGTATATATTTCTCCTCCAGAGCCTAGGATTTTGGGTTGGAGTCCCACCCACACCTACACTTTCCCCCCACCCATGGAGCAGATGGGCAGCCAGCACCAGCTTCCCCAGGGCTGAAGATGGCATCAGTTGAAGTTAGGAAGGCGGGGTGGGTCCTAATGGCTTAATGGATATATGGCATCAGCTGTTGGTAGAATCTTTTCGCACAGGTAAGGAGGAGAGAGAGAGAAAGAACACTACTCAACATATTTTGTTTCCAGCAATCATAGAATCCTAGGGCTGGAAGATACCTCAGGAGGTCATCAAGTCCAGCCCCCTAAAATACACCAATCTCCTTTAAAATTACTCCGACTTCTCCAAAATTACAGATACCATTTTAAATAGTGAGGTTAAGAACCAGTGTTCCCTCTAAGCTGCAGGGCAGCACAACTTCACAGGTGATTAACCAGCCCCACCCCATCAGAGGCTCAGGGCAGGGAGCTGACTGACTGGGTGGGGCAGATTAATCACCTGTGAAACTGTGCTGGGGCACCTTAGAGGGAACACTATGTAAAAACTCCTATCTTAAAGTCAGAATTGAGGTCAAGAACCTAGAACAGGGCTACTCAACTTTGGAAGCCCTGGGGGTCACAACGATACTCTCAGCACATGCCGAGGGCCGCAACAAAAGTGTGGTTGCCTATACATGCAAATATATATGTAAATAGTCTTTGTATTCATGACCGTCAATGTGAAAAACTAAGGCAAGCCCACACAACAGGCAGGTCCCATTTAAGTCAGTCCTGCCGATATTAATAAAATGCAATATTTACCCAATTTCCACCCATATGTCAGCACTTTTAATGAGCAATGACAGTCCAGGAATTTAACTATTAAAACACATCTCAACAGAAGACCATTACATCGACTCGCCGTTGTGGAGCATATTCCCAGTGGAGGCCATGTTCAAAGGATCCCACCCATGGGCCACACGTTGAGCCCTGAATAAACCCAAACCGCACCACAGGCCATGTGTTGAGTAGCCCTGACCTAGAACAAACATTAATTCTGTTACAATGTCTACTGGCAAGTAAAAAATAAAAAGGAATGAAATAAAATAAAAATAAAGAGAGGCTGGCAGGAAATCAGTAACCTGAGGTGACAAGGAGGAAAAAAAGTGACTAGTGAAAACTAGTGTATGAAAATAAAAACTGCGAATTTAATGAGAAGCCAGAGCAGGATTTAACTTTACACTGGAGACATTTCAAGTGAAAAGTCCTTTAAAAACGTTTTCCTGGGACCCATTTAATTAATCAGAAATGTAATGAGGACAGGAGGTATGAACAATATTTGGCTGTTTAAGAGTTCAGAGGACAGTGCTGTCGACTTATAAATCATATTTTGTATACAAACATTTCTCTGGATGGGATTTACAAAGCAGTTTAAGGAGATAGGTACTCAAGTGCCTTGAAATTCAATAGCATTCAGTGGACTAGCAGGCTTCTTTGGGAAGAGAGTCTGGGATTTTGAAAGACATCTCAGTATTATTAAGAGATGAAGTATTTTAAAAACCCAGAAGCTCAGGGGGTAGCTGAGTTAGTCTGTACAGGATAAACTTAAAAAAACAACAACAAATGGTCTGGTAGCACTTTATAGACTAACAAAACATATAATTGGTGGTATGAGCTTTCGTGGGCACAGTCTATTCTTCAGATGATCATAGTTTTAAAAACCCAGTTTGATAAAGGTGCTATTTTTGCATTTCTCAGTTTGAGCAATGAAAATCAATGTTACTTACTCGCAAACTCTCAGTGCTGCAATGTTTAGGTTTCAAATGAGAGAAATAGTAGCGCAAAACCAACTGTTTTCTTGTTTGTAAACAAAGGTATGGAAACATTCTTTGATTGCAAAATGTTTCTATGAAACCTGAGACCAGTTTTGGGCCATATCTTAATTGACAGCATGCCTTTAGCAGAAAAATATTTTGTTTTGGTTTTTAACAATGTACATTTCAGAACCACAGGGAAGTAGATGTGACCATTTATATGTATAATTAGCCCAGGATTTCAACAAAATTTGAGACAATTAAAGCCTGCACCCTATTTTGTGTAGCACTGTGCGCCCTGAACTCACACTGGCTTCAATGAGTTAAGCCTGGTGAACCGTCACCAGCCTGGGCCCCAAAACGCTGAGAAACATGAGCTCTAGACTTTCCTGTTGTCTCTGCCCCTGTAAATGAAACAACCACTATAAACATAATTGTGGATGAACTAATCCATTTTGAAATCCTGTTTACACTCCCTCATATATTTGTGTTTAGCAAAATATATTCAGGCTTCACTACAACCAAGGTGAGGGGTTTATATATGTGCGCATTTTGTGTGCTGTTTTGGTTTTGTTTGTTTGTTAAGTTTCACCAAAGTCAGCTTATAAGCCACATTTATGTGAGGTCACTTGGTCTGGCAGAAAAGCCACAAAGTCTACAGCTCACATTTCTCAGAAACTGGAGGCTGCACTGCATTTGTTTTGTTAAGTTGCAGAATTAACAGCATGTTTAAACAACTATCCATTCCTTCTCTCTTTTGAAATCTCACAAAGTCACCAAGAGGTTATTTCCCCACTCCACCTCCCCCCACAAAAAAATGCTGAGTGGCTCATTTTACATCTGAAAAACGTATGCCCCAAATTTGCTGTTTATATTTAAGTTTACATTACACCAGTATCTTATCAATGCTGACCGAACTCCCACACAAACTTAAACCAGGTGATCTCATAACTTTACACTCTATTATAATAAAACCAGAATGACCCAATTAATATTGGGCTAGGCATAGTAAAAAAAAAAAAACATACCAGAGAATGGGAAGACAATCATTGTGCTCCCTGCCTAACCTCATCTCTTCCTGTTTCACATCATGTCTCATCTAAGCTACACTGTAAATTCCTCTACGCAGGGACTTTTATTCATTTGTCAGTGCCAGGCACACCTATGGTACCAGACTAAAATTTGTTCCCTGACCTAAAGTACATGAATCTGCATACACGCAACAGAAATGCAGATACACAAAAATAAGCACTTTCCATGTCTCTCGAGTACAGAACTTATTTTTCCTGAAAGTTGCCACACCACCCATCCCCTACTTTGTCTACACCATAGCCAATCCAGTTTGAACTCCTGTCATCGAGTGCATCCCATTAACAGCTAGCTGCTCTGTCAGAAAGAAGAGATCACCAAAAAACACATACAAGGGTTTACACTCAGGTGCATCATTCTCTCCCATGTGAAATGTAGAGGGGAAGAAGCTGCAATGGTTAGCTTTCCCAGCAAGGTCTTTGGGTGGAGGGGACTGGGAAAGCACCAGCTAGTTCTTGCCCACTGAATTCCCTCACATCAGAATCCTGCTGCTGGCAGCTTCCTTGGACACTTAATTCTCTTCCATCTGGTCTCTCCTAATTTCGGTTCCAATCCCATAAACATTTACAACCCTTTTATAAGCAGAGAGAACAGTTGCACAGACCGACTCAGTGTCTGAAATTCACTTGTGCTGGACTGCAACAAGCCTAGTCACTCAACACACTATTTTTGCTCACATTTTTGTTTACTGGGGATGTCAAGTCATTTTTTGTGAATGTGTAACTGCTGAAATTTTCTGAGGCAGTAGGGGTGAGGTGAGCCAGTACGCACAGGGATCCGGCTTAAAAGCTGGCCCTGCATGCACCAACTCCCACTTGCTCCCCACCCCCACCCCCCCCCGCCGCTGCCTCTGATACAGAGGCAGCAGTGGGGGGCAGGAGGAGCAGCAGTCTTGTGTCTTACAATAAGGGTTATCCAATGCTCCCAGGCTCATCAGTTAGCCATTTAAACGGATGCACTATCACATCCCTATTGTTTAAAAGCTAAAATTAAATAAAAGGGAAGGGGTTGACACATTTGAGCCTTTTTGGCCCCAAAATACTACCACATTTTCTCCTGTAGCCAACTGCATGTAACTGTTTAAAAATGTACAGTTGTCACATTTGATCTGCTCTCTGAGAGGCGGGGAGGAGGAGTTTATTTACTGAAAATAGTAATAAAATCATAACTGGATATTCTGCACTCCTTTCATTCCAGTGACCCACAAGCAAACCTATAGAACACTGGGAGCACAAGTGAGGGGAAAAAGCTATAATACAGAAACTTAAGTTTCCACGGTAAAACTGACATACCCTTTTGGTCCTGTAAATTAATCAGTAAGACTTTTAAGATTTCACTTCCTTATGTTTCTAACCACCGAGATTATTAGAAGATTATCAGAACTGAAGTAATGTTAACCATCTAATGCAATTTTCACCACAATTGCAATCTAGTTTGTGGGGTGGCGTTTTTGTTTTTTTGCACTTCAGTTAAAGAAAATGGAATCTCATGTGTTTCTACTTTCAGAATTTCACACTAACCGACTTCTGCAATATGTGAGCAGTAAAAGCCTCAAAATAAAGTTTTTTAAATGTTTTTAAAATACTATACACTTTTGTAAAATATGAGAGTATGTTAGGTACCAAATACTCTGCCCAGCCTTAACTGTGACACACACACACTGGCAATTCTACCCCTGTGCAAATGACAGTGGTAAAATGACTGAACCCTGACCAGAGCTACTTGCATGGTATTATGCATCTCTGTACATTTTGCCAGTACAGAGATGACCAACAAGGTCTCTATTCTGCAGCCACAAAAGTTTGGATTTTGTTAAAACGTGAATGTATCTTACTATCTTAGCTGTGCATTTAAAAAGAAATGAGAGAGATCCAAGTAAGAACTCCACTCAGCCTTTCAATTCTGTAGAAGTAATTAGTAACTCCCACCATCAAAATCACAAGTAACGCCACTTGGGTATCTTAACCTAAGGATATTAAAATATGATTATCTGGCTAATTGTATAGTCGATACAATTTGTATCGACAGTCGGTAAACGCCGCTCTGCAGAATTACAGCAGGGGCTCCAGGAGCCGACTCAAGCCAGGACTGAGCAGTCCTGGCTCATGCCAGCTCCAGAGCCACCCGCACTACGGCTCTGCATTTTATAAGAGCCGTTGGGCTCTTCCTACATTTAAAATGCAGCGGCGCAGCAATCAGCGTGAGGCGGAACTTCTCGGTCCCAGATAGTGCTGAAACCGACAACCCGCGTCACTGCGAACAGAGATTGCTCCAGCACTAGCCCCTGTTCATGGCAGCTAGGGTAGGCTGCTGCCAACAGAGACTGCTCTGGCACCAGGATCTGTTCACAGCAGCCAGGGCTGGCTGCAGACAGAGGCTGCTGCCAACGGCCAATCCTGGCTGCCATGAACAGGGGTTGCAGATAGAGGCAGGGGGTGGGGGGAGAGGCGCAACTAGTCAAGTTGCCACTCAATTATACGATAAGCATTTGCTTATCGGATAGTCAACTAGTCGCTTACATCCCTATCTTGACCTGTCTCCTTTTCAAAAGCCTGAGAGAACAGAAGGACCCTGTGTGCACTCTGAAGGTCAACGGATTGAGACTCCATCAAGTAAAGGGAAAAACAAGCTCTGGAAATGATGAGCACTCACCAAAAATATCCTGTTAGCAACCTCCTTTTGGGTAACCACTAAGCTCAAACACCTCAGCTTTGATGGTACCATACATTCAGTTTGTCTCTCAGTTAATGTGGAAAGTCCCAAGCCATATAGGTCTTTACAAAACAAAAACCAGCATCTTGAAATGCTCCAACCACAAAGTTGTAGCCAGTGCAAATGAGAGAACCCACTGTCTAAAACACTCCCTCTAAGAAGCATCATGAAGTGAGCACCCACATTCTGATCCTCCAGGTTAGCCCCCCATAGAGTGCACTAGAGCAATCTAACCACTGACCTAAGCATTGATCATTGCAAAAGAGGTTGATCTTCTTGTCAGAAGCAGATTAAAAGAAACATTTTTGTTCACTGCTACTATCTGGACATCTAGAACCAGCTGGGAATGTAACGTAAGTCCAATTACAAACTCTTCCCATCAAAGCATCCAACCCAACCTCTCCACCCACTGAACTGCTTTCCCCAGACTCATAACTCAAGCTTATCTGGATTGAGATTCAATCAGCCAGCCCTCCTCCGTCCCCCATGCTTAGTTTCCACTGGATAAGAGACTCATCTGCACCGAGACACATGAGTGAAGAACAATGCTGGCCAATACAATACTACTCATTTATATCACACTCATCCCCAAAGTAATTAAGCACCTAAACTTAATGTTTTGCCACAGAGATCACTCACATGTCCACATCCCAAACTGCACCCCCAACACAAGAGAAGCATGTGCAATCTAAAGCCAAAACAAAAATCTATTTCAGAAATAAATCAACAACAAATAATAAATGTCATTGAAGATGTAAACTCCTGCACCCTGCTATACACTTAAAATGTAGATCAACATAGTTACATCATGCAAGGCCAAGGTGGATTTTTTAAAAAGGCTTTATTTTTTAACCAAATCTTTCCTTGACTGAAATTGGATTATTTCATTATTTAAATTAGGTTTTCTTTAAAAAAGACATTTAAAATGAAATCTATGTGTGTTAAGGTCTGAACTTAAAAGCTCTTTAAACAGTTAAATAAAAAAAAACAAACACTGGATCCATGTAGCCTTATCTAAAGCACTGAGTTTAAGGATGCTTTCCTATATTAAAAAAAAAAATCGGGGAAAACATCTAACTTTTGAGGTCAAGCTTTATAAATATAGCACAGTATGACATGTCCCGACTGGCCAAAGTCATCATGTGTTGTAAGAATGTAAAATCCCATTCAATTAGTTAACTGGTTAAACGTTATGTTTAACAGGTTAACTGATTAAACAGAGGTGGGGCAGAGGAGCTGCTCTGCGCTAGAGCCAAGCTGGAGCAGCTCTGCCAATTAACGGTAAGGGTGATGCTTACTGGTTTACCATTCACATCCCTCACATGTTGGGACCTACCTTCTGTCTCCAGGGGACATCATCATGTGTCTCACCAGAATCATCCACCGAACTCATCTGGATGGTCTCATACTCCTCTAGTTTCTTCCTACCTGAGATCTGACTGGTTTAGTTCTCAAATTATGAGCTTTATGACTCCACCCACCATGGAAATTTACTCTCCAGCTTCTGGAAAAACAGTGATTTGCCCACCAACAACCAGGCTCTTACTTAGAGGCACCTCAAGTAAATGGCCTTGTTCTGTCTCCTTTCACATGTGCACAGACAGGGATACAAACCAACAATTCCTCAACCACCTCCCTCAGTCTCTAAACAAATAAAAATAGTGCAGTGCAAAAAGCACGTGGGTTACACAAGCAGAAATCAAAGGGCATGTCTGCACTCCAAGTTTTTGTCACCAAAAACTGACTTTTGGCAACAAAACAGTGAGAGCGTTCACACGGCAACATAACTTTTGTCGGGAAAAACAGTTTCAGAGACAAAAAGCTTCCACTTCTATGAGAGACTTTTCCCCCCCTCTATCATCAATGACAAGCCAGTGTAGACTCTGCTGTTTGTTTTGTGGACAGAACTGGCTTCCACCAATATCCCACAATGCCTGCCCTAGTGACTGTGCTCAGTGTTTTGATCTCTGCTGCACTGCAGACATGCGCTCCCCTTTCAAAAGTCCAGGAATATGACAGTTGAGTGAGCTTTTCCTTTTAGGGACCAAAAGCAAATCATTCGAGTGCTCCTGTTCTGCCCTGCACTAGGAACACTGCCGCAGGCAGACAGCTGCTCACCAGGAATAAAGCCTGCTTCTCAGCAGCTGAGGTGGCTGTGGGAAAACTCAGAGGGAATCCCAAGATGCACAGGGAACAGCTCTGCCATCTCACAACATTGCACTGTGGGAATGGGACACATACCCACAGTACATCGCCCACATTATCGATAGTCCCCTAATGTGGGCATGATCTGTCAACAGAGGAAGCAAGTATGAACACCTTCTAGCGATTTTTCTTGTGTTGACTTTTGGTGTCAACAAAATTTGGTAGTGTAGACATTCCCTTACATTGTTGTTCTTTTCTTTTTCTAGATGAGAGTTGGGAGGAAGGAGACAGAGAAAACTGGCTTGGCTGGAGGTTGTAAAAAAAAAAAAAAAAAACCACTGCATTTAGAAATATTTTCTAAGTACAGTTGACTTCTGATAATCCGGAATCTTTGGGACCTAGACTGTGCCGGATTATCAGATATGCCGGACTATCAGGAGGTACTATAAGCTGGTTTTATTTTATATATATATATATATATATATATATATACACACACACATACATACATACATACATACACACACACACACACACACACACACACACACACACACACACACACAGAGTATATACTGTATATAAAGTGTTTTTAACCGTTTTTATTGAATATACTGTAATGTTTTAGTTTTTTAAACCCTTTTACACACTTTTGGCTCGGTTCAGCTGCTGCTGCTGCCTTGTGACTCGCTTTTTGCCCAAGCTTACTCACTAGGCTCTTGCCATTTTGATGCCGGACTATTGGGAGTGCCGTACGATTGGATGCCAGACTATTGGAGTTTTATTGTATTTCTAAATACTTCTATACCTCCAGGTAAACAAGGAACACATGGCAAATGTAAACAACGTGACAAAGGCACAAAACACCATGACTGTTCAGACATGCTCACATAGTTTTCCAACTAGTTGGTTAGTAAACTTATTTTTTACACCATTTTTACAGACTGCCTACTGTATTTACTGTGATAATAAATAACAGACTTATCATGCATTTGGTTTTGGGTGTATTACTTATGAATTTCAAAACGTTTGTGTTCTAAAAATACTCCCACGAATATATCAATTATGTTTGTACTATTACTGCTGAATTTCTGAAATTAATTTTAACTGCTCAATATAATCAAACCTCCTACAATAAGATCTCCTGTTTAAAAAGTAAAGTTTTATTAGACGTTTATGAATTTTAACATTTAAAGTGTTCTCTTCCCCCCATTTGATATGTTGCTAGAGATAATAAATTTAGATAACCTTATAACTTGGTACAAGCACGTGCAGTAAAAATCATTTATTTACAATCTCTCTTTTCTTTTTAAGGTAATACAGTAACTCAGTGAGAGTGACTTTTATTACCATTTTGTTGCAGAAACCGTCTTAGATATAAGGGGTTATGAAAATCATCATCTGTCATGTCTACAAGTTAAGAGTTATCTGCAGTGCTGTAACTAAACATACATCAGACAATAAATTACCTATACCAAAACAAATACTGTCCTCATAATTTATGTAACAAATTCTCCTTTTAATCTATTTTCTGAGTAAATATTTCATTGGCATGGTTCAATCATAACATGGTTAAATACCACCTGGCAGAGCAAACATTCCTGAAAGATTGCTAAATACAGTGTCTGAGAAGGAAATTGAACAGGATGCAAAAAACACTGATGAGAAATTTCTTAATCTGGGTCTTTGACCGGTGGAGCAATGTACACAATGAACCAGTAACTAATACTTGAACAGAAGATGGGACCTTCTGTTTTGCAGAAACAGCTAGAATCAAGAAATGCACATACAGCAGAATATCTAAAAGAAGCAGCAGGAAAAACTCTATGAACAAACTTCCAATGTCAAGTGCATAGCCTCATCACAGACAACCGCAAAAGTAACAAAGATGAGAAGAAATCTAGAAAACAACAAAGGGAACCTGAAACTTACAACACACATGTGCAGTGGCCATTTGGTGCATCTTTCAGCTAATGACTTAACTCCAACAATAAAACAAAGTGTTGATGAAATGTCTGAAAAATTCTGTAACCAGCACATTGTTTCAGCTTCAAAGAGAGCAAGATGATACAAACTAATTGTCCCCAACATGTATGAGGGACTTCAGTAGTTGAAGATGTTATTAAGAACTGGTCTCTTGATAAAAAAAATTGTGAAGAAAGTCACAACAAAATAGATAGAACTATTCAGAAGATAAGCTGAATACACTGAAACCTATTTTCATAGCTTTGCACCAAATGAAGAAAGAGTGCTATGGTATTGCTGAGTCTGGAAAGAACTTCAAGAAACACTGAAGAGATACCCAACCACAAATTTGAACTGCAGGCATTAAACAAAACAGATGGATCAAGCATTTGCTCCAATTCATTTTCTCACCAATATTCTCAACCCAATGCATCAAGGTAATCTGTCAAGCTGCCAGAGATGATGCTCATGTGATATGGGCATCTAATAATTACTCATCACTCATGCCAACCACTATAATGTCAGTGACAAAGGTGACCATTCAAGCAGTACATGTTCACTGATGTTTTTAAAAAAAACGTTCAACTGGAATTAGTTACTAGCTAAGAATCCAGAAACAGAGTTTGTTCACGTGCTAAACCAGCTTTTGACAGCAGCAGCCTCTCCTGCAGACACAAAATAGGGATGTTAAAATTAGATCAATCAACTAATTGGATTTCCATTGACTATTCGATTAGTCAATAAAGGCGCTTCCGCTTTGAAATGTAGCAAGAGCCACCCGGCTGTTGCAACATTTCAAAGGCAGAAGTGCCGTGCCGCGTTCTGCCTTTGAAATAAATGTATAAGAACCGCAGCAGGGGCTCTAATGCATTTCAAAGATTGAAATGCTGCATGGAGGCTGGGGCCAGCGGGGAGTCCCCCACTGACCCTGGGCTCCATGTGGGCACTTCCACTTTGAAATGTATAAGAGCCCCTGCTGGGCGGCTCTTGCTACATTTCAAAGCGGAAGCACGCTTATCAACTAATTGAATAGTCGATGGAAATCCCATTAGTTGATTGATCTAATTTTAACATCCCTATTTTGTGCCTGCAGGAGAGGCTGCTGCTATCAAAAGCTGGTTTAGCACTTGAGCATACTCTGTTTCTGGGTGCTTAGCTAGTAACTACTTCCAGTTCAGTGTTTATTAAAAACATCAGCGAACATGTACTGCTTGAATGGTCATCTCTGGCACTGACCCTGGGCTCTATGCGGGCACTTCCGCTCTGAAATGTACAAGAGCGCCAGCAGGGACTCTTGCACATTTCAAAGATAAAATGCCACCAGTGCACCCCTTCCCCTTCCCACGGAGCTGGAGCAGGGGGGAAACCGACTTTTAAGCCAGCTTCCCCCAACACCACCCCTTCTTCCTCTTGCTGCCTCTTTCTGATAGAGACAGCAAGGGGAAGGGAAGCGACAAGTCTCCTAATATGTCAACTATCTGATAAGCTTTTACTTATTGGATAGTTAACTAGTCACTTACATCCCCAGGACAAAAGGAATATTTTCATCTTTCGGACCAATACATTCAAGGTTGAGAAACTGACTGGGAGATGAAAAAAGCAAGAAAACTTGCCTCTCTCCTCTTTCAGTATATGAATAAAAAAAGAGGAGGAGGGGAGGTATCTATTTGTTTGAAAAGTATGAAGAACAGCCTAAGCAATTTAGTAGACTGCCATCTCATTTTCTAGAGACTCAGGTGAGTAGGAACTTAATCTCCAGTCACTTTCACTTTGGCAGATTTGAAAATTTCCCTTGCTCTGAAATAATCAGTTTAATTCACTAACTACATTGAATCCCTTGGTTCCTTTAATAAATCATCTAGCTGTAAATGAGAAACATGTTTTGATAAGAGAAATCTATTTATCCAAAACAGTTAAGATATTTTTATGAAATAAAACGAAGTTTTATATGTTATGTTTAAATTCCAGTTACCATCCTAGTGCAACTTGTCACAAAACAAGAGCAGTCAATTACATAAATAGGCAATAGCTCCTTCACTATTTTCTAACATACCACAAACATACAATAAATAAAAATCTGAAAATATAAAGCTAAACAATTCCTTACGTAAACGTGGTTATCATGTACCTCCTAAAAAGCAAAAAGATGTACCAAATGTAAAGGCGTCATTTAGTTGTGAATCATCATGTTTTAAAGGTTATATTTACCAATAAGAATACACCTTTCTTTAGAAAATAAGTACAAATGGAAAAGCTTATTTAAATCAAGGCTTTCCAAAATCATGATTTAAATCGCCTGTTTGAAATCAAAGCAATTAAATCAGTCTACTCTGATCAGGGGTGTTAAAAATTCATATGCTCTAGTACCATAGTGAAGCTGATCTTACCCTCAGTGTAGACACAGCAGGCCGATGAAAAAATTCTTTCATCAACCCAGCTACCACTATTCAGGAAGGATTACCTATATTGATGGAGAAAAAAAATCATTCTGTCAACACAGGAAGCATCTACACCAGGACACTGCAACTACGATGCCCATAGTGTAGACTAGCACTTGGACTGCAAGCCGCATTCTGCCATCACAATTACAATGACTTCAGCAGCAGTATTCTGGAACTGAACCATTGAAACAAAGCAAAGATTGGCCCGATGTAAGTTAAAGATTCACATTTTGCTGAAACTGGTCTAGCTGACAGCTATGTATAGTACAAGATTTAAGATCAAGTGAAATGAATAGCCAACAGCAATTTCCTCTATATACAGTAAAACTCCATTGGTCCAGCATCTGATGGTTCGGCACTCCTGATGGTCCAGCACCATCAGGAACCCGGAAGTGCTCGGGGCAGCCGGACCATGGGAGCTGCTCTGTCTCCGGCTTCCCCGATTCAGCCGCTGCTGAAACTGACCAGC
>JANRFK010004149.1:2859297-2883688 GCA_030068395.1 Apalone spinifera | reverse complement strand
GCGCTGATTAGGCCTCAACTGGAGTATAGTGTCCAGTTCTAAGCATCACATTTCAGGAAAGATGGCAAAAAATTGGAGACGGTCTCCAGAAAAGAACAACAAAATTTAAAGTTCTAAAAAACATGACCTACTACAAGATTTACCCAGTGTTACTCAAGTCCATAAATCAATTTTTGTTTATTGGAAAATAACATGAAAATGTACAGGCTTCATAATAAATCATTGCTCTGGGTGCGGCTGGGATGAGGGGTTCAAGAATGAGAACTACTCCGAGGAGAGTACTATCCTAGCCCCTCTCACCGCAGCAACTTTGGGCCAGGTGAGACGTGCCTCTCCATGGCGGCTGCAGCTTAGCAGGCACAGGTAGGGGAGGGGTTCAGGTTTCATCTGTGTCCCTCTCCCCTGCACTCCCCAGCCAGAGTGAGGAATGCAGCAAACAGTGCACTTTCCCCTTGCTCTCTGACAAAAGGGAACAGCCAGCAATGTCCCTGTACGAATCTGGGGGTAAAGGGCTTCAGCCTCTCCCCACCCACTCCTTCCCTACAGCACAACTGGGGAGGTGGGAGGCTCAGAGCTGGGGTAGTCCAATTTGGTGGTGTTAGCTCTTACAGTTTAAGAGGAGTTCTTGAACAAAGACAAAAATGTCTTCAATATATAGTAGATGAAGGACGATTGAAAGAATTGGATTTGTTTCATGTGGAGAAGAGAAGACTGAGAGGTGACATAACAGCTTCCAAGTTCCTAAAAGGGTGTTACAAGGAGGAAGGAGAAAACATTCTCCTTACCATTTAAGGATAGGAGAACAGACACTGATCTTAAATTGCAGCAAGGGAGGTTTAGGTTGGTCATTAGGAAAAACTTCCTACCTGTCAGGGTGGTCGAACACTGGAATAAACTGCCTGAGGAGGCTGTGGAATCTCCATCATTTAAGATTTAACAGCAGGTTAGACAAACACCTGTCCAGAATGGTCTAGTTAATATTTAATCCTGCCAAGAGTGCAGGGGACTGAAGGGAACTAGATGACCTCTCAAGGTCCCTTCCATTCCTATGATTCTATTAAACTAATTCTCCCCCAAGTAGTACAATGAAATCCAAGAGTTGACTATTTTGAGTTATTTATTAAGAACTGGCCTATTGCGATGACAATTTGTGAAGAAATTCATGACAAAATAGAGCTCACAGCCAAAGTAGTCAACATCCGACTAAAGAGAAATGTAGAAGATATGCTGAAAATACTGAAATTTATTTCCATAGCCTTGGACTTACTGCAGAAAGATTGCTGAGACTCTTCAAAGTTGGAAAAAATTGCAAGAGAGATACCCAAAGTTAAATTGCAGGAAGCATAAAAGCCATTTGATCTAGCACTTCCTCCACCTAATTTTCTCACCAGTATTCTCACCCCAATGCATCAAGAAGATGCTGCTGTGACATGGGCATCTAATAAACACCAATCAATAATAATGAGACAAGGGAGGTGAGGAAGTATCTTTTATTGGACCAACTTCTATTGATGGGAGAGCCAAGATCTGTGTCTCAAAGGTTTGTCTGTCTCACCAGCAGAAGCTGGTCCAATAAAAGCTATAACTCATCTATCTTGTCTCTCCAATATCCTGGGACCAACAGCAACAACCACACTGCATACAACTAAAATAACGTCAGGACTGGAGGTTAGTCATTCAAAGCACAATTTGTTTGCTGATGTTTCACCCCACTGAATTTGAGGAAGTCACTAGCTAAGTACAGGTTGAACCTCCCTGGTCTGGCACCCTCAGGACTTAAGTGGTCCCAAACAAAAGAATTTGCCAGCCAGGGAAGGTCAGGAATCCGGGATCTCCCAGGGCCCCTCTCCTGGCTGCTGCCCCGGGACAGCCCAGAGGCCGGACCTCCTCTGGCTCACTTGCCTGGCTCTCCTGCCCCCTGGGGCTCTTGCTCCCAGCACCCAGTCCCGCATGTCAGCAGCTGATCTCAGCTGGGTTCCCTGAGTCCCACACTGGGGCAGCTGCTCCTATGGCTAGCTACCCCCAGGTCCAGGGCCCTGCAGGCTGTCACTGACCAGACCAGCAATGCTCCCAGCCACACACTGCCTCTGGGGCCAGGGCTTTCTGATCTAGCAACATCTGTGGTCCTGCTGGAGCATGGATATTGCCAGACCATAGATGAGAGCAGTTCAGCCAGTATCAAATTTGTTGAAGTGCTAAACTAGCTTTTGACAGCAGTAGCCTCCTCTGCAGGCACAGTAAGTCCAAATGAAGAAAATACTCTAATTCACACCAAATTGAGAAATCGACTGGGAGTTTAAAAAGCAGGGAAACTTGTGTCTCTTAAGTTACTTACGCAGTTATTCAAACTTTTAACTTTCAGACCAGAAAAGACTCATGTTCAAGACACTTAGGCAACTAGAAACTTAATTTAGCTCTAGTCACTCTATGAAATTTGAAAATTTTTCAAGGTGACCTGAGAATCAGTTTAATTCACTGACTACAGTTACTCTTTCTGTTCCTTTAGCTGTAAATGCGGACTGTATTTTGGTAAGAAAAGTTACTGCAGCCAAAGCATTTAAGATGGTTTTGTTCCATAAAAATATTTTTATTCCAGTTACCGTCCTAATGCAACTTGACAGAAATCATGAGCAAAAAGTTAATTGCCTAACAGGCAGACAATATATCATTCACCATTTTCTAACACTAAAATGTGCAGTTAGAGAACACTGAAAATACTAAACTATACAACTGCTTAAATAAAGGTCTTCTGTTATACTGTACCCTGCTCTAAGTAGCAAAAAGACATAAATAAGCATAAAGGCTCTGTTGACTTGGAAATCAACATGTTTTGATGATTGTCCACTAGTGAGAATGCACCTTTCTGTAGACAATAAGTACAAGTGGAAAAGGTGATTAAAATGAGTGATTTAAATAGAGGCTTTACCCATAATAATTTAAAAAGTGTGATTAAAAGTCACCTTGATTTAAATAGGCCTACACTGATAATATAGAAGCAGAAGTCTGGGAGCAAGGAATTAAGTCTTATTACCAGCTCTGAGATGACATACTTCCATCTGTGCCTCAGTGTTGCCTTGTGTACCTCTACTTCTTTGCAATGCCAGATGGATAACGCCTCCTTTGTAAATTTTTCATTTGTAAGTTTTTAAAGAAAATACATGATACCTTTAATGGCAAGGCGTGGAATTCCAGAGTTTGCATAGACTGACGTTTACAAGTAAATTCAATAAAAATCCATGTCATCCTTAAACCTTAAGTCATTTTCTGTATCAATTTGCACAGCTGGGAGGAGAGGAATTTTAATGATTTCTGCGCTGTCCATGAACTGGTGATTTACACATGGCTCTGCTCATATGAGGTCAGTGTCCCTTTAAGCTAGGAAAGGGCTAAGTCAGTCTCAGCTCCCCCTCTACATTTTAGGTTTTGGTACACTTTTATGTCAGCATAAAATGGATATGCTAGCATGACATTACTGGCTCAACACATTTTGTCTTTTATCATCAAATACACCCAGTCAGCTCCCACTAACACCAATCACAGTGAAGGGCTTCGCAATAACATTTTATGATAGAAGTCTCTTCCCGCTAAATTAATTTATACAGTCATCTGCTTTTAAATGGAACATAATCTTGTTTGTTATGGAGATTTATAATTCAATGGCACCCCATTAATTTCTCAACACCCTGATATGCTTTATAAAGAAGCTGTTCTTTTTATTGCTGCTAACACAGAAATGCGTCACTGTATCTCGTTAAACTGGTTAACCCCGAAGCTAGGGGCAGAAGTACTTTGTCACTCTAGGCTTATAATAGCTAGAGAATTACTCATCCATCAGAAGCTCTTAGCAAGGAAGAGCCTACTGTTTGTCTATCATGACTGATATTCTTCATTCAAGGCTACCTTAGGTCAAAAGAGGTTTAGTTTTAGGTCTCTGAATTCCTTTAATAAGTCACTCTAGACACTTGAGTGGAAGTTGACCCTCACCTCTGTCTAAATACCAGCAAGAAGTGACACGGAAAGTCAATTCTCCAGCCCACTCTGCATTCCCCAGAGACGGATACCACACGTCTCCCTGAGACTTCAGAGGCCGGCAGGCAGGCCTCTAACCCCAACCTAGGGGAACTGGCTGGCCATCTGACCTGACACGAGAGCAGTAGCTCCTTTCCCTCTCAGCGCATCATGCTCACCTGCCTGCCAGAAGGTGGCATGAAATTTTGCCTTCGGTTTCTCGGCCTACAGAGGCATGTGATAACTCCTCCTGCAGCTTTATTTCAAATTTCTGCTTCTCAACTTTAATGGCAAAATATAATTACAGTTTCATATTTAAAAGGCTTTTAAATTCCATAGCATTTTCTGCACCAAGACCCACAGATAAACAAGGTCTCTAGAATACAGCTTGGCAAGCTGACTAAAATTTTAAATACAGTATTTATGTTCGGATTTATTTGTTGCCTTAGTGACATGCCCAGACAGCAGAAACTGTACGCCCCATGAACACATGCCAAAGACCTGACTTGAAGTGTGTCATGGTATAAATGACCTGAATTCACAACAATGAAGCTATGTGCAGGTAACAAACCCGATGTTAATAATAATTAAAAAAAAATCCAGCCTTCATGTATGAGGTTGCTTATTGCTCTGCTGTTCCCATCTTTCCCCTCCTCCCATTGTTTTCAATAGGGTTTTCTCCAGCTTTATTACCTTGCTTTTCTTGAGACACCCAGTCCTGCCCTTGCCTCTAATCCAGGCTTGGTGGAAGATGAGACCAACAGTTAAGGAAAGGTCTACTCAGCTAGAGAAGCATAAGCACAGGACCAATTTCCCTGCAAGACCAACACTGTTCAGAATTGGCCCAAGACCGAAAACAAGCTGCTTTAAACAGCACCACTGAGGCGTCAGGTGAATTTAGGAGGAGCTATACCCAGAGTCAAGCCCTAATCTCCCCCGCTACATACAGAGGAATGGTATCCAATATCTAATGACTACAAAAAGATTAAAGAGTATCAAACTTTACCTCCTAAAGGAGCTGAATCAAGTACTACACATTGCTCAGTGTTGAAGAGAACCTGTTCCTGGAGGCTTCACACTCCGACAGTCAAGATTTGTTTATTTTATTCAGTTTTCCAGTGACAACCCAGTGATTAGTTCTACAATAAGCATGGGTATGTAGAAACTTCCCCTCAGGGGATACCTTCTCTTCCTCATGCACACTAGGAACTACGTTATTGAGATTTAAAGTCGCTCAGTGTAACTGCATCAGTATGGAGCTTTTTGCAGGGAGGGGAGAGTTTAAAGCATGATTTAATAATTTCATTGCATTTAAAGAGACTTGCTTTTCCTAAAGAGTTTAGATACAGACCTGGTTGAGAGAGACCACATACGTGTCATCTGAAGAAGTGGGTTTTGCCCATGAAAGCTCATAACATGTGCATGTTGTGTTCGTCTTTCAAGTGATACTAGACTATCTGTTGTTTAAGTTTTTCCTGTTACAGACTAACTCAGCTACCCCTCTGAAGCTCATCCATATACATCATTTAGGCTCCAGCTTCACTTCAGATTTGGCAGTCATAGTTAGAGGTGCCCATGTTCTAACTAGGGATGGCCTTTGACAAGGTCCCTCACCAAAGGCTCTTGTGTAAATTACATGGCCATGGGATAAGAGGGAAGGTCCTTTCTTGGATTGAGAACTGGTTAAAAGACAGGAAACAAAGGGTAGGAATAAATGGTAAATTTTCAGAATGGAGAGGGGTAACTAGTGGTGTTCCCCAAGGGTCAGTCCTAGGACCAATCCTGTTCAACTTATTCATAAATGATCTGGAGAAAGGGGTAAGTAGTGAAGTGGTAAAGTTTGCGGATGATACCAAACGGTTTAGGATAGTCAAGACAGAAGCAGACTGTGAGGGACTCCAAAAAGATCTCACCAAACTGAGCAATTGGGCAACAAAATGGCAAATGAAATTTAATGTGGATAAGCGTAAAGTAATGCACATCGGGAAAAATAACCCCAACTATACGTACAGTACAATGGGGGCTAATTTGGCTATGACAAATCAGGGAACAGATCTTGGAGTCATCATGGCTACTTTCCTGAAAACTTCCACACAGTGTGCAGCAGCAGTCAAAAAGGCAAATAGGATGCTAGGAATTATTAAGAAAGGGATAGAAAATAAGACAGAATATCTTACTGTCCCTGTATAAAACTATGGTACGCCCACATCTTGAATACTGTGTACAGATGTGGTCTCCGCACCTCAAAAAAGATATTTTGGCCTTGGAAAGGGTTCAGGAAAGGGCAACTAAAATGATTAGGGTCCCATATGAAGAGAGGTTAAAACGACTGGGACTTTTCAGTTTAGAAAAGAGGAGACTCGGGGGGGATATGACAGAGGTATATAAAATCATGAGTGGTGTGGAGAGGGCGAATAAAGAAAAGTTATTTATTAGTTCCCATAATAGAAGAACTAGACGACACCAAATGAAACTAATAAAAGAAAGTTCTTCTTCACACAGCGTGTAGTCAATCTGTGGAACTCCTTGCCAGAGGAGGCTGTGAAGGCTAGGACTATAATAGAGTTTAAAGAGAAGCTAGATAATTCCATGGAGGTTAGGTCCATAAAAGGCTATTAAGCCAGGGGATAGAAATGGTGTCCCTGGACTCTTTGTCAGAGGCTGGAGAGGGATGGCAGAAGACAAATCGCTTGACCATTGTCTTCGGTCCACCCTCTCTGGGGCACCTGGTGCTGGCCACTGTCGGCAGACAAGTTACTGGGCTAGATAGACCTTTGGTCTGACCCAGTACAGCCGTTCTTATGTTCTAAAGACTAGTCAACTATCTGATAAGCATTTGTCAATCCTTTTCCCCTCCCTCCCCCACCACCTCTAAGGTACAAGGTGGCATTTCAAAGGGACGGTTGTAGCTCAGCTGTGCGGCACTGCTCCTTTAAAACGTAGAAGCACCATGGAGCCCAGGGTCAGCTTAGGCTCTGCATGGCATTTCCCTAGAACCCGGGGTCAACGGGGGAGTTCCCAGCTGACCCTGGGTTCCACTGAAATGCCACGCAGAACCGGGGTCAGCTGGGGACTCAGTCCTCCACTGAACCCAGACTCCACGGCTTTGAAATGCACAAAAGCCTCTGCTGGGGGACTCTTGTACATTTCAAAGCAGGCACCCTCGTACAGCCCGGAGTCAGCGGGACTTCCTGCTGGCCCCAGGCTGAACACAGAGTTCCGCATTCCTCCTTTGAAACGTACAAGAGCCCTAGTGGGCTGTCAAAGGAGGAATGTGGAAAGTGCCTATCAACTAGTCAAGTAGTTGATGGAAATTCCATCAACTACTTTACTAATCAATTACCACATTTTAACATCCCTAGTTCTAACAAGGCTTTTTGCTTTTCATGTGGCCATTACAGTAGTTCTACAGCCACGCTGTACTGTCCACACTACAAATTAAACGTTATAAAAGGATGCTTCGAGCAGACAGTTTGGTGTTACCATGATCATATTTCAATGGTAGATTGTGTCTTTGTTGAGATATTTGAATTTGGAAGCATCACAAAGAAAAAAAATGCTCCATTGTTCCTCCATCCGGTACATTATCTTGATAGTCCAATCCCCTCGTCAGACATGTACTTGCACATTAACACTGTGCGGTCTTTCCTTAAGACACAGACCTTAAACAAACCATTCTATCCAAGTCTTACGTGAAGATAAACCTACCAGAAACAGCCATGGTATCACTGATCCAGGCAATAGAGAATATCCAGTCTTTGTGTCCATCCTGAAGAGAGAAAAAGGACAAATCAGCCTGTGAAATTATCAGTGTTTATTTTACCTACCAATTGCTACAAATGCACAGCTAGTTGTAAAGTTTCTCTTAAACAGGGGAGTTAGGCTTTTCCTTTTGTTGCTGTACAAAAAACCTATTTTAAAAACAGGCAATTGAGACAGCAACACTATAAAACTTGCATATGTTAGTTGATTACCTGAAACTACTTTTAACTCACTTTTTGAAAGAGATTCTAAACAGTGTCTCTAACTTCAGAGGTGAATAAAACCGCTCCTGATGAAGATAAAACTTCATTGAATTCCAGAATTTAAGTCTGAAGAATCAAATGCTTATACATATAGATAGGTGCATCCCTTATTTCTGAAAAGAACAATCACATTTCCTATATATCTCCTCATGCACATCACTACTGATGTAAACAGCTGTGTTCTAAATTTTGTATGCAGAAGCCATTAAACATAAGTATGTGTTCACCACCCCGATGCACTGCACTTCTAGGAAAATAGATCAGGATGGAAATATGGGTGTGCCATTCACAATAATCACCCATATAGTGTTAAAAAAAACACACCCCTTAGTTGTCCTGTGGCACCTTAGAGACTAACAGAAATATAGATAGTATGCACTTTCGTAGGCAAAACCCACTTCTTCAGATAAGCTTGAAAGCACGTGATTATATACACATTTGTTAGAGTAGTAGTTGCAGGACTACTAGTTGTTTTTGAAGTTACAAGCTAACACAGCAACCCCTCTGAGCCAGAGAGTAAAGTTCGGTTCCTCAAGGGATGCTACTACAGTCTGTTCAGAGAACTGTAGGCCTGATGTTCTTTAAATCAGGAATAATTCCATTAAAATCAAAAGAGGTTGAGTCACAATCTGTGTTCCCTGTAAACTGTGTGCTTGTGCGGCTGCCCAGGACACATTCAAATACTGCCCAGCTGATTAGCAGAGAGACCACAGCTAGGTTTTTTTTTTTTATTGTTGCTGGTGGTACACATACCTCAGTGCACATAAAATTTATTCCACACATGGGTGGAAATGATTAGAGGGAACTTTGGTCACAGTACTATGCAACTGACTAGGAAGTGTCATCCTTAGGCTACCCTGCAATTGGTAATTACCCTCACTCAGCTCCCACAGACATTATGACCTCAGCGGCTGTGACTCATTGGTGTTCATGTCAAAGTCCTGCCCAAGAATAGAACTTTCGAGACACACCCTTCAGCTTTGTTTTCGAGAAGTCCTTTAAAAAACAAGGTCATAAGATTTTTTTTTTTTTTTTTAAATGGAGCATGGTACAATTGAACTTTACATCATATGCTGGCAAGAAATACAGAGTTAGAGCTAAGCCTCAGAATCCATTTGCATGTCACATTGGGCTAGGGAAGAACCATGCACAGTATCACCTCCCAGTTTCATTTCTCAATACAGTTCATATGCTCAACAGCCTGGTTTGTGCCTCAGTTTCCATTAGCAAGTTAGGGTGTTGCTAATTTCTGATAGAGTGCAAGTGTTACCCTTCTAAATGGATGGGGGGGGAGGGGGAGGTTCCACAGTGAACCCTTCCTGAGAAGAGAATGCTTATTAAAGAATCAAAAACCCAAGATCAGTAGAATAGACTCATGCTTTCCACTCTTTGCCTGTTCACTCTTCTAGATTAAAAGGAATATTTTAAAGACGTTCACAGACCATATTAAACAGAGATGTGTGTTCATATCTCCAGTGCATTCCCCCGGACAATTTCAATTCTGCAGGAAGTGATATTTTCAACCTTTGACACGTCACTGTAATACCTACTGAGTGACTCTGTACCTTTCCCAAATATGCTAACTTACATCTCCCACACAGACGGGATCAAGCGTAGGCAGACGATAAATCGCAAGGCTATTTGGATTGTCCCCTCCTGTAGCCAAGAGCGTCCTCGAAGGGTTCAGCTCAATTGCATGAATACCGCAGCCCTGTTGGTTTACCATGCCAGGTTCTCGATCTTTCAGGATAGGAATCTTCGTAATTTGACCCGTCTGAACATCAACCACAAAGAGCTGAAAGACAGACATACCTGAAGTTTTAGAAAGAGCCATCAAACCAAATTCACATCATACATTTGAAGAGGAACAAAATGGCAGGTCACTTAATCCACTCTTGATCAGAGTTAGAACATTGTCCGTTCTCACAATGGGGGTGCTTACATTCAAAGCTAAACCACAAAAAATTAGTTCAAAGAAATGCAACACGTGTGATTGTAAGGGACAGAATAATCTTTAAAAAAATCAGTAGTTTAAAAATTAACTTCTTAGGTGTTACTTTTGACCAACATTCAACAAATGTTCATTTGACTGTTCCTTTATGTCTGAACACAGCTCACTTAGGGTCTGTTTATACTGCAATTACACCCCTTCAGCTGGTCCATGCCACCTGACTCAAGCTCCTTGGACTTGAGCATGTTAAATATTGATTTATCAGCTAATTGAATATCAATGGAATTTCCATCTACTACTGGATTAGTTGATAAGAGGGGCACTCTGCTTATATATTTCAAAAGGGAGAGGTGCAGCAGTGGGGACCCTATGCCAGCAGGCACTGCTTCAGTCCCTACTAATGCGAGTTCCCCGCTGCACCTCTGCCTCCCTTGCCCTCCCCCCCCCCACTCACAGACACAGTGTTGGGGGGAGCCAGCTTTTAAGCCGGCTACCCCAACACCGCCCCGGTGCCTGTGTTACAGAGGCAGTGGGCGAGGGGGAAGTAACTTGTCGACTAGTAGATGATATCCCTACCAGGGCTCAGGCTGAAGAACTATTGAATTGCAGTCAGATCCCTCAATTCAACTGAACCTTAGCCCAAGCAAGCTGGCATGGCCAAGCCAGGGTTGCCTAACTCAGCAAAGACATGGTATCAAGGCTTTTAAGAAACTGAATTAATGAAATGGGAAAAGAAGAGGGAAAATGTTCGAGATGATCACTCTTTGCCAGACAATCCTAGGATGGGGAGAGCATAGTTTCTGGTGCTTAGAATGCAGTTTATGTTTACGTATCATCTCTTCATCACTTCCTGCAGAAACACAGAAATTCTTTTCCATTTCCTAGTAACATCAAATGGTAAACAATGGCATTAACCCCACAGCATTTAACGCAGTTGTGGATTTTACAGCAGCCATGGGCAACCAAGAACAGCAAATGGGCTGCACGAGTGGCCCTCCATCTCACTGACGAGTCGTAGGCAACCTGCATCCCACAGCCCACTGGGGTTCCACCCTAGGCCTGCAGGCCATCTCCCTGCCTCCCTCTCCCACACACCAGGGCATGGGAGGCCCATGTTTCCTACTCCTCCCCAACCCTCCCACTTTCAGAGCACCATTAACACCTGATTTATGCTCCTTCTCCCTTCCAGAGTCTGACCAGCAGATTTGCAGCTATGAGCCTGTGGCAGTCCTCTACTCGCCTTCTGTAGGAGTCTGTTCTCAGGCCTGTTCTACATTTCTGGTTCTCCCTCTATCCCCAGTATGCTGGGGGGAAAATCCCTTACACTTCCACTGTAAATCACTGGTTTCTTAAACTCCACTGCAGTTATGAGAGATATTTAGTGGTGCTAAGGATCTGAATCTAAACTGTAGACTGTAAGCTCTTACAGACAGGGACTATTTCATTGGGGTACCATACACATTTTAGCCAATATGGAATTACCCATTTACCATAGTAGCTAAGACCATCATGGGGACAGATGTGAAGAGAGGAAGCAGTGGCCTAGGAATGTAAGCAACTAGTTGACTATCCGATAAGTTTATGCTCATCGGATAGTCAACTACGATGCAACTAGTTGCTCCCTTCCCCTTGCTGCCTCTATCAGAGGCAGCAAAGGGGTGGGCAGGAGCTGGGGGCAGGGGAGGTAGAGGCACAGCAGGAAACAGGGTGAGTGGGGACTGAAGCAGTCTCCACTTGTGCCACTTCTGCTGTGATTCTGCTTTTGAAATCTACAAGAACCCCAGAAGGGCTCTTGTACATTTTAAAGGCTCAGGAGCCAGAGGGAGCATGGGGCCAGTCCCCCACTGACCCAGTACTCCCTGTGGGGCTCTTGCTACAGTTCAAAGGTGGAGGCACCCTTATAGACTAATATGACTAGTTAATTAATCTACATTTAACATCCCTACAATGGCCAATTTTCAATTTGCACCATGGGCAACAGGTCTTTCTGGTTTCACTACATTTGTTCATAATCAAATAATCACCACATATCATAGAAGCGTAGGACTAGAAAGAACCAACAGAAAGCTAAATGCAGCCACTGACATGTCTATTGAACTGGTTTTAATATAGCCAGAAAGATGGATTATCTGCTGTCAAACAGTGCACAACACGGGAAGGTAGACAGCCACATCCGTTATGCATGCATTCCAGGTGTTAAATAATTAGTTGCTTTCAGTTCCATACGTTTTAGAAAACCAGCAACTTATAGCATCTGACCAATAGGTCAGAAATGCCCCACTTCCCCATCATCATGTGCCAAATGTCCCAAACAAACCCAGGACATCTTTGTGACTGAAAATAAAAGTATGGATGCAAATGTTCTTCCCAGTGACTATGCAGTCTGGTCTCTATGATGATTAACCAAGTTCCAGAATGGCAACACTATACAACTGTAGTGATTTTTCCCTTCTTACCTCACGTAAGAGAATCCTTCCCTCAATAAATTACTTTTGAGGTGAACGTTCACCTTGGTCTAGGGCTCAAAAACCATGATGTTGGGCAAGCTTGTTCAGTTATGCTAAGCGCTGGATAGCTGCCTATCCTTGAATGTATGTATACCTGTACGAAGCAGTGATTCGGATCTATTGTAAGTATGCAGTAACTTTGGAGCCAAGCTTTAACCAGATAAAACAATGCTTTGGCAGCTACCAAGTACAAAGGACCACACCTAATATGTATCAAATGGAGCAGACTTGAGCTGTTCAGTGGAGAACAAAAACTGGATGACCCAACAGACTGTTTAGGATTCCTTATCTCTGAATCAGAGGTATAAGCTGTGATGTCTATGCTGCTCAAGGAGCAAGAAGAGAATGCCTGGGTCACTATAAACATGGAATGCTGGGACAATACCTCTAACTTATGGATACTATAACCCAAGTCCCACACAGATACAAAACTTCTATCCGCATTTTATTCGATCCATGATCCACAAACATGGCCAGAGATATCCACAGATTTACAGAGCTCTAGGTCTGGCTGCATTTGACCCATCTCATTGTGCCTTCTTTGATTACTAACTATATGCATTCTTCAGAATTTGTATTACAATTGCATCTAACAAGCCCCAGCAACAATCAGGGCCCCATTGTACTAGTGACACACATGCACTTGGGAGACAGCTCCTGCCTCGCACAGCTTACAATCAAACCAGACCATGCAAAGGAATGAACTCCACTTCACAGTGGCAGAACTGAGGCAGACAGCAATTGAGAGCTGCTTGAAGGTCACACAGTTATGCCTTTGGCAGAGACAGAAGTTGAAGCCAAAACTCCAGAGACACAGGTTAGTGCCTCTGTGTCACAATCCATCCTTCCTCTCCTAATGAAGTACTTAAACCAGTTGACAGGTTCTTCTGTCAGTTCCATTCTAATTCTTTACCTGCCTTTCAGAGAGAGCAAGAAGGGAAGCCACACTCGCCAGTGCATTCAACACACCTATATGACTTGCATGCCCCATTTTATATTTGTAACCAAAAATGTTTGGCTGGGTTAAGCAAGGACAAATCAATGGTATTTCTTGGTCTGTAATACAATACATCTGATAAACGCCAGAGAATGCTCTATGGATCAACAGTCCTCAAAAATCAATAATTTTGCCAACTGGAAAAAATGGGGAAATCTGATTTCCACTGGCATGAGAGGACTATGAACCTCAGGCAGCTCATTTAGTGCTGAAGAAGTATCTTTGGCATACTGATGCTGCATATGCATCATAGACAAGAGATCAATACGCTTCTCTCATTGTTTAAGTAGGCTGGACTACACAGCCAATAAAGTATTTATTAAAAAGTACGCTAAGTGGACACAAGCTTAATTTTATATGGCCCCAGGCTTGTGCATGTACACTGCCCGATCGCATAATTTTTTTAAACTCTTGTAGGAATTAACACTGCTAGCTCTGTATAACTCAAATGCATTTTGGCTACTCGTCAGCATTTGAGTTTCTTGTTGACTGACTGCGTTGCTGAAAAGCGAAGTCACAGAGCTGACAGTAAGTCTGTCAAACTGCAATGGAAACTGGCTTATTGTAAGATCATGCATTAGCCCTCGCTCTTTAAACACATCATATGTCTTTACGAAAAAGTCAACTCTCAAACTGGTAGACTCCTTCACATGAGACTGGAATAAGTCTCTGTGTCTATGCCATAGCACGGGGGTCAGCAACCTTTCTGAAGAGGTGCGCCAAGATTTAACCTCCCTGGGCAGTGCTGCTCTCCCGGGATGGGCTCCCTCCACCATGTGCCCAGCTTAATTTCCTGCCCTGGACTCTGCTCTGGCTTTTCCCATGGGGAGGGGAGGAGCAGCATGCATGCGCTTCCCTGGAAGCAGTGCAGAGCCTCGCCCTCCTCTCCCCGCTTGCAGGAAGCTGGCACTGGCGCCAATCTCGGGGGGGGGGGGGGGGCAATTCTGGATCACCAGCATGGGCTGGTGTCCTGGTGGCTCAGGGGAGGGAGGGGGTCAGGAAAAGGGCAAGGTGGGGGCAGGTGAGTGACCCCCAAAGTGACCAGCCCTGCTTGGGCTTCACCTTCCTGCCAGGGACCCAGGCGCTAACGCGGCTTTGGGGCAGGGCCCGCCCCCCCCCACACGTTTTCCTCTCGCCTCAGCTGCCCCCACTGCCACCCAGACCCGGAGCCGCAGCCCGTGCTGCACTCACCCTCTAGCACAGTGGTTCTCCAACTTTTTGGTCCACGGACCACCTTGCTCAATGCAAACCTTTCCCTGGACCACCAGTTGCTAATGGAAACTCACCATTAATTATATAATTACACCTGAGCCACTTTGCTAGTGCTGCATCTAAGGAGAATGGTTCAATTGAAATAAACAGAATAAGCATTTTAACTCTCTCATGTTAGTTTATGAAACATCCTTTTAAATAAAGTAAAATATTAATTTACACCCAACACAAAAGATTTCAATGTTTTCTTTATTTATGGAAGGGTGGGGAATTTTGGGGGTCAGAAGCCACTGACCCATAGAAAAAAAAAGTGTCAGGTAGGGACCACACAAGTGAAAAGCAAAAACTACTCCAAAAACACCCAACCCTCTGAGCCTGACCCGATCACACCCCAGTCCCTAATTCCCTCATTACCTCCTCACCCCAGCCCCCGCTTCCCCTGCCCTTGGCCCCCACTCCCTCACCCATCCCACAGGAGGGAGGGAAGAGGTGTTCCGGTTCTGTGCAGGATCCTGTGCCGCCCGGTGGAAACAGACAGGGAGTTGAGGCAGTTTTTGGGGGCACTAGGGGCAGACTCCCCCACTGGTATGCAGGGGAGCTCAGGAAGAAGGAAGCAATGGGGTGGGGCCGGGGCAGGTGAAGCAGCAGCATGCACTTAGGGGCAGGGCCTCAATCCTGGGGGTGGGTGTTCCAGCTCTGAACAGGGTCCCTGTGCTGCCCGATGTAGGCGGGTGGGGGCCGGGGTGACTCTCTGGGACACCAGGGGCAGATATGAGTGGGGAGCTGGGTCTGGTTGGGGATTTCTTCACCTCCCCGCCTCCCATGCACCCAGGAGCCACAGCTGGTGCTCCAAGCCTCACAGCTGCGTGTGCTCTGGGGGAAGAAGGGGCTGAGTTACCACTGTGGACTGCACATGCTACTCAAAAAAGGCACACGTGCCACATGTTGCCAACCCCTGCTACAGCAAAACCGCTACTAATCAGTACTGCAGTACTGGTGCTGAAGGGATAATAGTGGCCCTACAGATCAGTTCATGGGGAACAATCCAAGCACAAGGAGCAGTGCAGAATAGGAACGTTTGTTTCAGGAGCTACAAATAGGCAGAAAGAGGCCACCATCAGTTCTATGCTACATGATGGATGCAGCAAGAACTTAGACAGAAATGACGACAGCAGGGTAGAAGCCTGCTTGCAAACTTGAAAACTAGCCCCTAGTGCCAGAGACCAGATGTCATGTTCCAGCAAGATGGCGTCCCTAAGGCACTGACAAATTTTAATTGTTAACTGTTCTCAGGCTGGGGTGATGCCTGTCAGAGAGAAGAGTGTTACTGGTCTATTTGCTCCTTGCTGAAGCCCAGTTTGTCAGTTTCCCATGTTTAATTCCAAGAGGCTGTCAAGACAGCTAACATTTTTAAACAGATTCCAAAGGATGCAGAGGGAAGAGACTGAACCTATCAGTGGGCATCAATTGACACCCCATCAGATATCTACCAAAAAATTTCAAAACAGAATTTGAAGAAAAATACTGATACAAATGGATGCCATCATACAGCAGGTGGTAGAACAGCAACTGCTTATGGGCACACACACACACACACACACACAAGGTCACCTCCCTATTTATCAACTTGCAAACGAATACATCGAATTCTTTACTGAATATTGTTATAGTACTGGACTTCATAACATCCTCTAGCAAGGAGTTCCACAGGTTGACTGTGTGTTGTGTAAGAAATACTTCCTTTTGTTTTAAATCTGCTATTAATTTTGTTTGGTGACTTCTAGTTCTTGTGTTATGAGAAGGAGTAACTAACTCTTCTTCATTCACTTTCTCCACAGCAGTCATGATTGTATAGCCCTCTATCATATCCCCCTTAGACATCTCTTTTCCAAACAGGAACATCCCAGTCTTATTAATCCCTCCTCATATGGCATCCATTCCATACCCTAATAATTTTTGTTGCCCTTTCCTGAACTTTTTCCAATACCAGTATATCTTTTTTGAGCTGAGGCAACCACATCTACATGCAGTATTCAAAATGTGGGTATGCTATGGTTTATACAGAGACAATAAAATAGTCTGACTTATTCTCTCTCTCTTTTTTAATGATTCCTAACATTTGTTTGCTTTTTTGACTGCTGCTGAATGCTGAGTGGATGTTTTCAGGGAACTATCCACAGTGACTCCAAGATCTCTTAACAGCTAAATTGGTTCCCATCATTTTATACATACTGTTGGGATGATGTCTTCCGATGTACGTTACTTTCCATTTATGAACATTAAAATCCCTCTGCTATTTTGTTGCCTAGTCACCTAGTTTTGTGAGATCCTTTTCAAGCTCTTCACAGTCTGCTCTGGACTGAATGATCTTGAACAGTTTTGTATTATCTGCAAATGTTGCCACCTCACTGATTATCCCTTTCTCCAGATCATTTATGAATATGTTGAATAGGACTGGTCCCAGCATGGACCCCTGGAGGACACCACTAGTTAGCTTGCTCTATTTTGAAAACTGACCATTTATTCTTACTCTTTTTTCCTATATTTTAAACCAGTTATCAAGCTATGAGAGACTAGGGATATAAAAATCTCATTTCATTGTTTAACCAGTTAGCCAATTAAATTGGGGGCCGGAATAGGAGCTTCAGCTTGTGTCCACAACAGGCTCCCAGGGGGCTGGAGCAGCCCTCTGCCCAGAGCTGCTCCAGCCTCCACCGGAAAACCAGTTAAACATTCACATGCCTATGAGAGACCCTTCCCTTTTATCCCAGGACAGCTTACTTTGCTTAAGATCGCATCCAGGATCTGAAAGAACAGGTCTCCTTTAGATACTCATTTGGAGCAAGTCAGATTTGGTCTGTTCTGGAGGCTACACCTTCAAGGTTAAAAACCCTAAATCAGGGATATGGAACCTTTTTGGGTCAGGGCCACTGGCCCACAAGGAGGAAAACAAACAAAAAACAAAAAACAAAAAACACCCCACCAATCAGGGACCTCACAAAAATGAAAAAAAAAAAAATATGTTCTGAAACAGATTTTCGTTTTCTTCCCATCTTGTGCATGAGATCTTTAAATGGTTAACTTTTAATGTGTACATGGCAGGTGGGATATTCACTGCTATGTTGAGATGAGCACGGCACTTTAGAGCCTGTTTACGGTAGGATTCTTCTACGTAGCCATATATCAACAGGCATCTCTGCATATACACACACAGACTAATGTATTATAACATTTCATGCAATCTATTGCATTTTCCTCAAAAACCAAGTTATTGTAATATATTTCAATGATACAAAAGGTGAAAAAAAACCCACTTTTTGTAAAACCCAGGACTTCCCCCCCAGTAAAAATCACTTTACATTGAAAATGAAGGGGCTTAAGTATTGTAAAGCACCCAAGGTTGCAGAGTAGGGCGACAGTTGCTAGCTGTATTTGTTTATGTATATTGCAGTGACACTTGGAGACCTCGCTATGCTCATCAACATACAATCATTGCAAAGAAAGAACTCGCCCCAGAGAAGTTATAATTATTGCATGCTTGAGTTTGGGCAGAGACATTAGGATAGGATCCTCTCATATTTTAGTAACATAAAATAGGTGCCAAATTTTAAATAAAATTTGCCAATTGTGAAATCCACACTATTCAAGTACAACGATTAAGCTCTTAGAGACGCAAGAATCTGTACAGGATGTATATAGAAAAAAATTAAGAACCCAGAAGAGACACAGACAGAGTTACTTCTGTATTTGATAGTTATAGCAACAGACACAGCAGTCTATTCCTTACAACATTGCTTAGGAAGTGACCAAACCTAGGGATTGCAGGGTCTTCAAAAACAAAGACACAGTTAACACTGTGTCAATACATTTTCATTTTATGATCTCACCAAAGCCATCTTATGTAACAGCAAAAAGCTGTTGGTGTGTGTTGAAGTTTTCATTACAGTGAACAATAGGCGCTAAATCCGTTACACCAATGTGAACCACAAACAACTCAAGTCAATAAATTACTTCAGATCTACAGTCAACATGGCACAATTTAACCCTTTGTGGGAATCAGTTAACTTGACTAAAGTGCATGAACAATAGACAAGTGCATGCAAGACTTTTTTGCCGATTGTCTCATTAAACGTGGTGTTTAAAAATAGGGATTTAAGAGTTTAATCAGTCAAAACGGTTAACTAATAAGTTCATGCTCATCTGTTATCCCCTATAGGTAAAACTCTTCATGGGGCTGCCCAGGAGGGCGGGAGCTGTTAACCATTTGACTGGTGGAATTTGTCAGTGACACCATTAATATTTTTATCCGCTGTTTACATCGCCATTTAAAACTGGGGATGTAAACGACTAGTCGATAGACAACTACCCGATATGCATAGGCTCCCGCATCAGTATCAGAGGCAGCAGGAGGAGGGGAAGGAGGAGCAGGAGCCTGTGCAGGGGAGGGAGCTGGCTTAAAAGCCAATTCCCGGCGCTCCGCCCTTCCCCCCCTCCAGCACCATATCCATGGTGCAGGGGTTCAAGGGAGGCAAAGCCGCAGCGGTCCCGAAGCCAGCACAAGCCAGGACTGCTCAGTCCTGACGTGCAGAGCCCCGGCAGCTCTTACAACATTAAAAATGCAGAGCTGCAGCAGCAGCAAGCACCCTCCTCCCCGTATAGACTAATTCCATCGACTATTCGATCAGTTCATTAACCGCTACCTAACACACCTATTTAAAACCCCATTCAAATTTACTATTAAGTGAACAAGTTAAAGTGCTATAAAAACCTTTAGTTTTGCATTTCTTTATGGTTTCACAACTATGAAGAAGCAATGTTGCCTTCCATCTTTTGCTTTTTCTCTTAATAAAGAATATTGCCTGTGCTTCATATGGACATTTAAATCGTCCTCATTAGTCTCCAGCATTTATACCTCCCCAAAGGTTAGTGTTCCACAAAACTGTGCTAACAAGGCAGCACCTATTTGTACCTTTGTAATATACAGATAAATGCAGAATGAAACAAAGATTGCTGCAGTCCCATCCTACAATTCTCATGCAAAGAAGGACACAAACTTTAAGGATTTGTTGTGTTTTGCTAAGTCTCCTTCATGTAACCATCCCGGCAGTAGGAATGTAAAAACTAAAAAAAGTTAACATTTTAACCAATTAAAATTTAAATCCATTAAACAAGCTCCATGGGCAGCCATGTGGGCCCCCAGCAGTTTAACTGTTTACCAAAACCAATAAGCATCTTATCAGTTCACCTGTTAACCGTTTAAACTCTTACATCCATACCCAGCAGCAGTCCCAGAGCAGGAAGAATTGAAGTGGAGCGAGGACAAGGCATTGTTAGGGCTCTGCTCAAGAGTGATTTTAAGCTACTCGAAGATTTAGCTGGCATTGCTTGGGTCAGCAATATCTCTATGAATCTAGGATGGAGGTTCACCCCCACCACCCTCCCTAAAGGGTGCATGGCAGGGAGAGGCATGGCTGTGGCTGGAGATGAGAGGTTCAGTATGCAGACTGCCACAAGGAGGGGACAAACCCAGCCCCCTGAAGCAGTTGTCCATGTTTTTTGCAGCTCCAGCAGGCACAACTAGGGGAGGAGGGACAGGCAGTCTCACAGGAAGACAAAGAGAAATATATAGATAGTTGCTCCTTTCCCTACTCCTGCCTTCTGCTGCCCAACAGGGTTAGAGCTATCCCAGTCCCTTGCTACTCCCCAGTGGTCATTATATAGTATAACTGGCCCTGTGAGCAGACCCCTCTCTTTCTGTATTATAAGACGCAACCAAATTCTAGGCACATCCCATAGTCCTGGCACAGCCAAACCCTTACCATGCTGTAAGCTATAATAAGAGGAAGCTGCATATCAAATATGGTGTTCCTAACTCTTACTATTTAGGAGGAGATCTTCAACGGACAAACTCTCTCAAATATATAGTAGATGAAGCTATTTTAGTTAATGAGAACTAGTGCCTAGTTGCATAACGGATGGAACTACTGTCAAGAGGGTACATAACTGGTTGGATTACTACTCTCTAGTAATAGTATCAGAGGGGTAGCCGTGTTAGTCTGAATCTGCAAAAGCTTATGAAGAGTCCTGTGGCATTTTATAGACTAACAGATTTATCGGAGCATAAGCTGTCGTGGGCAAAGACTCACTTTGACAGATGCATACATCTGACGAAGTGGGTCTCTGCCCACGACAGCTTATGCTCCGATAAATCTGTTAATCTATAAGGTGCCACAGGACTCCTTGTCTCTGGTAATAGTTATCAGTGGTTCACAGTCATGCTGGAAGGGCATAAGGAGTAGGGTTCTGCAGGAATCAGTTCTGAAACTTATCAATATCTTCATTAGCAATTTACATAATGGCATAGAGAGTACACTTACAAAGTTTGCCGATAATGCCAGGCAAGTTGCAAGTGCTTTGGAGGATAGGATTAGAATTCAAAATGATCTGGACAAACTGGAGCAACAGTCTTAGGTAAACAGGATGAAGTTCAATAAGGACAAATACGAAGTACTCCACTTAGGAAGGAACAATCAGTTCCACACATACAAAATGTGAAATGACTACCTAGGAAGGAGTACTCCAGAAAATGATCTAGGAGTCAAAGTGAACCACAAGCTAAACACAAATCAACAATGCGACACTGCTGGGTGGGGGGGAAAAAAATCATTCTATGATGACTGTAAGCAAGACAAGTAGTAATTCTTCCGTTCTGCGCTGATTAGGCCACAACTCGAGTATGTGTGTCCAGTTCTGGCATTACCTTTCATGAAAAATATGGACAACTTGGAGAAGGTCCAGAGAAGAGCAATAAGATGATTAAAGGTCTAGAAAACATGACCAATGAGAGAAGATTGAAAGAACTGGGATTTGTTTAATCTGGAAAAAAGATTGAGACGGGACATAATAGCTTTTGGTTCCAGAACCTTTTGTGAGTCCCCTTAACTGAGCAGAAGGTCAACATTTCTCCATCGTGCTTCATTTAGCATGATCTGTGCATTCGTGGCCCCAATTTAGTCAGATTTTTGCAATGACTTCCATGAAGCCAGGATTTCATCTAACAAAAATAGAGATGTTTAGGTATCTATTTTCTTCAAACATTTCACTTTCGTAGTCTCTGCAGCCAGGGCTGGCCTTACCATGAGGCGAACTGAGGTGGCCACCTCAGGTACCAGACTGTGGAGGGAGGGGAGGCACCACTAGGACCCAGAGTGTAGAAAATTGTGTCTGCTGCTGGTGCATATGTATTCTCTCTTCTCTGAAAGTTAAGTGTTACTTAATTTTTGAACAAGGCATTTTAAGTTGTTAGTTCTCCTTTATTGGGGTAGGCAGCAGAGCAGTACTACGAGAGGAATAGAACAGGAAGAAGGCAGAATTGAGACCTTTCAAAGTTTTGGCCCAAGCGAGGCAGTATGGGGGCGCTATTTGAGCTCCCTGCTTCAGGGGCCAAAACGTTGCGGGCCGGCCCTGTCTGCGGCATTTGAAATCCAAATGCTGTACTACTAAGCACCTTAAAGTGTTTCACTTCAGCAGAAACTAAAAACATTAACTACAGGTTGGACATCCCAGGTCCTGCACCCTTGGGATGTGATCAGTCCCAGATCAGGGAAGCCATTTCTGGCCCCATTGCCACACACCAGGCTCTCAGCCCCCATGCCAGCCAGCCCGTTGCCGGCATTCCCTTCCCTGTTGGCTCGCAGAGCTCTCGGGTGCCAACCCTCCACCAGGACTCTGATCCTAGAATATCCATGGTCTTTCCGGACCATGGATCTTACCGGACCAGAGTCTCAGGTTACAGACTTGCAACCTGTAATCTAATTTAAGTGCCCACAGGGAATTAAACTAACAGAAGTAAACTAAAATGGAAAAAAAAAGATATTTAAAATTGAGTTTAGCAGTTTATGATCGTAAATGAAAAATGTTTCCATTTAGGTGTACAATTTTTATCTTCACAGTGCCCCTTTAAATGCACTTACAGAATATGGTACAGATTAAGCAACATATACAACAATGAATCATGAGAAATGGAAATGAAACCTTATTTTATTATTAGCTTTAGTTACTAAACTGGCCTACCTCTACAGCTACCTTCCACAAAAGCCAATCATTAACAGATCTTGCCATCCTCATGACAGAAACCAAGACTCAATTGTGCCATTGTTATTCCAAAATTAAAAGTAGTTAACATCTCTGATGGAAAAGGAGAGATGCTGAATCTACATACAGGCCATGCATAAAAATAATAGTTGTAATTATCAAATTAAAAACAAGACTTACTGTGTTGCATTTTGTCCCACACACCACTTGTCGGTGGTTCAACCATTGAGATGCAAAAACTTTATTAAGGGTCCCAAGATGAAATTCTCTCTCCTTCAGGAGACTGGGAAGTTGCTGTGCTGCATATCCATGCAACAACCGGTGGTAGCTGGATTCGTTTTGCAGCCGAACCTCTCTGCCTTTCAGGTAGTACACCAGAGACTTTTTTACTGGGGGGAGTCTTTTCCTTTTGTGAGCCGAGTGATCCCAGCCATACTGTGAATGACAATCAAATTCAATGCTGTAGTTACAGTATATTTTAAATAATGTATGATTCTATATTAAAAAGGAAGCTACCAATGAACGAACGAAATCTTGTAACTGGCCCTAAAATATTACACAAGAGGATTAAACCCATTCCAGCATAACCTTCAGTGATATTAAGGATTTCAAAATACATATTTGTTTGGCAACTGTTTTTGCAGGGATGATGTAAAGAAGCCCACACCAATTCTGACTGCATGGTGTTTCTGTTCAAATGAAATTTAAAAGATGCCTTGAGGAACAGAAAATCCCAAGCCACTTTCAAAGAGCTGAAAATGTCCCCTGGTCAAGATAGTCTAACAAGTTTAATTCTATGACTTTTGACAGAACTGTATCAAATCCAGATTGCTGCAGGTGGGTTCCAGCAAATACGGGCCCTCCAAAGGAGTGGGTTTTTTTTTTTTTAAACTGCACAGCCTGGCTCAATGCCGACCTGAGTGGTAACCTGAGCTCCGAAGCACTTCCTCCCACTGCGTTTACAATCACTCCGGAGCATCTAGCACTACTGGCTTGCCCGTGACTGAAGAGGAGGGGTGGGTGGGCTTAGCAGGACACAGACTAGAGAGTTTCCTACACGGGGCCAGCAGCGCCTGCCTCCCTCCGCCCCAGCCCCGGAGTGCGAGTCGGTTACAGGGTTCGAACGACCGAACCAGAACACGGGCAGCAGCCGGAGCCCGGCAGGCGCCGCTGGGATGTGGGGGTGGCCCCCAGGCACCCCGCCCGGGACCGCCCTGACCCCCGGCCAGCTGACACGGCGGGGCCCCACGTGCCTGAGCAGGACGCCCTCGGTGGAAGGGTCAGCAAGGCGGGGTAACCTGGCTCCCGTGTGACAGCCGCCCCCCCAGGAGCCAGCCTCCCCCCGGGGCGCCGCAGGTGACCCGGGCGGACAAGGCCGGCACGGAGCCGGCTCCACACCTCGGTTACAACCGCTACCGGGCCTGGCCCGCGGGGTCGATTGGCACCCGCCCCCCGGGACCAGCTGGTCCCATCACCTGGTCTCCCCTCCCCCCGGCCGGGGGGTGAAACCGCTTCTGTCCGACCCGCCCCACCACCGCTTCCTTCCCGGGGCCCCTCCTGGGGGGCCGGCCACCTGCACCCTCGGCCCCCCCCACCC
>JANRFK010004149.1:2840429-2850685 GCA_030068395.1 Apalone spinifera | reverse complement strand
AGGGTCTTTTCAGACTAAAACAGGGGCCCCTTTAGTAAGGGGACTACACATGCAAGTTCATACATTTCAGGTGCAATATAACCAATTAAATTAGTGCAATATAACCAATAAAATATTCCACATATTATTTCAATACCCTAGAACAGGGCTGCTCAACTTTGGAAGCCCCGGGGGCCACATTGATACTCACAGAATGTGCTGAGGGCCACAACTTAAGTGTGGTTGCATATATATTGTCAACAGCTTCTGCTGAAAAGTAATGGAAGTTGGGTGCCTGATTCCCTTATGAAAACACCATCTACAACTGCTACATGTAACAGTGTTCTGTACAAAGTACACTGTCTCCAGTGAAGATAAGGTTGAAAATATAAGTATAATCTATAGTGTGCACGGGAGGATGGAGAAGTATAAGGATAGAGCTTGAGAGATGTCCTTTTCAGGCCAGGCATGAAGGCTGCTATGTGAGAAGAGACATCTGAGTATGAAATCTGCAATAACCACAGGAAATAACGGGGGGGAGGGAGGAAGAGAAAACACTGAAACTATGTAAGGCTTCTGAACACTTTTGCGTCAAGACGGGCACCAGAATACAGTATTTAAAATAAACAGGAAAGGTTACCTGTGATTGGCATGATATTATTCATTTGTCACCATAGCAAAATACGAGTAGCAATGTAAAAATACAATATAAATTGCAATTTGCTCCATGGGATTCGAAATGAATTAAATAGATAATGTCCCCCATTTCATGAATGTTCACATTTCTGCAGTTTCCTTTGATACATCAGTTTATGCCCTTGCTCCATCCAGTGTTTACTGCAGGGGTGGGGAACCTAAGGCCCGGCTCTCCTGCACTGGACCGGTCCCATCTCATCCCCTCCTCTGTCAGGGTTGTTCCAGACACGCCTTGTTGCTGGGCACAGGCATTGTGCAGTCTCTACCCTCCCCTCGCCTTCACCCTCTTTCTCTTCTCCCTTCCCTCCCCCCGCCCCTCTCTTGTCTGGCTGAGGCCGGAGTGTCTCGCTAGGGCGCCTGCCTCATTTGCATATCTTCTTGTGCAACAATGCACAGTGTAGACGTAGCCACTATGTTTAAGTAGGATCACCAGATCAGAGGCTTATGGGCAGAGACACAACAAACTTAGGATCCATATTTAAGATGTTCCTTGAACAAAAGAGAACTTTGAAACAGTTACAAAAGAGATTAATACCATGAAAACTGAACAGAAGAAATGTGTTTTAGTCCTGTCGTGGGCCATATATACATTAAGAAAATTGTTGGGTTTTTTTTATAATTAGATAGCCAATACTTACTCTAACACTTTATTAATGATGGGTCTGCTAATTCCACCTGTTATTAAGGTTGTCCAGTATTTCCCATTATAAGACTTTGTCTTCTATTTGTGATAACATGCCAAATTTAACCATTTGGGCTGAATTTTTCCATGTTGGGCATTCACCTCAAGCTGAACTTTTTTGGAAATTTCCAGCTATTTCAGAGGGGTAGCCATGTTAGTCTGTAACTTTAAAAGCAACAAGTAGTCCCGTGGCACCTTAAAGACTAACACATTTTTTAGGTCATGAGCTTTCATAGGTAAAACCCACTCCATCAGATGGGTTGGAACGGAAATTAAAGAATACAGGATATATATAACAGCAAAAAATGTTACCTATCAATTGTAGGACCAGTGTTAATGAAGTCAGGCTGTACGCGTCTCATTTGTAACATTTGATGTGGAAATGTGAATCCTGAAGTTAGGAAATTGCCTTTGTAGAGCAATAATCAGTTAAGATCTTTATTCAAGCCTAAGTTGATATTGTTGAACTTGTAAATGAACTGAATGTATTTGGGTGATAAAGTTCTTTTGTAGAAGAATGGCTACTTTTAAACTCATTAATTAATGTCCAGGGAGGTTAAAGTGTTCCCTTACACTTACAGGTTTATGTGTGTTACCATTCCTGCTATCTGACTTGTGTCCACTTATCCTTTGTCACAGACTGTCCAGTTTGGCCAATATACATGGCAGAGGGCATTGCTGGCACTTGATGGCACATATCACATTAGTGGTTGTGCAAGTGCATGAGCTCTTGATGTTGTGGCTTATGCGGTTAGGTCCTGTGATGGTGTCACTTGTAGAGATGTGAGGCCAGTCAAATGGGCTTGGGATAAATTCCTTGTTAGTCCCAAACTCCCCCTTTAGGGGTAGTCTCCATAGTGATGCAGGGACAGTTGGGGGAACCCACGCCCACCCTCTGCTCTGGGTTCCAGCCCAGGGACTCTAATGGCAGCAGCAGCAGTAACTGCTATTTCCTCCAACACCAGAGTTGGAGCCTTTCCCTGAGCCATTTCTTCCTAGTACCAGACTACATTCTTCCACTCTTCCTCAGTGCACCTCTTCATTCCCAGTCCTTGGCCTCCGTCCCTGAAGGGAAGCCTCTTAAACTAGCTCCAGGGGGTCCTTAAGGGGCTGAAAGTGTTCTGATCAGCCTGTTGTTTCTGGTAAGCTCTTAATTGGCCCCAGATTCTTTCTGATTGCACTGCAGCAGCTCGTGCCCTGGGTTATTGAAGGAACAGAAAACTGTTCATCCGGAGGCAAGCATATCTACCTTCCATTAGACGGCAATAGCCCACTGGTCTGGGTCTGTCATAGGCTGCTATAGATTATTATATGTTTTTCTCCCATCAGAGTCTTGGGACAGCATCGCTTCTACCCCCACATCTGAAGCATTGTGTGGAATATGAACTGTCATGTGATGTCAGGGTGGAAGAGGGCTGGTTCTTTGCTTAGAAGTCTCTCATGGTCCTTGACGTTTTGTCACAGACCTTGGACTCGGTGACCCTCTTGAGGCTACAGTGCTGCTCGCATGGGAAATGGGGTATGACTCATCTATGCTTAGGGTTTCCAACTCTTCAGGATTGTCTTGGAGTGTCCAGGAATTAAAGATTAATCTTTAATTAAAGCTTATATCATGTGATGAAACTTCAAGGATTACATCCAACCCAAACCAACAACACTATCTTTAGTAGCTGCCCAAATCCAAAAGTCACCTAACTTGTGGCCAGGTTTACGCTAGGGGAGAAAGTCAAATTAAGATACGCAACTCCAGCTACGTGTATAGTGTAGTATCTCTACTGCAGGAGATTGACTTCCCTTAATCCTTGTGACTGGAGTCGATGGGGGCGCGATCAGCAGTTGATTTAGCAGGTCCTTAAAAGACCTGCTAAATCAAACCCCAAGAGATAGATCTATAAGGCCTGTGTCTTGGTTGACAGTAAAGGGTAACTGGACAAGATCTGGATCTTCCCAATCAGAGTCTAAGTTTGCTTTTTCTGACAGTATATTCCAGGTACATTACCTCAAGAAATCTCAAATGGCACTTTGCCAGGTTTGTCATGAGGATGGCTTCTTTAAGGGCTACAGGATTGCCAATATATGTTTGAAGTGTTTTTCCCATTCACAACTGTAAATGACTATATTGTGTACACTCAGGCTGTTGCATTATTGACGGTATGGTTGCATCAGTCACTGGAAGCTAGCCATAGCCCCATGAAGGTTGAAAGACATGATCTTGAAATGATACAGGCTGAAAAATGTTGTAAAAGCCATTGTTTCTCGAGATCCCTTTGTTAAGGGGATCTACCAGTAGCCTTTTGTCAGATCTAAAGCTGAGATAAACTTTCTGATGCCTAATCGTGTTTGTCAGCTTGGGGCATGGGATATGTGTCAGACATGGACATTGTTATATACTTCGGTACTGCATATGAACTGGCTGCAGAGCTTGCTTATACACACCAGATATGTTTGTCAGATCATCCTATAATGCTCAGGTATGGCTGAGGTTCATTTAAATAAGATATTTTGCACACAGTGCCACCTATTGGCTGAACATCTCCCCTTTTCAAGTTTTACATTCCTACCACCTACGGTCTTTACAACTATCATACCTCTTTGAAGTTCAGTACATATCAGTCTGTTAAGTGTCTCTGACCTGTACTGGTTTTCAAGTTACACATTTGGGTTGTATAACAACCTGGTTATCTGACTATTAGTTGCAACAACTGGCTGTGTCATTTTGAAATCCTCAGTTAATTAATAAATTATTGTCCATCTACATCTGCAGAGTTTACTCTACTGATTGTTCTTTCTGAGGAAAAAACTATAGATGTCGATGCTCTTTGTTGAACTCTGCACTGTCAATCCCATGTGATCTGGGTGCTGAATTCCCTTTCTTTATGACAACTAGAGTTGTTCATCCTTTTTTTCTATCCAATTTGACACAGACAGGGTCACCAGATTCTAGAAATAGCAGTTCTCTGAGGGTATGTCTACACTAGCTCGGTACTCCTCGTGGAAGTACTGGTAGTTCGAATTAGAAATCCTAATTCGAACTACCTACTCCGTGCTGCGTGTAGCCGCGGGCATGGAGTTCAGACTAAGGGGGATTTAAAAATGGTGGCACCCGGGAAGATGCAAATGAAGCCCGGGATATTTAAATCCCGGGCTTCATTTGCAACTCCAGTTGCCCTTATTTGCCTACCTAGCTCGAACTAATGAGCTAGTGTAAACATACCCTGAATGACCTTGGTTGTAAAAGTATTTAAAAGCTTTTTTATACCATTTGGCTACAATCTTCAGGGCTGGACACTCTAGAGAAAGATTATTTTCCAAACTTGGAATACTAGTTCAGTGTTGTCTTCTCATCAAGAGTGTATGGGACTATATCGAGTAGCTGCTATTGGTGTTGCTATTTAACTCAGAAGAGAAAGGAATTTGTTTTCTGTTGTACGTTTTTCTTGGCTTTATGTACTGATCTCAGCCTCTACATTTGCTTGTGGGTAACACGGGCCCCCAGTAATAAGAACAAAATCATATTTTTGTTTGGAATGACTTAAATTCTGCTGCAATAAATTGTTCCTGCCTTACTTCTGGTCTGTGCCTGATCCTTGCTTCATCTCTGGTTCCTGCTCTTATTCTCGCTCCTGACTACTGGCTCTGATCGCAGCTCTGATTGCTAGCTTGATTCCTGACTTTGACTCTTGTTCAGACCATTAGGACAGACTGCCTACATCCAGTTCCTAACCCTGCTAGTGTTGCTGCTTGCTGCTGGTGTGGTATGGCCAGGGATTGACTCTGTTGCTGCTGCAGCTGGGTTACTTTCCGTTGGCTCTGTCACTTCAGCAGCTTCTCCACATTCATGATGAGCCTTTGTGAGTGCTTTGGGGATTTTTTGCCTCTCTGCTTGCCTTCCTTATGTCCTGTAGCAGGACTGGGCTATCACACCTGCATTCTTCACTAGTTGTGAGTTGCTGGACTTTTGCCTAGTGGTTAGAATCTGTGCTGGCAGCAGTAGGGGTAGGGAATTTGGGCCTTCTTCCCCAAGCTCCAATCCAGGGGCTATCTTGCGCGGCATAAGGAAGGTATGTGCTAACTGCCCAGCTAATGTCCTCCTCTGGCTCTCCTCCTACTGCTCTGCCCCTCTTCAAGGTGCATCATGGCTTGCAGTTGCGCCGGCAACCCAGACCATGGGCCTCTGCAAGCTAGGGACTCCCAGTTTCATACAGTGTTTCTTTTCCTGGGGATACACTCCTGGCTGAATCCCTCTGTCGCAGTGAGTGCAGGTCTGTCTCTCCGCCCACCACCTGGCTTTGCTGAAAAGATTCCCCTTTAAGCCCTTTCTCCAGCTAGAGCATGCCCAGCGGTCCTTCCAGGAACGGGGCTTCCCAGGCCTAGAGTTGTTCCTGCACTCTCTCTCTCTCCAGAGTGAGGTTTGTCCACCCCCATCACAGGCAGGAAAGCGAAGTTATTCACCTTGTGCAGTAACTGTCATTCTTTGAGATGTGTGTCCCCGTGGGTGCTCCACTGTAGGTGCTGGGCTTGCCCCAGCGCCGCAGATCAGAGATTTTCAAAGCGGTAGTTGGCTGGACCGCACATGCGCAGAGGGCGTCTCGCGGCATTCACGCTTTTATGCACCGCGCAGTCCAGTTCTAGCCAGTTCCTCAAACCCGCCTCTGAATCTGGAAGACAGAAGAACACAGACTCCAAAGCAGGGAGGGTGGGCAGGTAGTGGAGCACCCACAGGGACACACATCTCGAAGAACGACAGTTACTGCTTTCTTCTTCAAGTGATGTCCCCGTGGGTGCTCCACTGTCGCTGTCTGAGTAGCAGTACGCACCCGTGACTAGGCAGGTGGGATTCGGAGTCCCTTATCTATTTGTAGCTGAAAGCACAGCAGCTGCTACGGAATTATCCAGCAACCATCCATGCTGAATAGAGTAGTGCCTAACAAAAGTATAATAGGAGGCCCAGGTGGGTGCCCTACAAATAGCCACAAGGGGAACACCTCTGCGAAAGGCAGTCGAGGCTGCCATGGCTCTAGTGGAGTGAGTTCTAGGGTGTTCTGGGAGTTGTACATTACGTGTAGCATAGCACTGAGTTATGCAGGAGACAATGATGTTCGCTATTCTTTGAGAAGAAAGAGGCTCCCCCCTTGACCACTCCACAAGGGAGACCAGGAGTCGGTCGGTTTTCCAAAATGGTTTAGTGCGTTCTATGTAGAATGCTAGAGCCCTACGTACATCTAGCATGTGAAGTGCTGCTTCGCGGGGTGAGGCGTGTGGGTTAGGGTAAAAGGACGGTAAAACAATCGGCTTGTTAACATGGAATTCGGAACAGACCTTGGGAATAAAGGCTGGATGATGTCTAAGGATAACGCTGTCCTTATTGAAGACAGTGTATGGGGATATCGCCATCAATGCTGATATCTCACTAGCTCTGCGCGCTGAGGTGATGGCGAGAAGAAATACCAGTTTTCTAGTCAAAGTCTGGAGAAGTATTGTGGCAAATGGCTCAAATGGTGGTGCAGTGAGAGTTCGTAGTACAAACTCCATAGTGGGGGAGGAATCCGAAGGCGGGAGGTTCAAATTAGTTAGACCCTTGATAAACCTCTTTGTGAGAAAATGGGCAAACACAGAAACGCCATCAATCGGTTGCTAAAAAGCTACCAGTGCTGCGAGATGGACTTTGAGTGACGCTAAGGCTAATCCTGTTTGTTTCAGTTCCAGTACATAATCCAATATGGTGTGGATGGGAGCTGTCTGAGGGTTGATATGACGCTCGGAACACCAATAGGTGAATCTTTGCCATTTTGTGAGGTAAGTAGCTCTTGTGTTCTGCCTTCTACTGTGTATTAGTATGTTTTTGACGTGAATGGAGCATAGGGTCTCAAAAGCATTTAACCAGCTAGGTACTATGCTGTCAGGTGTAGGGTGTGTAGCTGTGGGTCTAGAAGCAACCATGGTCTTGAGAGATTAAATCTGGGAGCAGTGGAAACGGATACAGAGGATACAGGGACAATTGTAGGAGAAGTGGAAACCATTGTTGTCTTGCCCATGCTGGAGCGACCAATATCACCATGGCCCTGTCTAGTTTGATCTTCTGAGGGACTCTTGGGATAAGAGGTGTGAGTGGGAAGACATACATGAGAGGTCCCCTCCAGTTGAGGAGAAATGCATCTCTTGGAGAGTGGAGGCCGAGACCCACTCTGGAACAATAGAGGCGACATTTCCTGTTGTTGTAAGTGGCAAAGAGATCTATGAGTGGTGTCCCCCGCCAATGAAAAAGGGAGTGGAGGACTCCATGGTGAAGCTCCCATTTGTGGTCTGGCATGAAGTTACTGCTGAGGGAATCCGCTGTCGTGTTGTTGATGCCAGGTAAGCAGGATGCCACAAGGGTGATGCGTAGGCAATGCACCAGTTCCAGAGTTGGACTGCCTCTGCATCTAGGGATCGAGAGTGTGAGCCTCCCTTACAATTTATATAATACGTCATCGCCACATTGTCCATAAGGATCTTCACTGTGCAGTTGCGAATTTGGCTGCAGAAATGCCTGCAGGCATTGGCAACTGCCCTGAGCTCTAGAAAGCTTATGTGAAGCAGTGTTTTCTGGGGCGACCACCAACCTTGGATGGATACTTCGCCCATGTGCGCTCCCCAGCCCATGAAGGAAGCATCTGTGGTAATAAGATATCGAGGTTGTGGTTGGTGGAAGGGAATTCCCAATAACATGTTCTTGTCTATGGTCTTGCTATACCAATAGTAGGGTCACTGATAAGGTGGTATAGCAATGCTGCAAAATCCTCTGGTGGCATGCACTCTTTAAATAAAATAATCAAGTCCTCCAAACTTAAATGAGGAGTGACAGAAAGTTTGGCTAGCCAGTTAGGGGCATTATCTTTTATTGCAGGGTCCGAGTTGCTTCCCCACAGCCCTTGCCTGCTCGGGTGTGAGAGATTTGTTCTCCTGTTTAATCACAGGCTGATTATTATTGCCTGGAAATGAGGTAACTGTTGTTGTGATAGGGGTCATGATTCACAAAGCATTGTGATCAATATTACTTGGTTTTAAATTATTTAAATCATTATCAAATTCCCAGTCATATTTCAGACCACACTTCATCATATTCTCCTTTTCCACCCCTCCTAGATCCTAAGCTGGGGCAGAAGGCTCAACCTCATTGTCAAAGACCTTTTCACAAAACCCAGGCTGAACAGCAGCCATCATCCCTTTAGCTACACTTAATTGTTTATTCAGGCCTCCAATGATATTATGACAGGCAGTGTGCGCTCCTCCTGCCTTTTCTGTATTGACCAGCTTAAGCAGCTGCCTGACTGCTGCTTGTGCTTCACTGAGCTGCTCAGATTTTCCAGCAATTTCACGCTCTGCTATGGTGGCTCTGGGATGCAGATCTCCCAACTGGTTTTCTAGCTGGAAGATCTGAGTAGTTAATCCAGCAATCAAAGCAGTATTTGACTGGTTCTCCATCACTCTTTGTTTGAGTTGGGTTTCTAATTCTGATTTTTCTTTGTGGACTTGAGCCAACTCTGATCTTAGGGCACCCACTCGAGCAGCAAGCTCTTTGCCCACCATGGCCAGCCCATGTAAAAGTGCTCTTTTCTCATGCTTTTTGTTAGGAGAGGGCTTGGCTTCACTAAACTTCTCCCACCAAACATAGAACTTATTTAGGGAATCCTCCCCACTCAAGGTTTCAGGCTTCCAAGGATTAGACCCTTTCCCATAAGAATTGATTGCTGACTCCAAAGAGTTTTTATTTATCAGGGGTGTCCAACCTTGGAGGTTAAACTGCTTGTTTTTTGATGTCATTGTGGAAACAAAAGTTACAGAGTTGCTTACCCAACTCCTTAACCAAAAGAGGGGTTAGCAGAGGCGAGGCCCGAACCAAAACCTGCCTCAAGTTTTTCCGGTGGAGATCTGGCTTGGTCCTGCAGCAGCAGTAGGACCCAATTAAAATAGATCCCACAAACAATAACAAAAATAAACCAACAACAAAGGGTAGGGTAGCAGCAATAATAAAACACGAACGGGTTTCAAGCAAGTGACACTCTGTCAGGCCTGCAACCCACAGTATAGGCCAAGGCCTCACTTTTAGCTGCTCCAGCCTGTGCTAGGGAGAAGGAAGCTCAGCTTCCCGGACCAGCAGGCCCTAACAGACCTGATAGGGGAAACAACGCTCTGTTACCGGTGGTGTATGCTGGGGCTGGGCATCCCCAAGCTCCCTTGGACACACACACAAAAACCGGATTTTACACTGTGGGATAGAGTAAAAATATTGGGGAAAGGGAAAATCCAATCCCTCCCCGAGTCACTGGACTGCAAATGGTGTTATTCTGTTGTTTCATGCACTGTCAGGCGCAAAGACTAGGTGGTGCCTCTGGACCTGACTAGGAAAAATCCTGTGAAGTCCTGCCGCGGTCACCAAATCTGTTACCCCAGAGTCTCAGTAACAAGCAGAATCTTTTGAATTAATTTAGAATTTAGGGTAAGGGATCTAACTGATGATGTTAAATGCTCTGGTTACCAGAAGGGGAGGCCCCTAACACCGTATCTGATCACCGGTGATTTCTCCCAAAAAACCACGCTTGGAGTCCAGATTAAAGTTCACTAATATATTGTAAGAATTTAAATTGACAAATGCATGAACAAGAACAAGAACCACCACCAACAAATCCAACCCCCACCCCAAAACAGAAGAGAAGAAAGACAGAAAGATCCCCAATACAGGTAAGGTATTTGTACGTTACAAAAAATCTCTGTGTTGCCAATGGTGGTACCGGTGCTTGCGACCTTCTACCTTTGGGCTCAGGTTAGCCCTTAGGGAGGAACTGCAAGTGATCCCTCGCAGTTATGGTACGATTCTCGTTGGGCCTTCACCACAATGGAGTGTTTCAGGGACGATGAC
>JANRFK010004149.1:2816662-2832926 GCA_030068395.1 Apalone spinifera | reverse complement strand
GCCTCATTTGCATAGCTTTGGCGCAAAAGCGCGCCAATGTAGACATAGCCATGATGTTTCCTTCCTCAGGCCTTATGGGTAGGTAATCTACCACTGGAATTGCAGTTGATTGATACAAAGTTGAGCATGTGGTACCTCCATGTGAACCACCTAGGCTAATCCTCTATGGTGTGTTATTGCATTGCTTAGTGCCAGGGTCCTCTGATATGGTTTGCATATTCAGTGTTTGAGTGAGTAGCGTTTGACATCTATGGAGATGGCTCGGTGAAAATGCCCAAAAGCAGGGAGCACTGCAATAGCAATTGTAGGGTTTACACGGCTTTGTCCTGCAAGTTAGCCCTCTGTTCCATTCATGTTAACGTCAGACTGAAAGCAAAGCCTTCATCTTTTGCAGCACACGCTCTGGGTGACGCTCATCAATAGAGTGAAGGCTTCTCAAAAATGCTCCATGTTAGTCTAACTCTAGTCCTGTCGAAGCCACTGGGATGTTTGCCATCAACGTTCAGGGGCCTTAAGGACCAATTGCAGTCGATGCATTCTTGAGACAAGATGGTCTTTTCAGAAAAGCCAGGGTTGGTGATTTTTTTTCTTTCTAAAGTAGAAGAGATCCAATTTCAGTTCTAAATAGGGATGTTAAAATAGTTAACAGGTTAAACAATAGCACTTAAACAGTTAACAACAGTTAACCATTGACCTTGCTGTGGCAGTGGGGTCCCTCAGTGGCGGGGCTGGAGTACACTGACAAGGGCTAGTTAACCAGTAAGCATACTGGCAATAAGCAAACCATAGCAATGGTCCCTCTAGTTTTTCTCACCCCTGAGTGGAATGAATTTTATGTGCACCAATGTAGAGCTGCGTGTGACACATTCACATGGCAGAGATGGGGCCAAGGGGTTCTGAGAATGGGAGAGGGCTTGGACTTGGGCCTAGGAGTGTAAGCTCTAGGGTAGAGCTGGAGTTCAGGGGTCCAGAGCTAGGACAGAAGGTTGGGAGGCAAGGGCTCTGGCTGGGGGTGCAGGTTCTGGAGTGGGGCTGAGGCTGAAGGGTTTGGGGTGCAGGAGGGGGCTCCAGGTTTGGGACGAGCTCAGAGCTGGGTATTGTGTGTAGGAGAGGGTATAGGCATTGGGGTGGGGATCAGGGATGTGGGCTTTGGGGTGCAGGAGGATGCTCAAGGTTGTGGGGGGCTCAGAGTGGGGCAGGGAGTTGGGACTCAGGTTTACATGGGCAGCTCCTGGCACTGTGAGTGGCTATACCTACGGACGTGCAGGTAAACCAAGTGTTTGGCAGCCCACCAGGGGCTAACCCTGCTGAATGCTTCAGGCCCTTGGGCAGCTGCTTGCCCACCCCTGGATAAATCTCATGCTTACCGGTATGCTTACCGATTAACTGCTTAACATCCCTAGTTCTAAATCTTTGCTACTGTGGTATATTAGCAGAGTGAGCCAATTTCAATGACCCATGTGCATTTTAAAAGGACTGTCTCTACAGTCTGTAATTTGAGTTGATTCTGCTGTTCTTGAAGAATCTGCAAGTTTAAGGATTCAGGATCCTTAAACTTGTGCTATACTTATACAGGAATCTTGAAATGTTATTATGTCATCTGCTGCTTTGTTGTTCTAACCTTAATCATAATGTATGACTAATACTTTACATTTTTAGCTGTTCTATCATGAACTCTTATGTCATAAGAGTAATAGATTAACTGGGAAGATCGATATCTTAGAAGGAAATGAATTGCACCCCTGAAGTCATCATTGCTTCTGTTTCTAGAAAAGAGGCTAAATGTGAACTGTACTTAAAATTATTTGGCTAGTGGTACTGGATAGTTCAGAAACCAGTATTGGGATTAGAAACTTTTAACTACTGGTTTAAGTCTTATAAAGACCTGAATTCCCATACAATATTTGCAGTGCTGTAGCCATGTTGCTTCTAATATTGGAGCGATAGGATAGGAGAAGTAATATCTTTATTGGACCTATTTTTGTTGGTCAGAGGCAAGCTTTTAAGCTAAATTGCCAGAGGGTGTGGTGAAGGCCAGGACTTTAACAGGGTTCAAAAAAGAGCTAGATGGATTCATGGAGCTTAGGTCCATCAATGGCTATTAGCCAGGATGGGTAGGAATGGTGTCCCGTAGCCTCTGTTTGTCTGGAAATGCGTGACAGGAGAGGGATCACATGAGGATTGCCTGTTGTGTTCCCTCCCTCTGGGGCACCTGGCATTGGCCACTGTTAGCAGACAGGGTACTGGGCTAGATGGACCTTTGGTCTGACCCAGTCTGGCTGTTCTTATGTAAATAGAATTGTTCTTCGTGTTTCTGAAGACGAGCTCTGTGTAGCTCAAAAGCTTCTCTCACCAACAGAAGTAGGTGCAATAACAGATCCTGTTAGCTCCCTGTCTTTTTCTTCTTATGCAATGGCTGTCAGGTAGCCTGTATGAACTCAAAAGTTTAAGTCAGGGCAGTGGTTTTTGAAGGGGAGGAGCGCTTCACAAATTTCTAAAGTGTTTATAGGCCACCCCAGAAGGGGAGGGGCATCGGGCAGAAGGGGCAGGGACAGGAGGCTTCCTGTGCTCCCCCGCCCACAGACCCTGATTGGCCTGGGGATGGGGGAGCGTGTGAAGTGTTTGCCTCTTGTCCCCTGGCGCCTAGAGAGAACTGCCAGCTGTTTTGAACAGCTGGCGGTTTCCTGTGCCCCAGATAGTGGGAGGAAACTTCATGCACGTCTCCTGCTCCAGGCCAATCAGGTCGTGGGGGTGGGGGAGTGTGTGAAGTCTTTGCCCCCTGCCACCAGTCTGCCAGGGGTGTGTGGCGCCTAGAGAGTACCACCAGCTGTTTTGAACAACTGGCTGTTCCCTCTGATGCTGTGTGCCCCTAGTGGGGGCGGGGAGGAGACTTTGCGTGCTCCCCCATGCCCAGGTCTCAATTGGCTTGTGGGTGGAGGAGTGGCAGGGCAGTTGCAGGCTGGATCAACTGGCTTGGTGGGCTTGATCTGGCCCATGGAGGCTGTCTTGCCCACCTGTAGTTTAAGTCCAGTCTGAATGGATAGCTGTCCCATTTATTGGTGTCCTCAAGAAGCCAGAGATTGAAATGGCTAGGGACACTTGGTTCAGGCTGCACTACTTAGTTCATTATAAGGCAGCTTACATCAACCTAATGATGGAAGTGTTTACATTTAAATTTTGCTCCTACTAACATAACTGCATTGCTATGCCTACTTAATTATGCCACCTCCATGAGGGATGGAGAGTCAAGATCGATGTTGTTTGGGTCGACCTAAATTAGCATAGACACTGCATTGCTTATGTTGACTATTACTGGCTTTCAGGAGCCATGCCATGATGTCCCACACTGACATTGCAATTGATACAAGTGCTCCTAGTGAGAATGCACACAAACGATGTTAAAATGCATTTAATTTTGTAAATGTGTAACCACAGTAGATTTCAGTGGTTACACACAGGGGAGCAGGCAAGCACCGGCTCCTGCCTGAACCCATCTCTTAACACCCCGTGTTATTCCAGAGGCAGGTGAGTCTGCGTGAACCAGCTTAAAAGCCGGCTCCCTGCGCCTACAGGCTCCCTACTGCCATCCTCTCCTCCTCCCCGCTGCCTCATGCTCATCGGTTAATCATGTAAACACTTTCACATCCCTAATGCACACCACTGACACATGGAGCAAATTATAGGCATTGACTTGTGATTTACTGAATTTTATACTGTAGTGATGGCCTTAACCTTCTTTCCTCCTTTCCTCAATCAGGAAGTGGTGCTTCTAGATGGGGAGGTACATTGGCGTGGTAGTACCTACATTATACCTAATCTAGGCATCGAGGGCAGGATTCTTAGATTTTCAGTTGGGTACAATTCACCAACACTAAACTTAAAATAAAAAAGTTCTTAAAGTCTTAGACTTCTTGTAAAACACCATGTGAAAGAACCCTATGTGTGACATGGGATTTAAATTTCATTTCTAGCAGAACTGAGGGTTACCCCAATATCATGAATTTTGTTGTCATGCAGTACTTCAGATTTCTGTACAAAGATAAGCTGAAGTGGAAGCATAGGAAGTATTTTAATTTACACAGTTTAGTAGTGATGGACATTTGTAAGAATGGGAAAATTACCTTTAATGATCTGGAACACACTGAGTGTGTGGGAAATGGATCCAACTGCGCTATATTCTGTGCAACCTAGAAAAGAGTATTTTGGCTTCTAATTAAACATTAGAGCACTGACTTTGAACCTGGGTCTCCCACATCCTATTCCCTTCTCTACTGTGGACTTCTGTGTGCCCTGGGCAAATCACCTAGCCTCTGTGCTTCAATTCCCAATTTGTAAAACGGGCATAATAATGCTTCCCTACCTCACAGGGATGTTTGGAGGATAAATACGTTAAAGACTAGGAAGAATTTTGAAATCTACTGATGAAAATTGTTACATAAGAAATAGGGATGTTAGCATGTAGCAATTTACGCTATTAACCAATAAGCCTGGGCTCATTGGTTAATCATAACAGTCACACACACAGAGGCAGCGAGGAGGAGGGAGGCAGGAGCTGATGCCCGTGTGGAGCTGGCTTTTATCCTGGTTTCCTACATGTTCCAACTCCTGTGGAGCTGCCTACCCCCCTGCACTGCTGCCTCTCATAGGCAGCAGCATGAGGGGGCAGACAAAAGCCATTAGCTGGTTTTCCACTGTTTCAAGCTGGCAGTGGAAAACCTGTTACATATTTCCATATTTATACATATTTAAATTTACATATTTATACAAATATATGTTAGTTAAGATTCCTAATAAGAAACAGACATTACTATTATTCATTTTTATTCAACAAAAATACAGTAGAACCCAAGAAGTTACAAATACCACAGGAAGGGAGTTTGTAACTCTGGATTGTTTGTAACTGAGCAAAACATTGTGGTGGTTTTTCACAAGTTTACAACTGAATATTGACTTGACATGGCTTTGAAACTTTGCTATGCAGAAAGAAAATGCTGCCCCCCCCCCTTTTTTTAAAGTACTGTGGTGTACAACCATTTCTGAAGCAGTACCCACTATAGTGTACTAGCCGCACTCAACCGGCCAAATAGCCACATGTAGCTAGTGGCTAGCATGTTGGACACCATGGTTTTAGTAGTTTACATGTAATACTGTACTGTATTTGTGTAGGGCTTTTTTTGAGGAGGAAGAATGGGGGTTTTGTTTTCTGCTGCTGCCAAATTGTGTACTTCTGGTTTCAAATGAGGTGTGTGGTTGACTGAACAGTTTGTATATTTGGTGTTCATAACTCTGTATAACTAAATGTAGAAAAAAATTAAATCCTCAGTATATCCATCATGGACACATGAGTTAAAAGGAGTATTTAAAACAAAAAAGAAAAGGTGATGGGAATAAAGGGGAAAAAATTTTTAGTGTCTAGTGTGTTCTTATGGTTTTACATCTCTCCATGTTTTCAGGTTTTTGCATATATCAATATGATGTAAGCCCACAAAACCGGACTTCAGTAACTATTAGCATTGACAGGGATACAGTATAATTGACAGGCAGGAAACTCTTTGTATTTACATTTCTGCAATCATTTTACAAGTAATCACATAGCTATATTTAAATGGCTGACTTGCATACTCTTGTGTGAGTAACTGTTTTATTCAGATTTAGCGGATGTATGTCTGGAAAGCTGGGATGTAAAATTCCGATTAATCAGTTAACTGGTTAAATGTTAGGTTAACCTAACGTTTAACTGGTTAAACGACAAAGGAGAAGCCTTGCAGGAGCAGCCCCCAGCCCATGCTATTTCATGTCCCAATCCTGTGCTGGAGCTGGCTCCTGGCTCCCAGTCCCCATGGTGGGGTTTTTCATGGCTCTCAGCCTCTGTTGGAGCAGTCTCTGTCTGCAGCAGGCCTAGTTCCCCACAGAGGTTTTCTGTTCTGAGTTATTTGTGGAATTGTTGGAATAGGGAAGTTGACACAGAACAACAGTTGTCTTGAATGGTCCTTTGTAAAACAAGTATGGGTCAGGACATAGCTGACGAGCCACTCACTGTATTTAATCTCTTTATTTTGGGGCTTGCCACCTCCTAGTCTTCCAATACTTACAACTGGGCAGAAACGATCTGCTCACCGAGTCACCAAACTGTCAGATGGGAGCAATGGAACACTAAACTTGAATTGTGTCCTAGGACAGATGAGGTTCCAGTTCACTTAGATATCCTGTACTCCAAAGCATTCTCTTTGTGTGTAGGATATGGGTTGACACATGTTGGCTGTCTTCTTGGTTATTATTACAAGCATTTATTGTGTGGCCAGGCACTGATGATTGAGCAATTAGCTGCTTTGTATATTGGGAAGAGAAGAGGTCAGAGGTTTCTGTTAATTTTATAACTATACTGCTGTTCATTTTTGCTTCACTCATAGCTGAGTGATATTACAAAGTGATAGCTTGAGAAGTCCAGAGTGGATATAGAGACCTCTGAAATCTGGGAATCTGGTCCAGAGGTTGCTGGATCAGAGTCCTGGTGGCCAGGACTGTGAACCAGGTGGGAGTCCTTTCCCCAGGGAAATCCTGACCAGTGGGACTGGCAAAGCTTCATCCTTGGTGAGCCCCATCCGGGCAGGGCAGCAGCAGGACTGGCAACCCCATCCCCAGGGAACCCTGGCCGGGTGTGGCAGCAGCAGGGCAGCCAGCGGCAAAAGCGGAGCAGCCAGCAAGCCCCGTCCCTGACAAGTTGAATTCAATTGACAAGGGCTCAGACTTGCTGCCGCCAGTTCTTTTTTGCAGTATAGACGTGCCCTTGCTTTGGAACTTCCTTTCTTTATATTGATCTTCCACATCACAGATATAGGAAGTGTACACGTTCTGAACATTTTACAGCCAACATCTCCTGAAAGGCGATATTGTGGTATCTGTCCAAAAGGAGGAGTTCAAATGCACTCTGGAGAAAATTTTCATTTAATGGAAAGACCTGTCGTTTCCGCACCGAGGGTGGTAAATGGAGCTGTGTTCTGGTTAGTACTGCAAAGGGAAATGGTGGTCTCCTAGTTTCCTTTGGAGTTTGGAGCACGGACAGTTGATCATTCTTGCTAGGGATGTTCGCTAACATGTATTTGTGTAAATGTGTAACTGCTGAATTTTTGTAGTGGTTATATGTGGCGGGGGGGAGGACATGGGAGCCGGTGCTTGTGGGGAGCTGGCTTTTAAGAGGCAACATCACATGTACTGGCCCCCCGCCCCAGCCCACGGTGCTGCCTCAGAGCGCGGGGAAGGCAGCTCTGCAGAAGCCAGCTCCCTATGGGCACCCGCTCCTGCCTCCCCCACCTCTTCCTGCCTTTAATAGAGGCTGTAAGGGGGGTGGGGTGGGAGAGTGTGTTTAGTCCTTAGGATTAACCAATAAGCCCAGGGTTATCAGTTAATTGTGTAAACGACTGCACACTAACATCCCTAATTCTTACACCTTCATGGAATCCTGGAATGCATATTCTTCTGTGTTCTACCCATACTGTAGACATAAAAATGACACTTTTGTTAGCACTGGATTTATTTTCTAAGGTAAGCCAGGTTGGCTCAGACATGCTGGGGAAGAAAGGCTGACTGGTAATGGTTCTAAGAGATGGATTAAGAAATCTTCTGTGCAGGGACTTATCACAATCACCATCACAGCTTTCTGTGTCTAGATGAAAGTCCAAGGGTTAGTTTACCCCACTTCTTTTTTGCAGTAATGACCATTAACTGTGCACACTGCAACCAGGCATGTGATGTAGTTGTCTGTTGGTTTCCCAGAGGAGCTATCTAAAGGGACAGCTGTCAAAGTCATGTGGCTGTCACAACCAACAATTTCATTCTGGTCTTAGTTTCATTTTATAACTGGATTGAGGCTGGTGCAGTTGGGTTAGGGGGAAAAAAAGAGGCTCATGTATTTTTTAAGACTTCTCTTATAAAAATAGCAGCTTTGGTTTGCTATTTCATTGCTTACCCTAAATACTTCTGTGGTGGCTGCTTTTTTTAACTGTATCAGCAACTGTTAACATACATAGCATAAACTAGCATTTCTAAGTGAGACTGAAGGTGATGTAGACTATAATCTGTGTAATTGCAAGCCTGTATTAATACAATGAAACAATTTATGCATTACTGTTCCTTTAACAAAAATTCCTTTTCATATCAAAAGGCTAGGAGAATAGATTGGTCATCAATGTTTCCTTCTACATGAAAGTGGGGGAAAAATGTGTGTGGAAGGGAAGGAGAAAAGTGAGTTCCATCAATGAGAGCAACTCTGGGAAATTTTCATAAAACGTTCTGTGTGGGCTGGGACTTGGGAAGAATTGGATTCTGTTCTTGGTTGTGCCACTGGCCTGCTGCATGACTTGGGGCAAATAACTTTACATCTATGCTTCAGTTTCCTCCTCTGTAACATGGAAATATTGATTCTACCTTCCTTTGTAAAGCATTTTGACACAGAATTAAGAGGGCCGTATAAGAGTTAGGTTCTATTCTTTTTATTTATTACAGAACTTAATTTTCTGCTCTGGGGATGGGTAAGAATGGTATATGAAGCCCATGGTGTTTTTTAAAATTATTATTTAGAAGCAGCTTGAAATGATAATGTACTTCCTACACCTGGTCATCAAGAGGTCTCTTTCATGTTCTCCTGTATGAACAAACAGAAAACTTGATACTGTAGTTGTTTTGAATAATGGAAGTAATTACACTCAGTACCACAGTTGGAACTAGGGATGTAAAATCCTGTTTAATTAGTTAACTGGTTAAACTTAACATTTAACCAGTTACACACATTTATTCTGTTACGGTAACCAGTGAATACTTATTAGTTAACCATTAACATCCCTAGTTAGAACATAGGGATTACCTTTCAGGATCTGGACCAAGATCCATCTAGTTGGGTATCCAGTCTCTGACGGTGGCTAGTATCAGTTCAGGAGAAGGGTGGGGATATGTCTGTTAGGAGGTAGGGGAGGGGGTGATTAAAAAACAAATAAAAAATAACCCATTATGGCCAGTTTTGCAATTGTCTGCCTTGGAGGGACACTGCTTCCTAAATGAAGGCAGTTGTTTTGCTAATGCCTTGAGGATTGGGGATTGATCATACCTGGTGAATTTTTCATAGCTAAGTAAGTGCAGCAGTTCACATAAACATTGTTTACTGCAGAATCAGGGTGGTGTTGCCTGTATCTTCCTCTTTCTGGATCTTCAAGATGCTGTCATCGGATTTGCTATCTGAGCTGTATTTCTTGTTTTTGTGGAATAGTCTGTGGTAGGGCTGCTTCCTATTGCAAACATGAGAAGAAAGAGTTCCTGAGGAATAAACCCTTTTCTGTGTTAAAGGACAATAGTATAAAACAGTGTTTCTTAAACTGTTCTGTGGTACACCGGTGTACCGCGAGGCAGTCGGAGGTGTGCTGCAGAGAACAACAGAGTTCAAAATGGCCTCCCTCAAAAGGTGCAGGCGACCCTTTTTTTCTCAATAACTTCCCCCAACTTTTTTTTCCCCCACAATAATTTCCCCCCCGACCTTGGTGTTCCTCATTTAAAAAAAAATTGTTTGGTGTTCCTCGGTCTTAAAAAGTTTAAGAAACACTGGTATAAAGGGTTCTCAAGACAAATTTCTGGTGGCCTCAGAACACAGGTTGGTGGCTGTTCTGACGCAAAGAAGTGGGCCCCCACCATCCCAGGGCTGAAGCCCAAGCCCTGCTGTCTTGGGCAAGGTGGGTGAGGCGCTCACTGACCACCTGTGGAGTCTGAGATTCTCAAGCCAGGCAGGAGTGGGAGAGCTGCTCAGGGGAGCACCTGGGCAACAACGCTGCATCCCAGAGCTTCTTGGAGCCTCTGAGGAGGCTGTGTGGTGCTGATTCTCAATGGCAGCCCCAGTGCAAACAATTGAGGGCACCCAGGAGCAGCATCTCATCTGATTTAACCTCTCCTCTCTCCCACACTCTCTGCTTGTGCTTTGGAGGCTGTTGTGGCAGCAGAAAATCCATGGCTTGGCTGCATGCAACCACAGTATCCACATTTGAGAGAAAAATAATTTGGGGATCTCAGGTGGATGTTAGGTATATGAGAGCTGCTCTGAAGCTTGAGAGGAGCCGCAGGCCCAACAGCATGGCCCTCCTGCCCTGTGGCTCCCCACCACACCTCCTGCCCTGACTCTTATACCCCCCTTTGTAACACCATGCTCTGACTCCTGCACACCCCAGTGCTGAGCCCCTCCTAAGCCCACTGCCCTGAGCCTCTTTAAGGATCTGAGCAATGCTAGCTATATGTACTAGTAATTAATAACATGTCTTCTGTCTGTGTAGAACCTTTGGGTATTACATGCAGGGAAAAAATGTTTCACTGCTGATACTACAGCTCATTGGCTTTATAAACAGTATACAAAGTGTATAATGTTTCCTTAAGACAGTGTTTCTTAAAATTTTTAAGACCGAGGAACACCAAACAATTTTTTAAATGGGGAACACCAAGGATTTTTGTTTGGGGGGGGGGCGAAGAAGAGGAAGCTTGCCTCTTTTAAGGATGGCCATTTGAACTCTGTTCTCGCCGCGTATGGTGACCATATTTTCTGAACCAAAATTAGGGACACATTACCTACACCCCCGATCTCTGTTTACTATGCCCCTGACTTTTGGGGTCAAGATGGACACATGACCAGAAGTAAAAGTAATCCCCTCTAAGAACTCTTCCCACCATCCTCCTACCCATAGGGGATGAGTTTGGCCTCCACCAATCCTTCTCTCCTCTGGTGCTGGTCTCTCCCCTGCAGGTATTTATATAGAGAGAACTTTTTAGAAGTTGTGTTACGAGAAAGTCTTCACCTTCCATGTATTTCTGCATAGACATTTTCCTAAGATTCAGACTTACCACTCACTCTTCTCAGCCTGACCACAGTGGTTATACAAGGACCAGGTTTTGGTGTTTTAGATGCTCCGTTATTTATGATGGGAACAGTGTGTGACAGTAGGTAGAAAAGAGTGAACTGGCACTGAAACTTATTTAGACTGAGCCAAAAATCATTTGTCATGGACTATTGGAATAGGTAGTTGATTAAATTAAGATCAAACGTTATTGTGGAATAGCTGCATAGTATTACGGTTGAATTGAGACTTGTATTGTAAGCCTTCTTTTTGTCCACTTCTAATTTGACTAGAATGACAAATTTGTTAGCAAATTGGGGTGTTTAATTGATAAAGTTTATTAGGAAGCTTAAGAACATGAGAGGCCATACTGGGTCAGACCAAAGGTCCATCTAGCCCTTTATCCTGTCTTCCAGCAGTAGCCAATGCCAGATGCCCCAGAGGGAATAATCATCAAGTGAACCCTCTCCTGTCATCCATTTCCAGCCTCTGACAGAGACTAGGGACACCATTCCTACCCATCCTGGCTAATAGCCATTGATGGACCTAATCTCCATGGATGTATCTAGTTCTTTTTTGAACCCTGGTAAAGTCCTAGCCTTCACCACATCCTCTGGCAAGGAGTTCCACAGGTTAATTGTGTACTGCATGCAGAAAAACTTCCTTTTGTTTGTTTTAAACCTGCTATCAATTAAATTTGGTGACCCCTAGTTCTTATGTTATGGGAACAAGTAAATAACTTCCTTATTCGTGTTTTCCACACCAGTCATGATTTTACAGATCTCTGTCATATCCCCCCTTAGTCTACTCTTTTCTAAGCTGAAAAATCCCAGTCTTTTTAATTTCTCTTCATATAGGATCTATTCCAAACTCCTAGTCATTTTTGTTACCCTTTTCTGAACCATTTCCAATGCCAGTATATCTTTTTTTAGATGGTGACCACATCTATAAACAGTATTCAAGATGTGGGCATACCATGGTTTTATATAGAGAATATCTTATTGCCTCTGTCTTATTCTCTATCCCTTTTAAAACGATTCATAACATTCTGTTTGCTTTTTTGACTACTGCTGCACATCGAGTGGATATTTTTAGAGAACTATCCACAGTGACTCCAAGATCTCTTTCTTGAGTAGTTACAGCTAAATTAGTCCCCAAAATTTTGTATGTATAGTCGGGATTATTTTTTCAAATGTGCATTACTTTACATTTATCAACATTAAATTTCATTTTGTTGTCCAGTCACTTAGTTTTGTGAGATCTTTTTGAAGCGCTTCACAGTCTGCTTTGATCTTAACTATCTTGAGCAGTTTAGTATCTGCAAATTTTGCCACCCCCTTTCTCCAGAACATTTATAAATAGGTTGAATAGTATTAGTCCCGGCAAGGACCTTTGGGGGACACCACTAGTTACCTCTGTCCATTCTGAAAACTTAGCAGTTATTCCTACCCTTTGTTTCCTGTCTTTTAACCACTTATCAATCCATGAGAGAACCTTTCCTCTTATCCCATGACAACTTACATTACTTAAGAGCCTTTGGTGAGGGACCTTGTCAAAGACTTTCCGGAAATCTAAGGACACTAGATCTACTGGATCGCCCTTGTCCACATGTTTGTTAGCCCTCTCAAAGAACTCAGTAGATTAGTAAGGCATGATTTCCCTTTACAGAAACCACGTTGACTCTTCCCCAACAAATGATGTTCATCTATGTGTCTGACAACTTTATTCTTTACTATAGTTTAGGTATGTGAACGACTAGTCGACTATCTGATAAGCAAATGATTATCAAATAGTCAACACGCTAGTCAGCTAGTTGCTTCCCTACCACCCTTGCTGCCTCTATCAGAAAGAGGCAGCAAGGGGAGGGCGAAGAAAAGGGTGTGGTTCAAAGCGGAGCACCACGTGGAGCCTGAGGCCAGACCCTGGACTCCATGCAGTGCTGTTGCTTGGAAATGCTGCGTGCAGCCCAGGGACAGCTGTGGAGTTTCAAAGCGGCAGTGCTGCATGGAACCTGGGGTCAGCTGAGGTCTCCCCCACTGATCCTGGGCTCTATGCGGCGCTGCTGCTTTGAAACCCTGCGGGGAGCACGGGGCCAGCAGAGGACTGCTTGAGTCTCCCACTGGCCCTGTGCTCCCTGCAGTGCTTTTGCCTTTGAAGTATAGAAACAGCTCTGGAGCTATTGGTACACTTCAAAGACGGAGGCACCCTTATCAACTAATCGAACAGTTGATGCAAATTGCATTGACTATTTGATTAGCCTGTTAAATTTATATTAACATCCCTACTATAGTTTCAACTAATTTACCTAGTACTGACGTTAGACTTACCAGTCTGTAATTGCCAGGATCATCTCTAGAGCCCTTTTAAAATATTGGCATTACATTAGCTATTTTCCAGTCATTCGGTACTGAAGCTGACTTAAAGGATAGGTTATAAACCACAGTTAATAGTTCTGCAATTTCACATTTGAGTTCTTCCAGAACTCATGGGTGAATGCTCTCTGGTCCCGGTGACTTGTTGCAAAGCTGCCTCTAATGATACCTCAATCTGGGACAATTCCTCAGATTTGTCACCTAAAATGAATGGCTCAGGTTTGGGAATCTCCCTAACATCCTCAGCCATGAAGACCGAAGCGAAGAATTAATTTTGTTTCTCTGCAATGACCTTATCATCTTTGAGTGCTCCTTCAGAATCTCAGTCATCCAGTGGTCCCTCTGGTTGTTTAGCCAGCTTCCTTCTTCTGATGTACTTAAACATTTTGCTATTACTTTTCGAGTTTTTGGCTAGCTGCTCTTCAAATTCCTTTTGGCTTTTCTTATATTTTTACAATTAATTTGACAGAGTTTATGCACCTTTCTATTTTCCTCACTAGGAAAAGCTTAGTGTCATTCAAGATGTTTACGTTGCTCAATCAAAAAATCACATTTTTTAAAATAATTTCATGATTTTTCAGCCCATATTACATTTTCAGAATCTCCAGTTTCCTGTGTTAATATGTGAGGCATGGTTCAGAAGAGAATAATATAGGATCCAGTCCTTAATGGGAAAGCTTCCCTCTTAATATAGCTGTCATCAAGAAATGTCAATGGCATATTAAATATGAAGATTTATTACTGACTTCAGTACTAGTTAAGGGCTCCCAAGTGTCTTGGAATTTGGTGGAAATTTTGCAGCTGATGATTGATCTGTATATTTAAAGCTCATCAAGGTTATGTTGCCCTGGCTGTTAGAAAGATGTCTGGGTGTTCGGAGTGTGGGGTAAAAGTAGTATGATGGGGGAAATAAGATGTTGCCAGAAGCTGTATGGGATTGGTGGAAAAATTGTCGTTGTCTAGAGTGGAAGTGTATCTGAAAATCTAACTAGAGGGTTTGGGAGAGTTGACTTTTTCAAGTGGAAAAGTTAAATACAGCATACTGTGTGGAATTCCTATATTTGATCTCTGTGAAACTGATAGTAACAACTTTTGTCATATTGGAAAAGGTTATGCATGTGGTGAAAAGGATGGTGCATGTGATGTTAGTATAAATGCATATGGCTGCATTTATAATTCAAAACACTAGCCCTATTATTTGAGGACAGTTTTATGTTCATGCATGCTGAGTGACAATTTCACACTGTTATGAAACAGTGACTGATATTTGAACTTCTTACTATAAGTTATTTTTCTGCATTAATTTTTGTAGGTTTTTAGATAGTTTTGTTAAATAAAGCCAGAATCTAATAAACCTCCACAATTGATAACTCAGGCACTCATTTAAAAACCATAGCAGCTGCTATAAATACAGAAGACCCCAAATAACTGACACCAAGAAATAAAATGTTGCTTACAGTTTAGTGAGTATCATTATAGATTTCTTTCCATGACACACAGAGAGTTTGTATAACATGGTATGTTAAACCTCCACAAGACTGAATTTGTGGAATTACTTAACAGTGTAGTTTAAATCCCAGATCATCGATGTGTAACCAAAGATCATAACATTTTTCTTATAAGGTTAAATGTGTAATAGTTTGAGGTAGGTGTTCAGAGCTCATCTTAAAATAAAAGCAGTGGGACTGGCATTCGTTAGCCAGAAACTCAGAGGCTATGTCTACACTGCAGGCTTCTTGCATAAGAACTTTTTGCAGAAGAGATCTTCTGAGAAAAATTCTTGAGCAAGACCGCGTCTACACTGCCATGTGCTTTTGCGCAAGAGAGCATCCATGCTGCCATGGATGCTCTTGTGCAAGAAAGCTCTGATGGCCATTCACAGAATGGCCATCAGAGCACCTGTGCTTTTTCCAATAGGGGTTTCTTGCTCAGAAATCCCTGTTGTCCGAGCACACATGCCTTTTTGCGCAAGAGCTCTTGTGCAAAAAGGCTTATTCCCCGAGGAAAGAGGAATAACTCTTGCGCAAAAAGCCCTGTCTTCTGACAATCTACTGCACTTTTTCTTGAGCCAAAATGTGCTTGTAATGTGGATGCTCCGCGAGTTTTTGCACAAAAACTCTGCAGTGTGGACGTAGCCAGAATGTGCTTCTAGGTAACAGAACAGAAAGTATTAACTAATCCCAGATCATTCCTGTATTAGACCTTCTGATAACCTCAACTCAACAGGCATAAGGAAATCCCAATTAGCATAGGATTTTTCCACTCACTTTTACCTAGTATTTAGAGGTTAGAAACAAAAAATTAGTATGATGGAGCTGTCCTGAAAGCTAATTTAGAAATGGTATCTGGAGTGCTTTTCGGAAAACACTGTGCAAGCTTTCCTGTGTGCGTAATATCTGAGCACATCCAGGTCACCTTTCTGCCTGTCAGTCTTCTCCAAAATGCAACAACTAGAGCAGCATTTTAATCATATGCTGACTTGGTTTCCAGATCTTTTTCACATGTTCAGAATGATCTGGTATTTTTCAGTCAACTTGGCAAGAAGAATAGAATAAAATCAAGGTTTAATTTGTTCCACTTCATCTTAATGTTAGCAGCTCTTTCATATGTGGTGGTTAAATAGACCAGAGAAAGCTATATGATGCTTTTTTTAAAATGTGGGTAAATTGTTAATGTTAAACTGCATGTTTTCCACTTTTCCGTCTCTAGAACAAAGTAAGCTTGGAAAAATCTTCAGAAATGATTGTTTTTTACTTGAGAAATATGAGGAGCTAGCAGATGTACCTGGTGTTGCTCAGGTCCTGAAGTGTGGTTTCCTCTTTTAATGTTGTTTAAAAAAAAAAAAAAAAAGGAAATTGTACATGCTTTATTTAAATGATTGCACAGAGCAGAGCGTTGTGTGTGTGGCGCAAGGAAGCTGGGAGGTGTGGGGCTTTGGGGCAGGGGTTGGTGTGTTGGAGATGGGGGTGCAGGAGTCAGTGCAAGGGGATTAAAGATGGGGGCGCTGAGGGTAGGGGTGGTGGGGAGCAG
>JANRFK010004149.1:2802542-2814654 GCA_030068395.1 Apalone spinifera | reverse complement strand
CCCCCCCCCGGGGGTTTAAACTCACCGCGCTTGACAGGGCGGCAGGGTGACGTTGCTGTGTCCCTGCCGTCTCTTTCCGTGGGGTCCTAAGATCTGTCGGTTTTGACCATGCAGCCGCACATGCACGGCAAACCCGTCGCAGTGCTCCTTCTAGTGCGGGGGCTCATGCCCCCGCACCACAGGCGGCCCTTTGAAGCATTAGGGTGTGCCTGTGCACACCCGGCACACCCCGTGCCCACACCTATGATCCTCATTAAGAATTCCATTTTTTTGTTGTAATGGGCTCATTTTAATAGGCTGCCTTTTGTGTTTGCCTTTTGTGTTCTTGTGTTGCTTTACTGCCCCACTGTCTTTGCTATCTCATTCTTCTTGCAGTTTCCATTGTCATGTCTTCAAAGGTGGTCTTAAGCTGAAGATCTGCATGGGGTTGCTTCCGCCACAGCCCTCGTCCATATGTTGTTATGTTAAACATTTGTAATTGATAAAATACTTGCTCTGTCATCTTGCTGTGAGAAAAGTGTGTGTGGGGGGGAGGGGTAAATGAGAACAGTGAATTCACACCATGGGGGCTCTTTTGGGTAACAGTGATTGCTAATTTAGCTCCTGAACCACTCAGGTAGGAGTATTATTGCTCCAATGTATACAATAGATGGACTGTTAAACAATGGAAAAATTAAAACACTCAACTAGCATCTTATCAGTCCTTAATTTCTTTCCATTAAATAAAGATAGATTAATGGGAAACATAGTGGACTTTGATTTGGGACGTAAAGTTCAAAAGTGTTGTGATAGTACTGGGGTTATAAGGGAAATCTGTTGGTTGGCTGCCCTATTTCCTACTAAGAAAGGTATTTAAAGTTCCAAACTACCTCCACTTATGATATGTGCTCTTAAATCCAGTGCGTTTTAGGAACAGAATGGAACCTTATGCAGGAATAGTTGCATAGCAATATCTAATAATATTTAACATGTTGAATGCAGTCATTGTATTGTTCAATAGCTGTTCTTTTCAAATAAGCCTTTTTATTTATACTTTTTTTGGGGTCTGCTTTCAGCTTTAACTTTCATTGATGAATGGTGTTGGTTTAGCAGTAGGCATAAAGAGGCAATATAATAACTGCTTCATACGCTTTCTTTAGAATAAAAAGATGGGAAGTGTTTAAAAGAAATTCATCTCTTTAAAGAATGCAGTTTTTGAATCTTTGCCACTGCTAGTGACATGCTATACAGTAATATTGGTATGAGGAGCTTTTCATGAATATTATTGGGCTCAGTAAACTTATTTTCACATCATCCAGTAACTCTTGGCTTACATAGAACTATTTCCTTAATATGTTGTTTTTGTTTTTTTTAATTTTCTCTCTTCCTGCTTTGGTTTTATTTTAGGGAAGCTCTTAACAGCTCTGTGTTCCAGCCAACCCTCAATCCCTACTGAAAAAAGGCAAAATGATTTGACATAAATTTTAACTCTACAAATGCAGATGCAACACTACATTAGTATAGTAGATAGTCTCTCTCTATCCAGATTTCTTAAAAATAGTCACATGCTCTGATACATAGATCCTTCAATATAAACTTTCATATAGACTTTCTACATTGGCAATGTGGCTTTCACGGATTCAGTTCCACGGAGTCTGCCGCAGGCAGGGATGCTCCAGCTGTCTGGAGTAGCCCCTGTCCGTGGTGGGCTCAGCCCAGGCTGCTCTAGCCTGCTGGAGCAGTCCCTATCTGCAGCAGGGTGGCTGCTCTAGCCTGGCCGCGGTAGACAGGAGGGCTGTTCCAGCCCAGCTGGGCTGGAGTGGCCCTCCCCTGCCCACCTCGCCTTTAATCTGTTAACTGGTTAAACACTACATTTAACTGGTTAGCCGATTAAAGGGGATTTTACATCCCTAATACTGACTGCAGATACATGAATGCAGTTGGTGTTGGCAGAGTTGCATTTAAAGGAGAAGGCTGGATTCTATGGATTTAAGTGACTAGTGGACTACCCAATAAGACTAGTCCTGATAAGTCTCTACTCAACTAGTCGCTTCCCCCCCTCCTTGCTGCCAGGATTGCAAGTGTCTCAGCCTCCCCTCCCCCCATTGAGTAATAGAGAAGTTGATAGAAAACAGAGTACAGGGACAGCATGGACCTGGGGCTGAGGCTCTGCATGTTAGTGCTCACCAGGTGGTGGGGAGATGGGCTGAGCAGGCCCAGCAATTGGGCCCCTCCTTCAGGGAGACTTAGGATGGAACTTGCTGTGGCCTTCTCCTGCCAGCAGTGTAGGGACATGTGCTGGTGTGCCCCTGTACCTCGCCTAGCATCTGGGCAGAGGCTGGAGGGCAGAGAGCCCTGCACTGGTATCCACTCTGCCATCCAGTGGATGTGAAGCAGATATCTGTGAATATGCAGGGCTCTACTAACTAAACCTAAATTTAACAGGAGGGGATTGCTAATGTTTTTGCCTTTGTGGCTGTGCAGTGCTCGCCTTTCCAACCTGGGCATGACCCTTGAGGTAGCGCTTCAAAAGCAGACTTCCCATTTCTTAGTTCAGAAGGTCTTTGGCATGGTGCATTTACTTGCTTACGGGGGAAACTCATTGAATGTACTATTAGTGATAGTCAGGGAAGACTTCCCATTTCTTAGTTCAGAAGGTCTTTGGCATGGTGCATTTACTTGCTTACGGGGGAAACTCATTGAATGTACTATTAGTGATAGGGCTCGACAAATTATAGAAAACCCTACTCGCCAGACGAAAAAGGGACTCGCCACTCCCACCGCGTGACCCCCACCGCGCAGGTGTGCGCCACCCAGAGAATGGGATGACCAGGATGGCATGTTTGCTTCTGTGACGGGGTGGGGTTACTCCACAGCGGCGGGGACGACCCGCCCCGCACTTCAACGGCACTGATCCCCATGCTGCCCGGGGAGTGCAGTGTTCTGACTGCGGTCTGTGCCGCTTGCTCCTGTGCGGCTGCCCAGCTGAGTGGCATGCAGGGGGGCTGAGTCCTGGGACGGGAGCTGGAAGCAGGGCCAGAGTGTGCGTCCGTCTCTGACGTCAGGGGGAGAGGTGCCAGTGCAAGAGAGCGCTACATTCAAAAGGGGAGCAGAGGAGGGAGGAGATGGAGGAGAGTAATAGAGAGAGAGAGAGGGGAGAACAGAGGAGTGAGCTAGAAGATGGCGATGGGCGGAGGAGTGAAGGGTGAGAGCGGAGAAGAGAGGAGGGGGACAGGGAGTGGAGCAGGGAGCAGAGCATGGGGGCAGAGGACATTAAAGGAGAAGCAGAGGTAGGAAGCAGCCAGAGCGGAGACACTAAGGAGCCCTGTCCTGGGCTGCTTCCTACCTCCGCCTCTCCTTTCACGTCTTCTGCCCCACCGCACTGCTCTGCTCTGCTCCCTGTCTCCCTCCTGCTTTCTCTGACCTCCTTCGTATCCCATCCCCCTCCGCTCTCACCCTTCACTCCTCCGCCCACCGCCGTCTTCTAGCTCACTCCTCTCTTCTCCCCTCTCCCTCCATTACTCTCCTCCGTCTCCTCGCCCCTCTGCCTTCCTCCGCTGCTCTCTTTTTGAATGAGGCGCTTTCTTGCGCCGGCGCCTCTCCGCCTGACGTCAGGGATGCACACGCACTCTGGCACTGCCCTACGCCCGCGTGCGGCCCCACCCCCGCTTCCGGCCCCCATCCCAGGACTCGGCCCCCCTGCACGCTGTTCAGCTTCTTCTTTGGGAATATGCCCAATGGTAAGTGGGTGTTGACAATAGGTCTGCCCCAGCCAAGGCTGAGATTTCTTTGCTTCTACTGTAGGTAGGGCCAGAACACTGTTAAAGTCTCTTGAAGACTACATAGCAGGCCCTCCCATCCATTGTTTGAAGATTTAAAAATTTTAAAGTGCTGATCTCAATTCACGCATAATATGAAACTGTAGGATCTAAATCCTGTCTACATTAGACATTAACTGCTGTTTAAAATCATTAATTAAAATATGAGCATGATTACATTGTTTTAAACCACCATCAATTTTTCTTATGCAGGGCTACTGTGTATTTGAAAGTTAGCCTTTCAGGCTTTTTAATGCTGTGTGTTACCAGGGCAGGAAGTTTTCTAGGTAAACAACGGCAAGCAGCATTTGGAAAACAAGGCTTTCGGTTTAGAATGGGTGTTTCGGAGCTGCTTGCTGTTTGTTGTACTGAAAGTGGCTTTTCTTGGTGGCCAGTGTTAAGATACAAATCATTGGCAAGTCTAATAAAATCTGGGAGTTCTAAGTCCATCTTCTTCCTCCAGTCACCAGAGCAGATTCCTTCCCTTTCCTCCTTTGTCCTCCATTATTGTCAAAATAAAGACCTTCTTAATGAAATCACAGCCAAAGGCCTTTTATAACCTTGACACTGTATTCTTATTAGTGAAAACAGATGCATGTTGTGCTTGTTTAGTCAGTTACAGGCTCTGTTGTACTTGTCACATTGTTTGCCCCCTGTGACATAGTTCACAGGCTGCTAGTAGATCTGTGCATATAGTAGGCAAATTACATTCACTTTGGCCTATGTCCCAACTTCTGCAGAGATTTTAACATTAATTAAAGATAATTTTCCTGTTAAAATGTTCTAAGATATCTACTAATGTTTATGGAATCACCCTATGTAGTTTTCTGCCCTCTAGGTAATGGAAAGTTATGTGGACAAATGTCAGTTTCATTGCTGGCTTCTGTATAATTCTCTGGTCTCCTAACTGTGCTCCTGAAAGGGGCTCTTACTTCCTAAGTGTATCTGTGAAAATAGGGGTTGGACACAAATGAGCCAAATCTTCGTTTTTGCTTTGTTTTTTATCCCTTCATCTAGGATAAATATTTAGTATCTTAAGACCAGCTAGAAAGGAAGGATGATCTTGTGCTTCAAACACAGAATCAGGATCTTCCCAATTCTGCCCATGATTGTAACTTTGGGCCAGTTATTTAACAATGTGTCTGGCACGCTATAAAATGGGTCTGCTTATTCACATCTGGGGTGGGGGTGGAGCTAAATTGAACAAGCATTTGAACAGCGTTCTGAGACCCTGGGGTAGAAGACACAATAGAAGTTCATAATATTACAGTATTTTGCATATGTGAAAGGTTATTAATACTTCTAAACTGTTTTTCAGATTCTAAATGGCTTCTAAGCGGTTGGGATCTGACTTTCATGGTAAGTGAAGTGCAGTATTTTTGTGGAAACACCCCATAAAACATTTTGTTGCCTCTAATACAGATTTTTTAAATCTTATAACAGGATAGGGTGGCTCTTGGGATTAATAGGAGACTCCAGAGCCTTTCATTCCGATATTGACTAAAAGCAGCCATTTTCTGTTGGCTGTTAGTTCTATAAATCCATGAAGAAATGTCCTACAAGGGACACCTCGAGAGAGAATGTTTCCTAGGTCTATAACACCTTTGCTCAATGCCAGGTAACAGAGGTTATCACAGATTCAGAAAATCAGTATACTGGGGAGAATATAAAAATCAATTCCTGGTATTATTTGTAATAGATTTCACGCTGACTACCTAGGTGAAACTAGCAATAAGCAAGTTCCTGAGCAGAACATGCTGTCTTTGTACTGTCTCTCTACCTTAGCACTAAGTGTGCTGTTTCTAGTTCTTGGCTGTTTTTAATGCTGTGTAACATTTAATACTCTCTCCACCTGGTACTCAGCTAAGACAAGGTGGAGAGCAGTAGTCACACTTCTGCTTATTCCTGTCACAATATGGGGCCTAGCACAGGTCACAGGCTAGCTTTTTTCCTTTGCCTGGGAGTGCTCAACCTTGCTCTGTAGTGTAGTCCAGGCCTGTGCTTCACAGACCTCATGAGGTGTTCTGTATTAACTTGAAAACTTGTTTCTCCTGCCAACAGAAGTTAGTCCATTAAAACACATTACTTCTCCTATACAATCGGGGGAGTTGAGTCTGATTTAGATGTGTTGTGATTACCATTCACATTTGATGGACTCTCTGTGTAGACTTTGGAGTATTGTTTGCTGGTTCAAACGCACAGCCTTACACTAGGTGCCTTCTTGGGGTAACGGCCATGGTCCCCTCCAAACAGCTAAATTGCAGCGCTGTTCAGCATTCACTGAGTACATTGCTCTCTCTGCTCTGGGCATAATGAATAAAAATATCATTAATTTTTCTGAGAGCCTTCTTCAGTTTGCCATCATGGTAAGAAACAAGATAGTCCCAGAGGTTCAAAGCTGAAAAGCTGTCTAGCACCAATTTGAGAGCAGGCTGATATGCCACATACTGCAATGCTTCATCGTCTGGGCTCTCTCAAAGTCTTCTGCCCCCAGGTGACAGGGTGTTCCTGTTTTTTGAAAACCTCTCCTTCATTAAAGTGCTTGGCTGCATTCTTTTATATGATTCAGAATTAGAGGAGCACAGGAGGTATTTATGAATGGCTATTTAAATCTGAAATTTTGTTAGGCGGAAATGACACATTAATGATCTTTGGGATTGCTCAAGCTGTGAAGAGTTTAGTTACTTAGCCAGTCTCTCCTGTAAGCTAGTATCAGTACTCTGTAGCTGTGTCTTCAAAATAGTCCAGCCTCAAAAGTGAATGTACAGATGAACTATTCAATGAATTCTGGTATAGGAGTGGGATTAATACACTTTTGAACAAAGTAACATTCAGATTGGTTTTTGAAATTCCTATAATTCTCCCAGGTAGGAGTGTGACTGCGCAGTTGGGGTTCCCCCAAATCCTGTAGCCCTGTAGCAGCAAGAACAGACTTCGCCAGTTGTAGAATAGAGAGGGGTTTATTGTTCCTTCAGGATACAGCACAGCACATATGTGATGTGGCTACAGAGGCCAGGGCCAGGATGTCTCAGACCCTAGCATTAAGGGTCCATCGCCCCTAGGTCTCAGCTTAACCTCTTCTCTCCATGCTTCCCAGGCCTTGCCCCCCAGCCAGGTGTTGGTCTCTGCCTTTCTCCCTTTGTCTGTCTCCCTGGGAGGCTGAGCCTAGGTGTCTGGGTTAATACACATTTGGGAGAGTCAGTGAGAATCTCACATTACCGCTCAGGGGGACCCTGGGTTACAGAGCAGACAGCACCCCCACTACGCCACAAGGGGTGTTGTCAAAAAGCTGCAGGTGGCTGTTGGAGTTTATTATATATATTCTGGTCACCCAACTGCACTGTACAAATAGACACAGAGAGAGTCCCTCCCCTCAAACAGTTTAAAACCACGTATATGACTAGAGAACAGATAAAACAGGTTGTAAGTGATGAGAGGGACATGGTAACGGTGAGAATTGTGTGATAAGCATAGGTTACAATATACCAGCTGACTGACCACCAAGGAGTGGGATTATTTTGGTACAGAAGGTGGGTTCCCTTTTCATTAGTGTAGACTCTCACTAATGAAAAGGGACGCTCATGTAAGAAGTTCAGTGTGGTACTTCCAGGCAATTGTATTGCATTTTATGAGCATCACTATGCATTCCTAACTCTGGACTTGCTTTTAAACAAGATTTGCCCCATTCCTTCCTTCAACCACAAATTTAAGTTTTATCTAAAGAGTCACCCTAACCCTGAGGCTGCTTTTAAATCCATGTATTTAATAACTTGAAATAATAACTCTCACTTAAGGATTTTATTTTATAGAGCCATGGTGTCCAACACGCTAGCCACTAGCCACATGTGGCTATTTGGCCTGTTGAGTGTGGCAAGTTTGCTACAGCAGTAGGCACTGAAACAGTCGCTTCAGAACTGGTTGGACACCATGGTTATAGAGACATAGCTAAATAACATGCATGTGCAACTGGAAATAAGGGTCTGTGTATCTCCATCTCTAAGGGTATGTCTACCCTACAGAGGCTATTCCAGCATAGTCCCCTAGTGTAGGCACAGCTAACCCACTAGAAGTTTTTCTGTTGGTGTAGGAACACCTGCTATGCAGACAATGTTAGCTATGTCAACATAGCTATATCTACACTGTGGCTTTGTTTTTATAGTTCTATCCGCGTATTGGTCAGGAGCATGATTGCTTCCAGCCACTGGCCAACATAACTCTGTCATCATAGCTTCTTGAATAGTAATACAGAGATAGCCGTGTTAGTCTGATCTTGCTTAAACAAAAGGGAAAAACTATGTAGCACTTTAAAGACTAACAAGATGGTTTAATAGGCGATGAGCTTTCGTGGGCCAGACCCACTTCCTCAGATCATATTCTGGAACAGAATTGGCATGACCATATATACCAAAGGAATACAGTGAAAAAAGTGAACACATTATTAAACTGACAAATCAGATTTAGTACAGAAGGTGGGGTGAGGGAGAGGGAGGGAGGGAATAGCTATTTGAGTCAATGAATGGCTAATCAGGGGTGCTAAGTGGGAAAGCTATCTTTGTAATGGTTAAGGTAATTAGCATCTTTAAGGCCCATTTGTAAAGTGTCAAATTTAAGCATGAATGAAAGTTCTGAAGTTTCCCTCTGTAATCTGGTGTTAGTCTCTTTGAAGTAAGATGCATGTAGTAAGGTCGGTAAGACTATGTCCAGGTCGGTTGAAATGAAAAGCAACTGTTTTTTCCTTGTGAAGATGTCTGATTTGTGGACATTGATTCTTTGGCGACGTGTCTGAGAAGTCTGTCCAATATACATAGCAGAAGGACACTGTTGGCACATGGTAGCATAAATTATATTTCTGGATTAACAGGAATATGTGTTCTTGATATAACTGACATGGTTAAGTCCAGTGATGGTGTCACCAGAGTAAATATGTGGACAAAGTTGGCAATGGGGTTTGTTGCAAGGGAAAGTTCCAGGGTTGGTATTAGTGTGGTCTGTCCTGTGGCTGTTGGTAAGAATCTTCCTGAGGTTAGGTGGTTGTCCATAGGAGACTATGGGTCTGTCCCACAGAGCCTCTCGGAGTGTAGTATCCTGTTCCACTATAGGTTGTAGGTTACTGATAATGCGTTGGAGGGGTTTAAGTTGGGGGCTATAGGTGATGACAAGCTTTAATAAATTACCTTACCCATTACAAAGATAATGTGTTCACTTTTTTCATTGTATTCCTTTGGTATATATGGTCATGCCAATTCTGTTCCAGAATATGATCTGAGGAAGTGGGTCTGGCCCACGAAAGCTCATCACCTATTAAACCATCTTGTTAGTCTTTAAAGTGCTACATAGTTTTTCCTTTTGTTTAATCATAGCTTCTAAGTGTATGCAAAACTAAAGGTAAAAAAATAGTGTTGGAAATGTTACTCGATGATCTGTCCGGAAATCTGATACTAAATAAACCTTTTAGCCATGTGAAAACTGAGTAGAACAAAATCTTTTGAACAAAAGTGGGGCAGCAAACTCAAGCATGTGCGCAGTGTGTGTTCTTTTTCTGGCTGCTTTCATTTTTATGTTGCGTTTTAGTGCGGGTAGGTTAGCAAAGATGAAATGGATTCATATTTCCATATTTGAATGTTGATAAGAATGCGTAATACATTCTAGTCTTTGCTTTTGATCTTAGGGCCTTTCAGTTACCTTGATGATGTCCCGTTTAAGATTGGAGACAAATTCAAAACACCAGCTAAGGTTGGCTTACCCATTGGTTTCTGCTTACCTGACTCTTCCCAGCTAGTCAGAGAAGCACAGGTAAGTGGGTGTTTTGTTTGTTTGTTTTCTCTCTTTGTAGTTCATTTTTGGTATGTCATAAACTTAAAATAGTTAAATTTAGGTCTTCTATAAATGTTTGCTGGAGCTATTCTGATACGGAGTTTTCTGCACCCTGTTCTGAAAGATCTTAGTCCAGTCACTGCGATGCACAGGATAGTAGGCTTCATAAACAGTTACGACGATTTTTATGTTCCTGCTGTAAATTGCATTTTTTACAGTGCTTATCACAAATGCTTTACATGTCATAATTTATCAAAATGGAGTAAAAGCCAAAGAAATTTTGAAGCAAAGCTTTGATACAGTTCAAGTTTTAACCATACACTTAAGTAGAATTTCTTAGTATGAAAGTTGGGAAATTCAGAGTCCAGGTTCCAACAACAACCTTAACTCTGCCCCATCTATCTCTGGCTATCCTATACTTTTGCAGTTTTCACTTATAAATCTAGATTTATTTTAACAAAAGTGGAAAATTCAAATATAGGAGCAATGGTGTTATTGCAAAATCTTGTTTGTTAGGAATTAGTGGAATTTTATTTTTTTAACTGCCAAATACATCTCATTTTTTCAACGTGTAAAAAGTGGATGACTAGATAAGTAGATTGTGTGCTTTGATGCATATTCATGATGATAGATGGCTTCTGATTTCCTTGTCCTACTTTTGAGTGGAGAACTCTTGTTATCCTTTGTAGTTCTCAGTGGCAGTTTGTTTGTCCAATCACGTGGCCAAGTTATGTAACTTAGCAAGTAAATCTCTCCACTCTTTTTTCTAGACACGTGGTCTTACGTGGTCTTAATTTTAAGCAGACTAACTTTAAAAAAATTCTTCAGTTCTTATAATTTGAAAATTGGTACTAGGAGTCCAACCACAAGTTTAAATTTGGAACCAAAGTCCAGCTTACTGCCAGTCCTGACGTCAAAGAGAATGGCAGGTACACAGTAGCTTGGTCGTCTTTATGCTATGTGGTATTTCTACAGAGTTCTCTGGAATATGGATTTTGGGTCATGACCACAGAGCCCATCAAATCAGTGGTTAAGTCGTCTTAGTTTACTTCCTACTTGGAGTTGATTAGCCATGTTAGATCTATTATAACACTAAATGGCTAACCTTGTCTGTAGCGCTAACTCTCCCTTTCTTCCGTGTGCATGCTGAAGTGAAGTCAAGCTATATACTAATCAATGTATCATGGCACACTGTTTCCTTTGATAACTACAGCAGACAACTCCAGCATACTTATCAAGCTTTTTTGCTTTCAGCATGTCAAATGTTGTAGTACTGTGAAAGAGCAAAGACCACTTTGCTAAATTTCTGTCTTTTGCACTAAATAGCCACAGGCTAAGCCTGCTTTCTTGGAATATACTATGGCTCACCAAAAGGGGAGCGAATTCTGTCACTGTTCACTCATACTCCATTAGCGCTTCAGATAATTTTGGCTGTGGGCTATTCTGTCACATGTGCCTCTGTAAATTCTCTTGTCCTGGAAATTGGCTGTAGGCAGGTCTTATGTTTTGGGGTGTGGTCCAGACCAGTGAGGGCTTTTTTCCCCATTTGTCTTGCAGCTCTCAGTGCTTTGCTGCTGTAGCTCCTAACATGGGCCTCACAAACAGCATGCAGTTCACACAATATGTCTGTATATTGTCACAGCCCTGATCCAGCAGCTCTGAGCCCAGCAGCCTGTTGGATATGTACCAGCTCTGCCTAGCAGCCTAGGTTACTACACATTCCCTATCTTAGATTATTCCCAGAAATGCATGTGCCCGCTACATGTGCCCGCTACTGTGCCCGCTACATGTGCCCGCTACTGTGCCCGCTACTGCACAGATGGGATTTTAAAGGTCAATTGCCACTGGAAGGGGTTAGTGTTCAACAGTTTGCTACTTTAATTGGCATTATCAAACAATTCAGTTTAAACACAACATTGGATTGGTTTTGATTAAAGAATAAAACAAGTTTATTTAACTACAAAAAGATGTTGAATACAAGTTTAAGGTATTAAAGTCAGAAATGGCTACAAGAGAAATAAAGAAAAATGCTTTCTAGAAACTAAACTTAAACTAGACTTGGTTCAAGATAAAATCCTTACCACAGGTCCCAGCAATATTGTTGATCCAATTTTCAAGTCAAGATCTCTCACAGTCCAAAGACTGCTTCCTTTATCTTTTGGGGTTGAGGAGGAGTGAATGTGTGTGTATCTGGGATGTTTTTGTCCCTCACTTTTATAATCCAGTCAACCTTCAGGAAAATGCATCTTAAAGGATATCCCTGAAGTTGCTTTCAGTTGTGAGGATGTGAGGTCTCAAATTGTTCTTGTCCCTCTTTGCTGTCAAAGAATGGCCACTTGACCAATGATTGCCAGTCAACTTTGATACATGGGTGGTGGTGTCAGCTTGTGTTTGAGAAACAGGTTTGCTCCCTTCTCAGACTTGCCTGGTAAAAACACCAGTCATTACAGTAAACTTCCGATAATCCGGCACCTTTAGGTCCCAGGGGGTGCCGGATTATC
>JANRFK010004149.1:2776176-2787937 GCA_030068395.1 Apalone spinifera | reverse complement strand
GATAACTCCAAGATCTCTTTCCTGATTTGTCGTAGCCAAATTAGCCCCCATAAAGAAATGGTTAAGTAAAGAAAATGCTCTTGGATGCTTATGGATCAACGTCCTCACTGAGCACAAGCTGGGGTGGTAGTTTGTGGTCTGAAGCAGAAACCAGTCACATTAAGCAATAAGGTGGCCACTTCCTTATGGAACATATAGGGGGGAAAAACCTGTGAGATCATGGGGGAGGGGAGGACTTAAATTGGCGTGATTTGTGCTGCCCCTCTTAGGCTGTCAAGCCTTCCAGCCTTGGGATTGCTAAATATTCTATTTATTTCCTGACCCTGAGTGCTGCAGGGACACAGGGGAGCTGTATATTAGAGCTCGTCCGAACAAAAAGCAGCACTAATCACAGAAGTAAAAGTTAATGGTTGCTTAGGGACAAATGATCACTATTTAATCATATGTATAATGTTCAAGAAGAATACAGGCCAGGCCAGTAATAAATATATACACACACTCTCACTCACACTCTCTCTCTCTCTCTCAAACTTGGTACTTTAATGGGGCCAATTTTACAAAGATGAAAACAATGAGCCAAATCAGCGGGAGGAATAATGTAACCAGAAAAATGTGAATGATAATTGGGAAACATTTATGAATGTTTTATTAGATGCCCTAAAAGCCATAGTCTGGAGGGGGGAGGGTGCTGGTTGAATTATTTAACAGACTAGACGATTTATCTGGTGTTGCCCGGGACAGTGGGGGGCTGTGCAGCCAACCTACTGGCTTCTCCCTGGGACTGGCTTGGGGGTGGTGGGGACGCCGTATAGGCTGTCTGCCGCCTTCTCTCTGGGACTGGGTTGGGAAAGGGGGGGATGCTGGCTGCTCTTCAGCTTCTGAAGCAGGGCACAGTCGGTGGCTGCTCCTTAGGGGCAGTCTGGAGCAGCAGGGACTATGCTGCTGGCCAGTGTATGCTCCCCAAGGCTGAGATGCTTGCTGCCCCCGCATGGCTTCCACACGCATCCCATTGCCTTGACACAACCACACCCTGATCTTGCTTTAAGTTAAGAGGAAGCTGCTACCAAATTTGGTGGCCACAGCTCTTATTGTTTAGGAGTTCTGGAACAAATGGACAGATGGGCATGCAAAGTTTCTAAAAGATACAGTAGATCATAGAAATGTGAGCTTGATCGTACTGAATATAAATCAGAAATTGTAGATACGTGATAGAAGGAAATCAAGGGACACAAGGAGAAATATATGGTGTGCTGTGTTAAGGAGAAGAGGTTTTTAAAACAAAAGAATGCCGACAATGGTGTTTGGTCCATTCGTACATGGAAATGATAGATTTATCCAGAAATGTTCAATCAATGTTTGTTCTGTAATTGAAGACAAACAGTTGATTTAGTCTAATGTCAACACTTTCCATTCTACCAGTTTCACAAGAGGGTGTTAATTTGAAGTGACTGAAGTCAAACAATGGGCTCTCCAATCTAGCGGAGAAAGGTGTAACACCAACCCATGACAGGAGGTTGAAGCCAGACAAATTCAGACCAGCAATAAGGCGAGAGTAATTAACCACTGGAACAATCTACCAAGGGTTGTGATAGATTCTCTGTCACTGAACATTTTTAAAAATCAAGGTTGGGTGTTTTCTAAAATCTGCTATATGAAATGTTTTGGGGAAGGTCTCTAGTTTGTTTGTATTCTACAGAGGTCAGACGATATGATCTCAGTGGTTGCTCCTGGCCTTAGAATCTATGGCTGAGTCTAGACTACATCCCTTCTCGAAGGGAAAAAGGGATGTAAATTAGACACTTTGAAATTGCAAATGAAGCCGGGATTTAAATTTCCTGCACTTCATTTGCATAATAGTGGTCACGGTTTTTTTTCGAAATGGGGCTTTTTGAAAGAAAAATGGCTGCTTAGATGGGGATCATTTGAAAATAAAACCCTTTTTCGAAATATCCTGAACAGGATTTATTTTCAAATAATCCCCATCTAAACAGCCGTTTTTCTTGCAAAGCCCCATTTCAGAAAAAACCGCGGCTGCCGTTACGCAAATGAAGCAAGGGAAATTTAAATCCCAGCTTCATTTCCAATTTGGAAGTGTCTAATTTACATCCCTTTTTCCCTTCAAGAAAAGGGATGTAGTCTAGACACAGCCTAATTGCCTTCCAAATGGCAAAGGGTTAAAATGACAAGGCTACACAATCCTAATCATATCTTGCCTTCTAGCTGAGAGAGAACCTTATGGCTGCCACCAGTTTTAATGGTGAATGGCTTGAAGGCGGTCCAAACTTCAGGCTCCGTGCCATTGCATTCCATAGTGCAACGCTGTGACTCTGCCTCAGCATCCTCTGCTCATCTGTGAAGCTGAAACAGGCGCCAGGTTGCCAGTGGCGGCCTATCCTGGTGCTTGTTACACCAGGGCACATTATTAAACTTCACACCCTTCTTCTGTTTGTTCAGCCATCGATTTCCGGTGTGCTCACCGCAACTTCTGCCTGATACTACGTGGATGGCAGCACCTCCAGCTGCACCGCTAGCCACGTTACTGGCACGATGCTTCTGCACCAAGATGTCAGGGGAAGCACTGGGCTTGTGCGTGGGGATGTGGTGTCTGTACTTCCCCCCACTGAGTATCATCTTTCACAGTTCACTTGGGTTAGATCAAGTCGGTTTAGGCTTGGGCAATGCACATGAGCCTTTTGTAATAATAGAATTTTAATTTACATTCAGTACATTTAAGCACAACACAAAAGCCGGCCGTGCACCCTGACATCCACTCACTGCACTCACATCCAAAAGCGAATTCACTTTAGCTCTTCATGTACGTGATTTTATCTGGGCAGGCGCTTCGTAGAACAAAACGTGTTTAAAAAGTCTCTGTGCACTCCCTATTCATCAATCCTCTTTAACAGACTTCCCGGCTGTCAACAGCCAGCGCAGGGACGCCAAGTGGAACACCTGAATTAAAGTAACATCTAAGTGACAGAACAGAATGACTGGAGGAGACAAATATTGTTAGTGCATCTGACTGCAGCGGGAGTAGTCAATATTACTGTTTCCTCTCTATTCTCAGAACCCAATTCTCCAACCAAGTGGGCATGTAATACACTGTTGCTGTGCTTAATGTCAATAAACGCAAGTGTTGCCAAGGTTGGGGCCTTAGTTTCTGCTCCTGTTTATACGAGTCTCTTACACAATACCAGGAGAAAAAACATTTTAAAGCAGAAAAAATTGTCACCCCTGGTGAAGGCCACATGAAGTACCCGAAAGGACTTAACTTCAAATCTAGGCGGTTTTTAAAAAGGAATAATCGGCTGCCCTTTAACTTAAAATTCACAGGGATAATCATGCACTGCTCAGCGAACTCTGTGTGAAATGGGTCGGCAAAGCTGAATCGTACCAGTTCTAGCTACGAGCACTGAGAGCATTCCAGACTTACACGGGTGGTTCAGCTCCGGTGTAAACCCCCTGCATCACCCTGGCTCTCACCGCCTGGTTCACTCATCCACAGTGTCACTGATACAGCCTAGAGTATGGTAAGATCAATGGGTTCTTCTCAGGCCAGCCCCCGAGAAACGGGCATGTGAAATAACCCGGGACGCGCCCAACCATTCTGCCTCTCAACTTTCGGCCTTTTGCTTTGTCGAGCTTTTCTTTAAAACTTCTCCCTTAGTATGGAGGTAGTGTCGCTCAACTGTGCTCCTGCCTGCCCTTGGCCCCCCCCACCCCCCTGCTTCTTACAGACACTGAGTCCTGCCACTTGTTTCTAGTCTTTGCCTTGGCAGGCGCTCACTTCCCGCTGTACATCTGCCCAGAGCAACCCCTTCCATTTCCAGTGACTTCTGCACACCCTCCCCTCCCCACTGCTAACCTGCACTACGCCTAGCTTTGTCTTCTGTAACTACGCCAGAAGGCTAAGCGGGGCTATTGCAAAATGCCAGGTGGCTGCCTGCTGTATCTTGACCCCACTCCTGAGTTCTGAAACTGGTCTTGATGCACAAGGGACAGAGCGGGAGGGCAGGGGCTTTCCAGCAATCATGTTTTAAAAGAAAATTCCCAAAGAAACTCTGAATCATATCTCCTCTTACCACCCAGTAATTAGAACCATCCACCCCTCCTCAGGACCAGTGTGATGTAATCCACATTCCCCCATGGTTTTCTTCTTGGCTGTTGACTATCAAACATATCTGCCTTGGCACATGCCCAAGGTATCATGCTTGAAGGATATAAAACAGATACTTTCTCTCTCCACGGCCGAATGCCTCATTTCCCTGAAATGTGAAAGCTGCATTCTAAGAGCCAAAGGCAAGCTGGCTAGTTTCCTGGAGCTGCTGGTTTCCAGTGTGATTTGATGCTGGCTTGTAATCTGAACACAGGAAAACCCTCAGCTATCATTCAGTTCTTAGGGAAAAAACAGCTCTCTGCTTCCAGCGACAAGCCAGCTGGATGCAAGAGGGAGTCCTGACAGCGAGGGAAGTCAGAGGACTTGGAAAGATCACTTGTGAAATTAAGGTTGCTTCGCATATTTCTCACCTTAGAATTCTGTTCCTGAGCATTTGTTTGAAGTTGTTACATGTGCATTGGGATGTTATCTTTGCAAAGCCCCAAGCCCGTGGCTAATACGCTGGGAGGTTACCGTACCAATGCCTGCCACAAATCCAGCTCTTCAGTGTAGGTTGCAGCCTGGAAATTCTGATTCTCAAAGTACACCCTTATTTCACCTCTGATATTTATGATTGACTGCAATATTTCGATCAAGCCCCTTTAGCTATATCAGCGTTCCTTATAAACTCAGATCCCTCTGTGCTGGGCCTACTCAGAGCAGATTTTAGAATATGATCAGTTTCTGGAGCACATGATCTAAACAGTACATTCTACAAGGTCACTTATGGTTTAAGCTGGTATACTCCTGTGCGTTGCACATGTGGGACAGAAAAGACCTGGCCGTAGCAGCTGTACAGGGATCCAGTTGATGGCTCTGATCTATGTGGCTCAGGAAATGGTGAGGCTAACAAGTACCTAAACCCAACCACCACAAGCTGGTGAGATTTTGCAGCTGGCTCAGAGGGAAAATCAGTTCTGTAGCTGCATCTGAATGGGAGAACTGTGCTACCGCATATGGTGCAGCAGTGGGGAGACACACACACCTCCCACCAGACTAAGACCCTCTCAGTAACTGGCACCAATGTCAAATCAACACAGGTGTTAGCACGTTATGTCAAATTTGAGTGGAAGTTTTTTTGCAGATGAGCCCTTCTCATAAGTCATGTATTGTCCATCTCTCAGCGCCTCCTGACAACAGATCAGCACTGTTAGAAGAAGACCCAGAATGGCTGTAGCTACTTCCTTGGTTCTTCTGAAAATATAAACCAGTGTGGCTCTAAGGAGATTTTCATTCAACATCTGCCCAGTTATTTTACTGCAGCAAACAGCTGTTCCCCTGCGTTTCCTCCCTCCCTCCTTAAAACACTTCTCGTACAGCTTTGGAACATCTCTTTTCAGAGCCTTTGATGGTTTCAATCTGTTTTCCTTGCTGCATCACTTTGCCAGCAGCACACAAGTGCCTTTAATGAGAGGAACGAGTATGAACAGCACAGACGCCTGCTGCTGCAGTGTACATTTGAAGCCGGCAGAGTTATTGCTTCAAAGCACCTGTTTCCTATTGTAAAGGATGCCACCTAAGACGACAGAGCCTCCGGCTTCCAAACAGATTGCTATAGATTTGTCCTTTACTTAAATATCTCTCAGCCATTATCTAAAATATGCTAATCCTAAACACCAAACCTTACCCTAACTACCTCCCTTGCTGCAGGGCTATCTAAGATGGAGAAATAGTGAGCATTTGCTTCTGTGACTGACTAGTCACTGTTCAGGCTGCATTCATCCCAGAGGACTAATGTGCTGTCGTTCTTTGCAGCGCCGACTCGGTGCCAGGGCAGGTTAAATAAAGCTGAAGTTGGGCTCGCATGCTTTGGATACACTTGGATTTTAGCACCAGGATTTCGTCCAGTTTGATCACGTAGCTTTCAAAGTCCTAGGGTGGAAAACAAGATGGACAAGATGAATGCTGGCTGGCGGAGGGAGAACACCTAGCGCACACAGAGTGAGTCGCTAGGGAAAGAGCTGCTCCTCGGAGGCAGTATGCACCACGGTTTGCATTCTGCTCCCAGGTTCCCCAATACATTCAAGAGTCGCTTGTTAAAGGCTTGACCTTGAAAACCAGCACAGCTCTTTTTGCAAGTCACAGGGCCGCAGCTACTGATGCTTAATGGCTTCTTCACAGTCTGCCACGCTACTGCTCCCCTTGTACTTTTTTCTTTCAGCCTAGTTATTCCTGGCCAAGAGGGCTAGAAGATTGATCAGGCTGGTAACAGTCCCAATTACTGTATTTATTGGATGCCAAATACAGTAGTAGGAAAAGTACAATTAAAATGGGCTCTGTTCTTGCCATTCTCCAGTTCAACCTTCCCACCCTCATCTCTCCACTCCACAGGAAAGAGGCAATGCCAGGCCATTCCTATCCCTGTGTCCCAGGCCTGACTGGGTGGGAATCGGCACTGCGACAGCCGCCACTGCCCATTCAATCTTAGGCCCCCTTGGTTGGGCTTGGTCATGTGATTTTTGGGGGGCAGGAGAGGTGGTGGGGTGGGCTGGGCTGCTGCCATGAATTCCTCTATACTGTGAGCTGAACAGAATCCACTGGGGCATGTGTTAGGAACTTATGGGTTTGGTAAGGAAGCTCTGAATCAAACCCAACTGACACTTGGTGGTCCTGTGGGTAAGGCAGTAGGCGGGGGATAGGCCCATGCCTTTGAAAAGCACAAGCCTGAGCATCCAGGAAAGCTTGTGCCCTGACACCACGCCAGGCAGACACAGGCCTTGTAATCACACCACCAGTGCGGGTCTCGGCAAATCTCTATCTGCTATAGCCAGAGGGTGATGTGACAGATAAGGGAAAGGGCACCGCCAGTTCTGCTGAGAAGCCAACCTCCACCCTGACCCCAGCTGCTCAGAAGAGACTGGTGCTGAAATTCCTACTCCATGTGCTGTCCTTAGCCACAGCTCCTGGGCTGTGTATTTAGGAGCAGGCTCTGGCTAGTAAGTGTCTCAGAAATGTGAAGCTTCCTACCCCCTTCTGGATTCTGGGGGAGAGAAAGAACTCTGTTCTCACTTCTCCAAACCCAGGCTCCTGGTGGAGGGAAGAGGCTCTGCTACTTCTCTCCTCACCAGCCTCCAGTTTTGGAGCTTCCTCCCCTGGTGAATAATTCCAGTGCTGCCTTTGCTGCTGCTCAGCTTTTCCAAGCAATGGGAAAGTGAAATTGACACAACTAGCTCCACTCTCTCTGCTGCTCGCAGGGTGACGTGTTTGAAAAGCTACCTGCAGCCACACACTCCAGAAATGTCTTTAAATTGACATTTTAGTCTCCTGACACCGGAGAAATTTTTCAGACTCCATTTTGTGGCCCTAGCTTCCATTTTGGATATGCAAAAATCATTCCACCATTGGAAGCTGCAGATCACATGATATTTCTGAGCATGTGCAACACAAAAGTAGGAGAAAGAGTAAGGTCAGCAGAGCCTGAGGTACACAACTGGCAGTGGGCATGTTTGCAATGTTGGTACTGGGTACCAGTGAGCGTGTGCAGTAAAAAAGTAGGCGAAAGGTCACAACTGAATGCAGGCTAGGGTTGCCAGAGTCCGGTTTTGAACCAGACAGTCCAGTATTTGAGCTTTCTGTTCGGGAAACAAATTGAGAAAATATAAATGAGAAAATACAAATGTCCGGTATTTTCTAAATAAGATGGAATGTCGATTGTGATGTCATGTCAAGTGTGTCCAGTTTTTTTGTTGAAACCATCTGGCAACCCTAATGCAGGCTAAAGCTTGGGGAAAATGATAAACAATAATTGACAGATAACGGTAATGAAGAACGTAAATAAGAAGGATGGCGTCATGTGAGCTGACTGTAATAGCCAATAGAATGCTTGGACTGCTAATGCACGCATACTCAAAGGTGATCTGATAGCGACAGGACAGTATAAAGGGCAGGTAGGTAAGATGATTGAGAGAGGAGCTGCGAGTCACAAGTCAGGAGTGGAAAGAGATTGAGAGGGTAGAGCTAACCTGATTTGACTGCAAGTAGCGGTGACGAAGGTGCTGAGGGTGGCAGAAGCCAGCAGACAGAGTAAGGCTGAGGGTTTCAACGCTAGTATAGTGTTAGCATGCTTGCCTTAATAAAGACGTGTGTGCTTACTGTAATTTACGTATGTCAAACAAAGTTTCAAGTAAATTTAAGAATTGCTGTCAGCAACTATTACAGAGCACAGTCACTTTAGAATCATCTGAATTGTGTGATACTGTGATTTAGATGCTCTTCAATTTGTTACAAGGGTTTTTGTGTTTCTAGATTATTATTGTATGAGGGATTATTAATTGGTGTCTTATTTTGGAAAGAATACTGCTTGTGTCGATCATTTTATTGGAAGTCTGTGTCTGTGCCCTCCACGTCCTTCCTTAGCGATCCTCAAGACCCATAGAATCCTAGGGCTGGAAGAGACCTCAGGAGTCACCGAGTCCTGCCCCCTGCCCAGAGCAGGACCAACCCCAACTCAATCATCCCAGCCAGGGCTTGGTCAAGCCGGGACTTAATCACCTCTAGGGACCGTCATCTCGTAACTCCCTCCCACCCAACTAGCAAGCGGGCACTCGAGAACACAGGCTTTCCCACTCCTTGCCAACCTAGGAGAGACCATTCTGAGAGCAGGGATATACTCCCCACCCCTAGAGAATATCTTCCCACCCTGAGAGGGGACAATCCAAGAGTAGGGACCTTCCATCCCCCCAACCTAGGAGAGGCCACTCCCCTTCCATAGCAGAAGCTACTCTGGGACACAGCAGCTCCCCTCTCCCCCCAGGCCTGAGTGGTGCCTTCTACAGTGGGCTCAGAAGTGCTTTCCATGGGACACTGCCTTCCCCCAGCTGCTCCCGTGCTCAGCTCCCTGGAGGTGTGCTCTGAGGCCGGGTGGGCACGGTACTCAGCGTATGCCACTGGCTGGTGGTGCAGAGGAAGGGGCGGGGTGGGGTGATCTTGCATTGTGATTGCTATGCCGAAGGCAAGCAAGATTCAGGGGGCAAGAGGTAAGCTATTCTAGGAGCACCCCAGAGCCTGTTTTTGGAGTAACACAACAATGCCACAGAAAGACTCTTGCTTGTCCATTGAATATCTTTTCCAAGTCTCTTCTGGTGATAGATTGAAATTCAGGAGGAAACACTGAAATACTAAGAAAAAGAAGAGCCGCCTCAAGTTGGTGGAATCTAGCTAACCAAAGGGAGTGCTAGGCTGCCTCTTGTCGAACCCCTTGCTGAACGTCCCCAGTGTGTTATTCAGTAAAGAAGCACTGGGCTAGCAGCATTTAGCTGGTCACATGTACAGTGCTGTCAGCTGGAAAGCATAGTAGATTTGCCACATGGTGGCTCCCATTCTGACTTCGCTGATGCGAGAGTCCCTGCAGCCACACTTGAAGTTGAAGCTCTGTTTGGAATTAAAATGCCTTTGGAAATACATGCTGCTTTCAGTGGCACAGAAAGCTGAACAGGCAACAAGACTTTGACCTGGGGAGATGTAAAGTAAAATGATCCTGGGTTTAGACTAGCAGAGGGCTTTGTTACAAAACGAGATGAGAGCTATGTGCTCTAACAAGCAACAGATGAAGATCGCCTAAGAGGGTGGCTGGTAATGGGGCTAAAATCCAAGGTAAGGATTGAATTTCCTGTGATTCCCAAATAAAACTGACTGACATAAATTAAATCTTATTGAATTAAGTCTCATTGTATCACAAATGCAAATGAGCATGTACTATTGTGGGACTGAATGGAATGTAGGAGAGACAGGATTAATGCAATCTCTGGGAAGTACTGTGAGCTTCAAAAGATTATGCTGATCAATGCAGCAGACACAATTGCTCTTTTGGGACAATACATGTGAAGTGGAATTCCTAGAACTACTTGAGGGCCTTGCAGACACTACCTGTGGACTCAATCTCTGAAGTTTTGCCAGGACGGGGTGTGCGTCCGTGTGTTTCCCTGCGGCTCACCTGTTCTATGAGGGAAGTTCAAAGGCAAACTGTATACATGAGTAATTGACTTACTAATGAGTGTGCTTGTTCTGAGCGAAAGCTGTTATGAACTTGTGACTACAGAACATGCCCTACTGGGAGGTGGCAGGACTAATCACCAGCTTGGGCCCTGGTTGCAGTTGGGGTGATCTCTGGTCAGCTGATTAGCATACATGCAGGTTCTTACATCTTTTCTCAGTAATGCTTTTACCTTAAGGATAAATGTGTTTTCATAGAAAGCGCTGGGTGGTAGTTTACCTGTGATCAATGACACTGTTTACTCTCTCTGCAGAGAGAAGTGAAGGAGGCCAGCTTAGGCAGTCTGTCTCTTGCTACTGCTATCATAACATAGCCTGGGAGCTGTGCAGCCTGGAAATACCTGATCAGAAGGGAGACACACGTGTCTGCCCAAGGGAGGGGATGGCTGAGAAGCTTGGCCGGGGTACGCTGCCTAGACTCTGCCAAGGGAATACAGGGCCAGTTACTCTGAACTATGACAAGGATATCGTGATGCAGTGGCTCTCGGCCTTTCCAGGCTATCGTATCCTTCTTAGCAGTCTGATTTGTCTTGCCTACCCCCAAAGTTTCACCTCACTTAAAAACTACTTGCGGACAAAATCAGACATACAAAAGTGCCACAGCACCCTATTCCTGGAAAATTGCTGACTGTCTGATGTGTACCAAATACTTGTAAATCAATTGTAATACAAACACTGTACTTTCATTTCAGTGTACAATACACAGAACAGTATAAACAAGGCCTTGTATGAAATTGTTTGTACTGACTTCACCAATTGTTATGTAGCCCTTTGTAAAACTAGGCAAATAGCTACATGAAGTGGTGAACTCCTTGGAAGATCTCCTCATACTCCCAGGAGTTGAGAACCACTGTCCAAAGGCAACCGTAGTGGGACTGAGGGAAGCAGACCAGAGCTGCGGAGATGGAGCAGGGCACAGTGGACAGAACTGGGTGAGCGAGGCCTTGCTGACTGGGAATCAGCAGATCTGGGGTGGGATAGCTGAGAGGTTGATGTGTGCAAGCAGACGTCATGCATCTGCAGGGCGGTGACTGTCTGTGCTACTAACGGTCATCTGACCCACGCTGCAATGGGACTTAGAAGCATTTTGAATGCTGTGATATCCCTGCAGATTGGTGTGAGATAGGAAAAAGATGTTTTAAATTAAGCTGTTCGCAGTCAGTATGTCATTCTCAGTCTCTAGCCAAGTATTGGGCAGAGTGGAGATCAGCCAAGGCACAACAAGCCTTGGAACTGAGCAGTCTCCTAGCAATCGGACTCGGGAACAGATCAAGTTAGGCTCCAAAAGGGGGAGAAGGCTGTGGACAGGAATTGATGGTAGGATGCCACTAATCATTATCTATCTATCTATCTATATATATATATATAGAGAGAGAGAGAGAGAGAGAAGCCCAATGTCTGTGACTCTAACACTGAAATGCTGGCTGTTGCCTCTGGGTGGCGCTGTTGCCTGAGTCATGTCCTTCGCCTCCCGCTGTGGTGCTCGGCTAACTTCTGCGCCGCTCAGCCGGGCCGCCGCGGGGGACCAAGTAGCCGTTTGGGCGCTGCGGTCCCCATTCAGCACCCCCGTGCTGCATGGGGATTGCGGCTCCCAAAAGGCTGCTTGCGCCACTT
>JANRFK010004149.1:2763166-2776076 GCA_030068395.1 Apalone spinifera | reverse complement strand
ATGTGGAGGAGAGACCTGAAAATCCCGTTTTATGACGGGCTAATTGGCTAGTTAAGAATAATGCTTTTTAGGGTTCTTACTGATGTTCAATGGGCACTGAAGTCATCATTGCAAACACTTACTGCTGCTGACATCTGATTGATCAAGGTCTCTTCCTTAAAACACAGGGATGCCATTTCATCCAGCTGCTCTCGATGGGCCTGAATCACAACCTGCCTAATTAACAAAAATAGCAGTGGTTACATAGCCCTCCATTCCGCCTGCCACAGTTACTGGTGAGCTCTGACAGACTTCTAAGGAGAGGAAATTCCATAGATGGAGGGCCTCAGCTGGGAGAGCCCTGCCACTGAACATACTTTCAGACACACACACACACGTTGCATACACTGATGTTGCTCCGTTGACTCCAATGGACTATTGCTAATTTACAGCCTCTGTCTGCGGCAAGCCCAGGCCTGCTGCAGACAAAGACTTCTTTGCAGCAGCTTCCCCTGCCTCTCCCCCACCCGGCACTGCTGCCTCTAACAGAGGCAGCAGCATGGGGGAGGGAGGTGGCACCAGCTCTTGCCTTCTCCTCCCGTTGCCTCTGTAGGAGGCAGCAAGGAGGGGGGAGGCAGGTCCATGGAGCTGGCACGTGCGGAGAATCGGCTCCCGCCTGCCGCCCCACCCTCTGTGTTGCTGCCTCTCTATCAGTGGGGGAGGGGGAAGAGGCAGATCTGGTGCTTGTGGAGAACTGGCTTAAAGCCAGCTGACCATGGCACCAGCTGCTGCCTCCCCCCTTTGCTGCTCCCGCTAGCTATGATTCTGGCCAATGGGAGCAGCAGGGAATCTCCAGCAAGTCGTTTCCTGCACTGCCATTCCCCCAGCCAGGGGAGGGGGATCAGCAGCACACAGAGCTGCTTCCTTCTCCCACAAGCTAGATCCGGGCCATGAGGCTCCCTCCCCATCCTGCACTGGGAAGCTGGCACTGGTGCTCCAACCTTACAGTGGGGAAGCAGAGTTGGAGCACCAGTGCCCACTGTGGGGGAGAAGGGTGAGCCCCGAGCCCACGGCCCACCTCCTCAACAGTCACAGATCACACTTTGAGATCCATTGCTCTATATGCTTCTTTTTGTCAGTAAGCACTGCTTCTGTCTGAAATGGTTGCATCACATCCAGTTCATCTGGGTCCATAGCTGTTAACTCAGTGTTTCTCACCTTTTTTACAGTACCCCTTTAAAAATATATAAGGACCCCCAGTACCTACAGTTTTCAGACCCACACAATTTTTCTCTATCATTGCAACACATTTGGTTAAACAACTTAATCGTAGCCAGGTGGGCGATGACATTTTTGGGTGTAAAAAGTACAAAAAAATAATAAAGCGCTGTAAAACTTAAAACAAAAATTCAGTTTTCTCCAAATTTCAGTTGTGTTGACGTACCCCCCAGACTTCTCTCGAATACTCTTAGTTCTCGTACCACTGGTTGAGAAACACTGTGTTAGCTAATGGGAGGGCAATGGTTAGCTTGATTTTATGCATCTGATTTCACTATCTGGTTAGCTGGGCTGGCTGTTTCCTATTTGTTAGCTGTGGGATGTAGTAGTTATTTAACAACTTTTCTATATATTTGATTCCAAAAAAGTGTTTGTGTGTTTATATAGTACATATAGCACTATCTAAAAACATTAAAGCATATGTACAATGTGTTTGTTCCCTGTCTCTAATCTACATGGTGTAAGATAAAGTAGTAGATACAAACTTACTGTGTCTTTCCCAGGGCTTCTCTGTGCTGGTTCGATGTTTCCGACATATTGATCTGAGCACTAATGATGGATGGATTTGGGCAAGAGGTTTGATTTGCTAATGATCTGATCTCTTTGGTAACGGATCTTGAAGCTTGTTCTGCAGCATCAGAATGGTCTTGTGTAAAAATACTTTGCATCAGTTTATTCTTCAGCTGCCCTATTTCCTCGCCACTGAATGACAACTTGAAGGAACCTTCAGCATGCTTATAGCCCTGGGTCTTGAATTCTGATCTGGGCTGCAGCGGACTGCTTTCTCTAGAGGGGGAGGAGGTTGTACTCTCCACTCTTCCTGCATTCAGAATGGATGGCGCACATGAAAAATAAGCCTTTTCAAGCAAATCTGCATGTGCAGTCTGAGACATGGGCACAGCATTGGGTACTTTACTCGTGCTAGGTTTTTCTGGGCCATTCAACAGGCTGTCAGTGGTATTCTCAGCATCCGCATCGTAATGCCTGCTGTTATCCAAGTATTCTCTGCACTTTACGTTATGAAGAAACAATTCATCTTTCTCTCCGTCGGTGCTTCTGGCAGATGCTGATGCTTCTGTCAAGTGTTCATCTCCGACCAATAAACCTTTCATAGGACTTTGTGCATTCCAGGGAGATGAACTTCTAAGGTTACAAGAAGGCTTTGCACCCCAACAGGCTTGGGAGAGCCGCTTGTTCTCAGTTTGTGGGGTGTGCTGCAGAGAGGACTTTATTTCACAAGGGTAGATTTGTTCACCCAGCTCAGAAATACTGCCCGTTGGTGAGAGTTTATTTTTAAGAAACTGCCTGGCCTCTTCCTCTAATCTTTTGTTGGGACTACAGCTTTTCCTTTCCAACATCAGTTTCACTTGGAGAGCCTTTTCCTGGTCAGAAAGGATGTTATCTGGATCTGCCGCCTCCTCGTTGTCAAGGAGGGAAATAGTCAGAGGGGCCATCTGTTCAGAAGCGAATTCGGAGGAAATATTAGAAGCTCCACTGGGGCTCGATCCATTTTTTAGTTTATTTCCTTCTAGGTTTCCTGACTCTGGTGTTAATCCATCTTTGATGGATTCTTCCCTCTGTGCATGTGGAAGGCTGATCTTGTTGTATTTTGTAGTCCCTGAATCCAATATGCAGGGAACATGTGTACTGTGTGTCTTCTTGTCTGGGAACGAGGAGCTTTCACCAGGAGAAATTAGATGTCTGTGTTCAGATTTGTATCGTTTAGGATCAGCTGGTAAATCTATGCTGTTTTTCCAGTTTTGAACAACATCTTCCTGCAAGCAACAAGGTTTTTCTGCAGTATTATTGTTTACAAAAGTATCAATAGTGAAGTCATCTTCTGTGCTCCAGTCAGGTTGGGTCTTACTGTTCTCTCCATCTATAACGGACTCCCCCAGTTCTGGAAATGCAGAGCCCCTCCCATAGTCCCAGCTGTCATTCAGTCCATGCTCTTGTTTAAGTGTTGCATGTTCAAAAAATAAACCCTGTCTCTCTTGGCCCCTCTCCTCCTCACTTCCTTCTTCCCGTTGATGAAGGAAAAATGAAAGTTGGTTACTCTCATTGGTGTTTCTTTTAACCTTCCTTTGGTTGGATATAGGGGAGAAAGAGTCTTCACTAAAATCACTGTCATCCAGTTCTTCCAGCAGCATTCCCTCTTTGCATTGAGAGTCTGTGGGAGGAAGGCTTTGCTCTTGCTTAACTCTAATTTCTTGGGGCTTGTATTGGGCTAAAAACTTCTCAAGTGGCTGATAGTTCAACTTCTGCTGTAGAATAGGTGGCTGTTGAAACTGCTGGTGGTAAAGGCGCAAATGTTGTTCCCTTTCTTTCTGATGTGGCGGGAGATTTGCCCAGGTTTCAATGCACTGTTTAGTAAAAACATTTGCACAGCGCTGACTGCCGTCTGATGGGTGATTTCCATCTCCAAAGGAAAAGCCGTCTCTGGAAATGAGCTGCTTTTGGACAGGTTGCACTGTCTGTACCTTCAGGCATCTGACAGCCTGTTTGTTTGGAATACAATGGTCTCCTTGGCCACTTTCTTTTGTTTCTGGGACTACAGCAGTTGTGGCAACAAAATCTCTTGTGGTATGATGCTTCTCAGATGGTACTGTCAGCTCATCAGTTTTTTTCTTCATGGGATGCCCTATCTTTAGCATTCCTTTAATCGGACTGGTGTGGCTGAGCCATGGTGAGCTCAGATTTCCTTTGTGGGTATGACCCTTAGCTCCTTTTGGTGTAGAGGAAAACGGGACATTGGTTGGATGGAACACTGAAGGGGATGCCTTTATTCTCAAAGAACTTAAAGGATGATGGAGCCCTAGTTTTACTTTTTTTGGAGAGCTCTTATCTCCTGCCTGCACGGAAGGAGAGTTTTGGATGCGTTTTGGAGATACATTTCCAGCTATCCGACGTCTGTTTGTGACAGGGGTACAACATTTAATCCCTTTCTTCAGTTCTTTTACCCTGAAAATAAGGGCTGCGCATTAGAAAATTAAATGCTTTCTAATGATTTACAACCTCATGAAACTCAATTAATATATTGGTACATTAAGTTATTGACTTCTGTGTCATAATTTGGCTTTGAATTGTTGGCTAATCCATGGAGGAATCGCATCATCTGCTACTGAAATGTAGTTACATCTATGGAGATTTGCAGCAGCAGTTTCAATGGGGAATGATAGCAATACACAACAGTTTAAATTAGGAAGTGAAGAATACCTCTGACACAATTTCCTTCAATTTTAATTGATCTACTTCTTCTCTCCTCCAAATCCCTCCTCAAGACCCACCTCTATCTTGATGTCTATTGGAAATTAATTAACAAGGCATTTAGTGGTATCTGACATCAAGAAAATTGTTGATTTTTCTCTTATCTTTCTCTTCCACCCTCTTTTGTGTTGCTTACATTCAGAGTCCTTGCCCTGTAGAGCTCAAAATCCATCTTCCTCTGCGTAGGGACAGCATCTAACACATTCTGGGAAGTACCATAATACAAATAACACTGGTGTTTGTCGAGGATGTTGGGTTTTCAACCTTACCATTATGAGGAGTACCCTGAGATTTTAATTACTACAAGCTGTTAGGACCCAAATTATCTGAAAGAAGAATTTAAAAGATCCGGAGAATTAGATGCCCCAATATAACAGCAGAGCAGATGAAGGGTACATAAGTGTATTGTACATTGAATATTTTTGTTCTTAGTCCTAAGAGCTCACCACTGCTGATGCAATCCCAATATTGTTCATACTAAACCTATTATCCATTACTCTTTTGACACTCCATCTGGAAAATTTAAGTCCCCTACCTGTCAGCGTATCGTAACGTGTTCAGGGTATGTTCTGTAGCTATGTGGCTAGGTGACACATTAGCGATCATACACGTCTTAGAATTTCCAATGAAAGAATCTTTTAGTACCTGGGAGAAGGAGGAGAAATGTAGCTTAAGATTCTTAGCAATTAATGTATTTCTTTTAAACAATCTAGTTTAATAGCTTAGAACTAAGTGCCCCTCGCTTCTCCAGCCTAAACAACTTGTCTCCATTTTAAATCTTACATGACAAATCACAATAAATTCAAATGTTGACTCTGTCCTTTAAACAAGTCAATTTTCTTACTAGGTACCCTAAAGTGCATGGATGTTTACAAAAACAAAGCACGTTACAATTGGAGTATCACAATATGGACAAAAACTTGCATGATAGTTACCACAAAGAAATCACTAGACTATCTCTTTAAGTGGTTGTCCGCCATATGAACATCTCAGAATGAGTAGATCTACAAGAGTGTCCATATAGAACTTCATGCAGAAATAAAATAACTTTAACCTGGAGTTTACGAAACTCTCCCCCACACTGTTCCCCAAAGAGTAAATGCCTATAGCTTTTGTTGTCAGCTGCCAGTAACTATGAATGCTGCTTCCTCTACGATCAGAATGAACGCTTGGGAAGCTATGGATGTGTCCAATCCGTAAGGGGTTAACAATACGCAGTTGCCGAGTCATGGCTTATTTCATTTCAGCTCTGTTCAGTGCAGTGTCAACCACTGGCTTGGTTTTTTGTTTTACCTGAGTTAATTTGCTTTGCCTGAAAGGAGTATGAGCATGTTCCTGATCCAGAGCTCGAATACATTCTTTTAGCTACAAACAAGAGAGAGAGGAAAAAAAATGTATCAGTCACACAATAAAAGGAGAGATTGAACTTGCACCCAAAACAAACCTATGAGCGTTCCCCATTTCCCCATCTGGCAATAGCACCTATCATCCTGCTATCCTTAGAACAGACAGCAGAATGCTTTTCCTTATGCTAAGGAGTGGGGGAGGTTGCCAGCTTCTGGAGAGCCACAGTTAAACATATGCACAGTAACACTTGCAGTCTCTAAGTCTGAGTGACTATTTTACCATCCCATAAGAAGAGTCCCTTGGACAGCTTCATAATGGACACACACAAAACATTAGGGCTACATTTTCAACACAGGATGAACTGGAGCTATAAAATTCCCATTAAAATTTAAGGGACAGGAGCAGAAAAATGCAAGTGTGCCTTCCTGCAAAATATACCCACCATCTATTTTCACATTAATAATCAACAGCAAGAACAGCATGTAATCTTGGAGAAACATCTGCCTCTTGATTTATTAGTTGCCTATTAAAAGACTGACATTTTCAAATGTCTGTGTCTTTTTACCATGCACCAGCACAAGCTGAAGTGTGTCACAATCTGTACCGGAGTGATGCTTTCTCCGACGGAGGAAATGGGCTATGTGCCCATTGAGGCAAGCCATTACTAGTGCAAGGAGTGAGAGGAGAAAATATCTTTAGATTACAATAGTATGATACCTTATAGACGAACCGAAGTGTTGGAGCATAAGCTTTTGTGGGCAAAAATCCACTTAGTCAGATGCATGTAGTGGAAATTTCCGGAGGCAGGTATAAATATGCAGGCCAGAATCAGGCTGGAGATGATATCCAGCCTGATTCTGGCCTGCATATTCATACCTGCCTCTGGAAATTTCCACTACATGCATCTGATGAAGTGGGTCTTTGCCCACGAAAGCTTATGCTCCAACACTTTGGTTAGTCTATCAGGTGCCACAGGACTCCTCGCCACTTTTGCAGATTCAGACTAACACGGCTACCCCTCTGATAATAGTATGGAAGTAATTCTAGCTTGAGACAGGCATTGCATTCTTAATGAGACACTATCCATTTCAAAACACTTTTTTTTCTGAATGTATTTTAATTAGTATTAGAAATTACACCTAAGAGGACTCTAACTGAAAGAGATTATATATTTGTTTTAGGGTTTTATAATGCTGACCATGACTATTATCGGAGCATTTCCACATGAAATCGTCAAAGTCTCTAGTGAATGTCATAGATTTTAAAGCCAAAAGAGAACTTTACGATCACCTAGCCTAAGTTTCTATCCGTATAGGCCAGAGTTTCTGCATGGAGCCCATAAACTTCTGTGTAAGCTATAACATATCTTCTGACAAGATATACAGCCTTGATTTAAAGAGTTCACGGGATGGAGAATCTATCCCGGCCCTGAGTACGTTGTTAGTGGTAAATTACTCTTAAAGATCTATGGTATTTCTCCCTTTTTTGGGGAAAAAACTCTTCTTGGGGATAGGGTTCAATGGGAGACCCCTGTGATCACACTTTGGAGGGAAGATTCGAGAAAAAAAATCACTTTTCAAGTTATGCACTAATTGCGTTGTAGTGAAAGAAGTACTTAATCAGTTTCACTCTGTCTTGTATAGTCACAAATTTCCTCTAATTTGTGTGGGTTATTCACACAGCAGGAGAAAGAAAGAAAAATCTGACTCTAAAACCACAGAAGTAGATAGGTAGGCTTTACTTCTTTTAACAGACTTCTTTTTGAAACTCACTAATATCAAATTGATTATCTCTTTAAACACTTGTTTCAATGAGCTTATAAATGTCTTCATAATATTTCCTTTCAGCATGAGAAGTCTCATGCTTTTTCCTTAGCTAAAAGGGACATTTTCTAGAAAGAATGATAAAAATTCATTCAGATTTTTTGGAATTACCATAGAACCTCAGTTACAAATGCTTCAGGAATAGAGGCTGTTTGTAACACTGAATAAAACATTATGGCTGATCTTTCAAAAGTTTACAACTGAACATTGACATAATACAGCTTTGAAAAGATAATATACACAAGAAAAATGTTACTTTCCCTTTTTTAGTAGTTTTATACAGTACCATACTAACTTCCACCCCCTCATCTCTCCACTATTTGTCTCTGCTGCTGCTGGATTATGTACTTCCAATTCTAAATGAGGTGTGTCACTATCAGAGGCAGTCAGGGGAATGGTTTTCATCCCTTCACTTTTCAGGGGCGTAATTTTGCATTCAAATGTCAAAATAAACGTGTTGTACACAAACATTACAATAGGGTCCACCACATAAAAATCACACATTAGTGTGAAATGTAAAATATTTACCTGTATATATGATTCAAGTGGATGGAAATAAGGTTGTTTTAGGACTCCTGGATCTAAATTGCCTCATTTATTTGTCCTTTAATATTTTGTGGTATATTAGTGCACAATGGTTCTACCCACTTGTTCTTAGGTATTAGACGGTGTTTATATGCACACAATTAGAGTTGAGAACATCACCATAATAAATGATAAATAAGCTTCAATTTTAAGTAGTGGATCTTAATGTTTTTACAAACCTGCATTAAGTCTCACAGAAAAAGAGAATATTAATCTGCTATAGAAAATATGACAGACTTCTTATAAAATATCTGATTTTTCAGTGCTATATTTATCTGGCTGTAAGAATATGTTTTAAAAGTTGTTTTTCCTCACAAAGTCTTTTTCTTCTGATCTGACTCATGACTAGAGAGCAATTTAATTGTCAACATTTAATATTGTGGGTTTTTTTTCCACTGGGATCCATCCCTAGGTTACTTGTTTTCTGTCAGTCTAAGAATCAGGCTAAAGAACAATAATTACTAAAACCTTCCCTACAAATGTGAGTAACCTACAGCTAAAAGGCTTTGGTTTATTTCTGCTCCTTCCATTTTTGTTTGTTTGTCTGAGTCTCTGGCATCAGCTGCCCTCTCGCTGCCAGCCAGGTCAATGAAAGAGATCCTAGAAAAAACAAAAGATGCTTTTACTTTAAATTTGTTAAAGCTGGTAGCAACAACACACTACCATAAAGAAGGGTGAAATGCCCACTGTTAGTGTCTCAGAAGCATCCCATTAATGAAATACCAACAGCTACTGGAACAGAGTCAGAGCATTCTGGCACTGTAACAGGCAGTCATAACAAGAAATCTAATTACTTGTGATGAGAGTGCTCCACAGTTTAATGGAATAGCTATTTCAAGTATACTGCATTTACATCTCTAGATGATCACAATGCCAGCAATTTGAGAGAGAACACAGATCACTTAAAAAAAGAATAACTTTTCGGGTCTCCTTCCTGCTAAGACAGATGATTCATTCCAATGCTGTCTGTCCTAATCAGACAGAAATGCAGTGTAGTGTATAAAATGAATTCAAAGGGAAGCAACGGATGCCATGAATTGTCAGATGGCTTCCTGCTAGTCTTTTTTCCCCTCAAGATCTCCATTTGTTCTCCTATTCTTCCCCAACTTTCCTCTTTGGATGCTAGCTATTCTACCGATCTGTCATTTCTCCCCCTCCTTTCCTTTTCTTCCATAATTTCCCCATCTTCTCCCACAATCACATGCATCCATCCTTTCTCTCACCCCAGCTTCATCACTCTTTCCATAACTAAAAACATGACACACCTACATAACCACCTGTCCTGTATTTGTAACCTTGTGCACTCATCCTCTTTCCTTCCTTCCCTACCTTCCCATTATTAGTTGTTTAGACTTGCTGTCTTGCCTTAAAATTAGAATAAGCTCTTTGGGATAAAGATTGTATTTTATTTGTTTGGAAGGTGACTACTACATGTTTAGACATCCAGACATGACATAAGCAGTTGATCATCTTTTCTTTGACTAGGTGAGAGGGATACCCGTTTTATTGCTGCAACCAGTGGCCAATCTGTAATGGCCTCCAATATTGGGTCACTGTTTTACACAGCCTAGGAGCTCAGCAAACACTCTTTCAAGTCACAGTTTGCATCCTGACTGTCCTTGCACTCGACTTCTTCACTATCACTCACTAAGTAGCTATGGCTGTCCTATCATTGCAGATGTGCCTGGTTTCATTTAAAGCCAAAAGGATGAAATTGAAATGTCTCTATCAAAGCCAATATTTCAGCTTCCAAGCTCACCTCCCAAACATTCTGTTTGCAGTGTCTTTAATCTGAATCTGGATGATAGCATGAGAACGGGAGGAATCTGAGTTGACTCCAGTCGCCCCAGTGCTACGTTCCTTCCCACCCTTCAAAATTACCTGAAAAACAATCAGGACAAAACAAAGGTAAATTATACAGACAATACATTCACCGTCTTCGTATACAGTGTATTGGTTCAGAACCCCATATAATGGTACCAAAAATTGAGTTAAGGACCCGAGCAATGCCAGGTAAATCTTCTAGTATAAATATACAGTATTGTCTTCTACTAGACAGCCACTCTAAATCAGCAATCTGTCTGGCTGCTGTAGCTCCTGAATATCTGTTAAACCAGAACTAAATGCAGGGACAGTTTGTGAACATCGGACAGTGCATCAGTAAATATCAAACATGAGGTGTGCATTGAAGTCTCTAATACATTTGGTAGCATGCTACTCAAGACCATCAAATCAGTCTAAAGGCTCTGTGTTCAAAAGAGCCTATGGAGAATACAAAATTAGCTGTTTTGGCAAGATACCGTTGAATAAAACCAGGTAATAACTCTTCCGGATGCAGGATATGATGATATAGAGGAATATATTAATCAACTGTACAGCAGATCTGCACTCATTTGCAGAAATGTCTCCAGCAAACCTTGTGCTCAGAGTAAATGGAAAAACAAAACCCCAGAAGACAGTGTCTGAGTGATATTTAAATGGGTAGTACTGTCCCAAGTCTGAAACAATAAGAATGTAGTAAGTTGAGGGTCAGTAACATGGAGTCAGCAGGCCTAAATAGAGGCCTGTAACATGAAAACAGCAACAGGCCTTGCAATCTAGTGAGCAAGACTTTGGTTCAGTAACAGGAGCCAAAAAAGAGGCCCTATTGATAACTGTGTAATTGTGTAAGTTAGGTCGAGCATGGAAGGACACAGAGAGGCACTGGATACAGACGGTAAGCCAAAAGGGAGTAACAGAACATCTTAATAAGAAATGTCTTGGTACAAAAACTCCCTAGAAACTAATGCACATACTGACCTAGGTTCAGGACCAGGTCGGAATTGACAGCATGAAGGATAGTAAGTAAGCCCCCCTTCCGTAAGGTGAGGGGTGGTATCTAAGCAACAGAGGGTGGTAACCTGGTACGTAAAGAAATGATGTAAGTTGTTTGTACCTGTCTATAAAAGGACACTGCAAAAGGTGCTCTCCGGCCGACCTTGGGGGGGCGCACAAGGCGCCTGAACGGCAGGTGTCATTGCCTGAACTTACAGAATGCACAGTAGCTCAACTTTGACTAACTGCTGTTAATATCTGTTATATGGCAATAGGCCTGCCCGGTGTTGGTACCTTGTCAACGCGGGCCATAGTGCCCAGTGGTGTAACATTGTACTGATCTCTGTTACCAACTGGTAGAGCTTCGCGTTTGACAATAAACCTGCTTGCTTGATTTCAAACCTTGCCTGCATCTGTCATTTCCGGGGCCTCTCAGAGATCTCTTGTGTTGACCTAAGTGCACGGGGTCTAACACTCTAGATAAAGGGAGTACCGATTGTTACGCACGCAGCCGAAAGTTTATTATCACCAACGGAGTAGAGGTCCTGTCAGGAGCGCGCCAGGACGACTCTGACCAGACGACGCTGACACTGACAGTCCAGACCACCGAAGGTACCGAGGTACGAAGACACCGAGGTACGACAAAGACAACTACAATATCAGGTACAGATCTAGTTTTCAGTTCCTTACTGAGCAAAAATGAAACAACACAAATCCCATGGGCAACTGGATTTAGCCTCAGCTTGCTCAGTACACGACACCGTAGAGAACTCGCTTGTACCCACATCTTACTCAGCTGAGTAAAGAAGAAAGACTGAAGTGCTGTTTGTGCTGAGCATCAGCTGTTTATCAACAGAAAAAAGGTACCTTTAAAAAGCAGCTGCCAGCCAGCCAGCCCAGTTAGTTACTCCACACGGTATTTCAATCATAATTCTGAAGAATCCAATTTTTATAAATTTCTATATCAACTTTATTTTCAAATTTTCACAAGTCCCCCCACGACCAAAAATACAGAAGGAAGAGATTAAAATGAAACAACTATAGGAGTTAGAGAAAGCCTCTTCAGAGAAAAACCTGGACCCATGAAGGCAAATGAAAAATAAATTAAGCAACCACTTTATCATCTTGATGTAATTCTGTCCCTACATCCTTGTTATTTCTGACATTTTGTTGCCTTTATACCGTAAAATCTTGAGTATAATGCGCACTTTTATCCCATTTTTTTTTAGCATTAAAGTCAGGTGCGCATTATCCATAGGAGGGTTTTTTTTTAAGTTTTCATTTGGCGGTTCCGCAGCCAATTAATTGCAGGACACCAGAAGTTAAGTTGATTTTTATTAGCATTGACAAGCAACTATATACACAGTTTCAAAAAGGTAAGTTAAACAAATGAAATCAACACTGCAGCACAAACAAGCAAATACCAGTATGTTAATTGATCATCTACTCATCTTCGAAGCCCTCGAATTCGCTTTTGTTAGAATCTTCCTCGAACAGTTGAGCAATATCTTAGGGGGTATAGCCCTCGACATTTTCATCCAGGTAATACAAATCATTGTCATCTTTGCATACCGGTAATTCGCCCTCGGCCAATTCATCGTCGCTCGGATCCATCCACAGGGCATCATCCTCGCTGCCATCCATAGCATTAGAGATGCTGCATTTCAGAAACCCTTTCCTTATTTTAGCCAGACGTTCACTATTCACTGGGTAACATCTTGCATATGTCCACCTGCAGTAACTGTATGTTCACCTTCCAACAGCCAGGTGTTCCATTTCCTGCGTAGTGCATCTTTCATTGGCTTGTTAACTGTCAC
>JANRFK010004149.1:2718053-2734282 GCA_030068395.1 Apalone spinifera | reverse complement strand
AAAACTTTTCCCTTAAAAGCATTTCCGGAAAATCATGCCAGTGTAGATGTAGCCACAAGGTATAAGCCACTGAACACCTTTAGCGCCCACTCACATCAGTTGGGGTTGAGAGCGCTCTGCTCCTGGTAGGTTTGGGACCATTTTATTGTGACAGAATGAATTGCATAGATACAGCGGCGCATTGTGCCTTACTAACAGAAATGATTTCGACCTCCCTGATTTTTGTTTTCAACTCAGCTTTATTATGAACACTGTTTCAAACCAATTGTTTATGGGTGATGCCAGGGAGTGACAGAGAGCAAGCAGGGAGGGTGTTTGTGTAAGTAACGTTCAGAACAATAAAGATGCAAGATTGAAAACAGCAATCAGTAAGCAAGCAAGAGAGAAAATAACTAACAACGTGTTCTGTTTCACAGTCGTATTTTCATTGTTGTTTTCAGTTTCTGCCTAACCAACACCAAGTAAAAAATATGTTATTGCTTTGTTTAAGTGCAAGAATATAAAACAAAAATATAGAGCCATTTTCAAGTAACCCTTCTACCCAGTCAACAGTAATGAACAGCCATTGGCCGAAACAAAACATTTTATTAGCTGAAGCCAAGGTTGGTAGCTGCATCTTAATGGCACTGCATATGTTGCATTCAATAAGTGCTTTATGATTTGGAGTGCTGTGAAGTTGTGTACCAGGAATATAAAACTCTTGGTGAGTCAGCTGCGCGGACATCAGCTGTTTTGCAGGATGGACATGTAGAATACAAAGTCTTTTTATTTAAAAAAAACGTATCTTCCAGAATCTATATTTTAGGGAGGGGAAACGTCAGCAAATGGCTGGAGAATGTCAGGGACAGTCATTTTGCTTTTGGCTGCTGATGGTGGAGCTGATAAGTCACAGATTCTCTTATGGCCAAAATCACTGAGGATTTTTTTTAAGAGCACTCCATAGCTGGCTTGGGAATCCAATTTTCTACTTTGAAGTCAAAACTAACCCTACCAAGATTGGTTTATTCACCTTTCCATGTGACTCGGAGGAATGTTAGCAACCAGCAAAGGCACTCTGTGGTTACATATAGGTCTACTTACAGAATAAATCAGAACCCTTGAGAAAGTTTAAGCACCACAAACATAACACAATCTGCTCTGCCTGCTACAACTTTGTGTCGCATCACGCAATTGTTCTGAAGTGTTAAGCAGTGCGTGTTGGTTCCTATTAAAACATTAAGCTATTTGTTCCCAGTGGAAGTATTTTATCAGAGAGCACTACAGCATAGAAGCAGTGGGCTCAGTGATTTCTGAGGTAGCCCATCTAAAAGTTAGCATGATCAAAAAGGGGCGTGATGGTCCCATCCTTCCACTCAATCAGTATTTCCCCGTGCCGCAAGGAAGGGGCATGAGAGGCTGCAATGTTGCGTGGCCAGCTTCCTGCCGTCACCGTTAAAGGAGAGCGCTCCTGTAAGCCAGCTCTACCACAGCTCTCTGGGTAGCTCTTCAAAGCAGACAGGAGCTTCTTCTTCCTAGAAGGATGGAAAAAGTGGGACAAAAAAAATCAATTATTTCACTTAAAATGTCATTTATAGCCGAGGTGAGCAAGGCCCTTCCCATCAGGTTTAGTAATGAGGTCTGCCTATTACTTGCTTTCTCATTTGAATGTACTGCTGGATCAGTAGTCCTGCAGAATGAATGCCTTTATCCACAAGTACGATGTGGATGGCAGCAGCAGCAAGTATCTCATGCAGATCACCCTTTTTTGGGTATAATGTGATTGAAATGGGAGAAGAAGATGTCAGATACACAAGCTTTCACCAAACCCACAAATCCATGGTGTTTTCCTGTCATGGAGGGGCAGCTATCAGTTGTACTTGTAACGGATACAATTTTTTCCAAAGGGCACTCATGCTCTTTGAAATAATCGGTAAATGCTGCAAAAAAATGCTGAGCCCTGTGCTTGCCCGTGTATTCCTGTGAGATCTAAAAATTCTTCTGTCACATTCAGGTCACTGTCAACACAACGAGCCCATATGCAGAGCTGAGCAAGGCCATTACTATTTTTGTATTCCAGCACTATCTTGTTAGTCACACTTGAACGTACAGTTCTGAAAAGCTGCTCTCCCAGATGAGCAGCTCTGTCTTGCACTTTGCGAGGTCATCTTGCACTTTGAACACAGTTAATCATTTCCACTTGGTTTTTAAACCCATCCAATAAAACCTCTGAGGATTCAATGATTCATTGTTTCACCAACTCGCCATCTGAGAATGGCTTTCCTTTTTTTGCAAGCAACCAAGCAATACAACAGTTAGCCAATGTCACTGTGTCCCTCTCATCTAATGCTTGTTTAAGTAGCCACTTCTGCATTTCTAGGACTTCCTTCAGCTTGGAAAGCTGTCAAGCATGTTGGCAGAACCTGTTGGAAATTTTGCTATGTGAGAGGAATGGCGGGTTTCATAATGTCTGCTAATGTATTTTTTGGAATCAATGTCACCTTGGTGCAAATTAAACAAAATGGCTGCCTCGTCTGTTCAGTAACAAAATAATCTTGCTCCGAACTTTCTTTTACTATCCTGTCCTTGTCAATAACTTTCCTTTTTTTGGCTGATACTACTACGCTTTTTGGTTTTGCACTTGCTTTTTCTTTATCATGCCTTTTCAGCACAAAGTGATCCATGATTAGGGGCAAATTAAATGACTGGCAAAAGTTACAAGGGAAGGGAGCGCACGGCTCTCACAATGTTGTGTGCAATCAGGATGCACCTCACATGTGTCCTTCCTTTAAATGCATGTCAATTCTTATGTGCCTGGGGCTGCTGGACCCGCCAGGTCCCACCCCTGCTCCACCCTTTCCCTCATATCCCTGCAGACCACGGGTTGACCACCACTGTAGCACCCTCAGAGTTACAAACCCCAGAGTTAATGAACTGACCAGTTAACCACACAGCTCATTCAGAAGTATGAAATCAGGCAGCAGCAGAGACAACCAAAAGCCAAAGCAGTACGGGACCCTGTTAAACTTTCCCTTTATTTTTCAGTAGTTTCAAAAGAGATTTGACCAGGTGAAAAAACTTTTGTGCATGTTTCATTTAAGATGGTAAAAAGCAGCATTTTCCTTCTGCACAGTAAAGTTTCAAAGCTGTATTAAGTCACTTGTTCAGCTGAAATATTTTGAAAGAACACCCAAACGTTTTGTCCAAAGTTCCAAACATCCTCCATTCCTGAGGTGTTCGACACTCCGAGGGTCTACTGTAGTCAAAGGGGAATAGATGACCAGAACACGGACAAAACTTTTGGAGGTGGGAAGGGGAGGGAACAGAGAGCCCTGCATGGATACAAAAATGTGGATCCACTTCCGCCAAGCTCAACTCCCCATCCGATCCATAATCCGTGCTACAGATTTTACTTGCATCCGCACAAGAAATCTGGAGGAGAGTGGGGGAAGGATCCCAGATGAGCAAGGAAGGGGCAGGGTCGTTCAGGGAAGAGGTAGGCAGTAGTGGGGAGAGAGAGAGAGAGAGAGCGCGCATGTGTGTGTGTATGTAAGTAGGTGGGTTGTCACGTTCTATTTTATTATTAGTCTCTTGAGCGCTGCTATTTCTGTTCCTAGATACAGAAAGAGGGCAGGGACGTATCTGGAGCTACTTATTGAATACCTACTGTCCTTTTTAACAGTGTGCCAGGAGCTCTGCAGGTCAGTGCTCACTAGGTGGGGGCAGAAGGAGAAGGGGGGCCAGGCAGGGCTGGCACTTGGGCCATCCTGCAGGGAGATTTAGGATGCAGCTTCTTGCATCCTTTCACTGCCCTGACACCCCCCTGGCAGGGTGGTGGGCAGAGCGCTGCATGGGTATCCCCTCCACTATGTGCAGATATGACGTGGATCTCCATGGGTATGCAGGGCTCGAGACATAGTAATAGGATGTGGCAAGAGCCTGCCTGTGGCCTCGAGGTTGACATGCTAGTACCCTTGTGGCATCCAGGCCTTTAACTGCACAGCTGTGACAACAGTAAAGCAGCTAAGGGGGAAACTTCATTGCACTTACTTGTTGTAACGAACGTTCAGCGTCAGTATGATCAGCCCCAGTATAAATGCCAGGGGACTGAGGACCAGCATGGCTGTCTTCCAATTGGTGGCTGGAATGGAACCAAATTACATAATCACACAACATTTTCCTGTGTTATTCTTTCAAGACAGACACCTGTAACATTGTTCCAAACTAAAATGAGCCATTACAGCCCATCAAGAGTAGCAGAGGATGTAGGTGGGGGAGATAGCACTGGTAGGTACGGGGTAAGGGCATATCCCACAGGATCACTTTCCTGTTTGCAGGGAAAGGAAGGAAATTGGCAACCCTCACTCCACCCTGTTTTTTCCCTTTTCTCATTGTTTTTTCAACATACCTGTAGACCTGGCCCCAGCATTTTTCCCTCGGTGTCCAGGTTGATATCTAAACTGGGCAGTCATCTCTGCAGGGGTGACGGAGCAGAGAGGCACACGTTAGGGGGCTGTCTTGACAAAGAGGGAGCACATTGTGCTGCATTATCCTTCCTCTTTAGGACTACACTTTAGTGGCAGGGTTTGCCCTTGCTCTCAGATGGGGAAGAGCACAGGGCCCTGCTGTAGTGCTAAGAATGCCGCTCTAGCTCTAACTGTAGCACCTGTGATGCAGCCACAGCTCCACATCCGTGCACCGCTTCCCATTACCGAGGCAAGCCTCACAGCGGTGAGACATGACAGGGCCGTGCTCGGTGCTGAGGCCACCACGCTACAGCCGCTGCTGCTTTTCGGACACATGCGTTCAGGAAGGCAAAGTACCCACCCTTCTCTGTTGCTGAAGTCATCTGATTGCTCTGTGGCAGAGGCACCGTGCTGTTAAACTCAGCCAGCGTGAAGGCAGGGTACTCCAGGGCAGAGCCCCTAGAACTGGAGTGGACCTTTGCTGAGGTACTGATGGTTTTAGCTTAGAAAGAAAAAAAAAAAACAAAGTTGTAGATGGTTATTGTTTATTCACTATGCAGCACACTTGGGCTTGGCTGGCCCTTGGCAAACCACATGGGGACAAAGCCTGCCCTGGCTGATTGCTCCTGCAGCCCCCCAATTTGGAGTGTGTGATATGCAATTGCCCGATCTGGTGTGGCCCTCAATTTGCATGGATATCAAACGCAACGGAGAGTGTTCAGCACCTTGCACGAGCAGCCTGGTAGTCAGGGCAGAATCTGATCCGTGGTTCTAGACAAGGTCCCCGTTCCAAGGACTGTCTAGTCTAAAGAGGATGGGTGCTATACAAACAAACGGTTAAAAACACAATGGAGAATTCAGGTGGAGTCAGAGCTGAGATACACATGCCCCTTCCTGGCATGTTAAATGAGTGGCCATGGCCAAATAGATGAAAAAATAACAAATGAAGTAGGCACAAGCTTTTTGGTTATCAAACGCTGGTGATTAAGTAGCCAAAAGCACTAAGTAACAAAGACCAGGGAAGTTATTTAGGTGCTCTGGGGCTATAGGACTAGCATACTGCCTGTGGCAGTGTAAGGATACATCCTTTACGAGAGCAACAGATGGACCACTTACAGAGAGCACTGTACAATTCACTGCATGTCCCGATCCTTTTCTGGTCTTTGGAGCAGAAGAGTCAGGAACAAATGTGAGCTCCAGGTGTTGACAACTTTGTAAGGGAAAAGCTCTTATTATGAGCTCACGTCCCAGTTTATAACCCAGACGGATTGAAAGGAAGGATGAATCTGATTGGAAGGTGAGCTGGCCAGTTATCTGTATTGTTTCAAATGAAAGCTCCTGGAAACACTGCCACCATTTTACATCTATTGCTGAAGGCTACCTTAGGGCATGTTTACAAAGTAGCGTTATTTCGCAATAACTGAAGTTATTCTGAAATAACATATTGCGCATTTACACTACCAACCTTTATTTCGAACTGGTCGAGCTGGAGGACTTCCGACTCTGACTCCTGGTAACCCTCATTTTACGAGGAGTAAGGGAAGTTGAAGGAAGAGTGTTTTTCCTTTGACTTCCTGCTGTGTAGACAGCGCCAAAGGACAAATTAAGCTATTTCAACTTAAGCTACACAATTGACGTAGCTCAAGCTGTGTAGCTTAATTTGACTTTTGCCCTGCTGTGTAGACATACCCTGTGGGTATGTCTAGACTACATGCTTCTGACGACAGAGGCATGTAAATTAGACTACCCGACATAGTCAGTGAAGCGGGGATTTAAATAAACCCCGCTTAATTAAAATAAAAATGGCCGCCACGCTGTGCCGGCCCAGCTGATTGTCAGCGCAGAGCGGCAGTCAAGATGCGGATCGGTCGGCAGGGAACGCCTTTGCCAACCGATCCCTTATGCCTCGTGAAACGAGGTTTACAGGATTGGTTGGCAAAAGCTTTCCCTGCCGACCGATCTGTGTCTTGACTTCCGCGCTGCGCCGACAATCAGCTGAGCGGCACAGCGCGGCAGCCATTTTTATTTTAATGAAGCAGGGTTTATTTAAATCCCTGCTTGATTGACTGTGTCGGATAGTCTAATTTACATGCCCCTGTCGCCAGAGGCTTGTAGTCTAGACATACCCTTAGAGTTTAGACACTAGAATTACTGAAAGTATAGAATCATAGAAATGTAGGACTGGAAGGGACCCAGACAGGTCAGTTAGTCCAGTCCCCTGCCCTGTGGCAGGACTAAGTATTAGCTAGACCCTCCTGACAGATGTTTGTCTAACCTGTTTTAACCTCTCTGACTAAGATGGCAACAGTCACTTAAAAGCGTAGCTCCCATTTTACAGGTGAGGAAATGGAAGCACAGGGAAGAGAAGTGCCTTGCCCAAAAGGTACCAGAGCAGAGTCAAATTTAGAACCAAGATGTTCCTGCTTCTCATACCTGTGCTCAGGCCAGTAGACCACATTACTCACCAGTCTCTAATAAGAATGGTGATGCCAAGGGTCGCAAAAGGATTTTTCTAGTTTTTTGGCAGGTTGGCCCTGGATTCCATACTAGTTTCACCTTCCTAGAAATTAACTCTGTCCACTGCATGAGCTGCACCGCCTGGCTCCTGGAGGTAGAACCAGGGGGCAGAGCAATGAACTCATAGCCAGCAGATTACACTTTGTTTGAAAACAAAAAGAAAAATCTCTCAACAGCATTGCCAGTTCCTCATGTGTCTTGTGATTGCTGGTGTTTTTCTTAAAGTCCCAGTATGTAGAATCGTGGAACCTGAGCCTTCATTTTTTTTTAAAACTGAGCTGACAATAACTGCAGGTGTAGCATGAATTTTCTCACTCTAGCAATTAGTGTGGGCAAGAAGTGATTTCCCCTCATGCAACATCTCATTCAGCTTGTTCAGGTGACCAGTGACGTCAATGAGAAAAGCCACATTCAAAATCCAGTCTTCATCTTCTAACTCTGAGTACCTTGGAGATTTCTGAGCAAGAAACTGTTTGATTCCTGGTAGAAGTGCCAGGAACAGCCCGGTACTTTATCACGGCAACGCACACCAAATATGTCATATGTCCACTTATCTGGGCCGGTGACCAGCAATATGGAGAGCTCCAGCCTCAGCTCTTCCTGGTGTGTCTGCCCCCTATTGTCGCTCTGCAGTATAATTGTCCCCCATGCTCGCTGCCCACTGTGGAGCATAACTGTCCCTCCTATCAGACCCTTCCCTTTCTGTGTTGTGGAAAACAATCGGATTTCAGGCACATCCCATTATCCTGGCACCACCCAAACCGTGACCGTGCTTTAAGTTAGGGAAGGAGGAAGCTGCGTACTAAATTTGGTGGTCTGAGCTCTTACCGTTTAGGAGGAGTTCTTGAGCAAACTGACTCACAGACAGACGGACAGACAGATGCTCAAACAATCTAATATATATATGGCGGGATATAGCACCACCTCTTGTGTGGGGCTCAGCACCTGTCATTTCCCACTGATATTAGTGGTTAGCTGAGTATGTTTGGGATGTTGCTAGAGCTCCTCATTATCCCACAAGATGAGGGTCAGAACAATCATGCATGAGAATGAATTTGTGTGAGCTGCAAGCCTGTTAAGCCAGCTGTTAGATGGATTCTAGGTGATGGATCCCAAAAGTTAAGTGGATCGCTAATGTTAAATCCACTTCTTACTTTCATGAACCCACATTGATGCATCTACAGCTTCCGGCGTGAGATTGCTATTCCAAGGAGCCGCCGTGGGGTTGACAGCACAGATGGTTTCATCTGACAAGGTCTTCCACTTGCTGAACTTATCTTTCTCCCGGGACACAACGACCGTGTGGCCTTGCTTCACATTAAGATGCAAGCCCAGGCCATGCAAGATCACGTGTCCCTTCTTGCTGCAAGCCCATGTTTGGCGCTCCCTGTTCCCACATGGCTCCAGGTGGGCGGCTGTCAGCGCCTGTGGCTTGTGAGCAGTCAGGCACTGTTTGGTTTTAAGGCTGACGATAGACTTTGTGCTGGGGTCCCACCTCCACTGCTGTTGCTGGGAGTGCAACTTGCAATCAGCCAGGCTGATCTGGTCGCTGTCATGGTGGGTGACTTGCATGCACTTTTCCAGCCGGATGTTCTTAATGAGGAAGCTTTGCCCCTCTGATACTGCAGTACAATCAAAGCACAGTTTAGTACCTTACATGCATACAGCAAACACAGTTCAGCAGAGCATCAGTCATTAGCTAATGCCTACGAAAAGAGACTCTTAGTCTCCCCACTTCTTGCTGCATTTTCATATTCTACATACAAAAGAAAAAATAGCTTCCCTCTAACATTTTAATTTCCTAGGGTTGCATTTCTTAGAGGAAGGCATGATGCATTGGTACCCAGAACCAAGGCGGAAAGAAGTAATAATATTGTCATTAATATATAAAGCCAATAGAAAAAATCATGACAATTTGCACAGCCATTTTTTATTTTTTAAAATTTTGTATGGATTAAAAAAAAAAGCTGGAAATTTTCAGCCAGCTATGGAGCCAATGAGAAACCTCACAAAAATCAGTTGATATTTTCCCTATCAGAATTACATTTTTCCTATGAAAAATTTCATAGAAATTCAACAAATGTTGACAAGCTCAGTTAATCTCACTTCGGGTCACTATGCTCGACTCTGTGACTACTTCCAGCAATTTGCAGATGACACTAAGCTAGGGGGAGAGGTAGATATGCAGAAGGGCAGGGATAGGGTCCAGAGTGACCTAGATAAATGGGAGGATTGGGCCAAAAGAAATCTGATGCGGTGCAACAAGGACAAGTGCAGAGTCCTGCACTTGGGACAGAAGAATCCCAAGCATTGTTACAGGCTGGGGACAGACTGACTAAGTAGCAGTTCAGCAGAAAAGGATCTGGGGATTATAGTGAATGGGAAGCTGGATAGGAGTCAACAGTATGCCCTGGTAGCTAAGAAGGCTAATGGCATATTATGAGGAGTGGCTTGAGGCGGGCTGCGGCAGCTGGCGCCCCAGGCAGAACGTGCAATCGGTGCCCCCTCCTGCACGGCTGTCAATGGAGTGACATCATCGGGCGCCCCGTTGAAGGCGGCGCCCTAGGCAACGGCCGAGTTGGCCTATAGTCATGGGCCGCCCCTGCATATTAGGGTGCATTAAGAGGAGCATTTCCTGCAGATCTAGAGAAGTGATTATTCCCCTTTATTCGGCACTAATGAAGCCACATCTGGAGTATTGCGTCCCGTTCTGGACCCCCCACAATAGAAAACATATGGATGCATTGGAGAGGGTCCAGCGGAGGGCAACCAAAACAATTTGGGGTCTGGAGCACATGACCTACGAGGAGAGGCTGAGAGATTTGGGCTTATTTAGTCTGCAGAAGCGAAGAGTGAGGGGGGATTTGATAGCAGCCTTCAACTTCCTGAAGGGAGGTTCCAGAGAGGATGGAGAGAGGCTGTTCTCATAATGATGGATGGCAGAACAAGGACCAATGGTCTCAAATTACAATGATGGAGGTGTAGGTTGGATATTAGGAAAAACTATTTCATTAGGAGGGTGGTGAAGCACTGGAATGGGTTACTTAGGGAGGTGTTAGACTCTCCACCCCTAGAGGTTTTTAAGTCCCGGTTTGACAAAGCCCTGGCTGGGATGATTTAGTTGGGGTTGGTCCTGCCTTGGGCAGGGGGCTGGAGTCGATGACCTCCTGAGGTCTCTTCCAGCCCTAGGATTCTATGATTCCTGTGGCAACAATGGGATAAACCGGTCAACCTTAAAAACATTGGAGATGATTAGATAAGGTGACTCACACCTATTCAATCAATTATACAGATTGAATACAGATGTCAGGGTTCCAGACCCAACAAGACCCTGGCAACTGGGTGATACACCTGGTGATGGTCCATAGAGCTAAGCTAACTGCCCTTAATCCTTTCGTAACTAGAAAGGCAGTCCAAGTAACAATAATATTAGCTTTTGAGCTTCTGTAATGATTATTTTTTTGCTGTGAGCACCAAAGGTTCTGGGATCCTTAAGGGATAGGTACCAGCCATTCAACTGAAAGGATTGCCATCGGTATTCATTCCAAAATCAACTGTTATTCTGAACCAATGAGCACCCTGAAATACCCCTTGAACCTTCTACTATACATCTCTAATAAAGGTGTCTCTCCTGCCGTGTAACAATAATTACACTGAAATGTGTTTGAACAATAGTTTGGTTTTGAAGAAAGAAGAATGGAAACATACTTCTCAGATTCTCATCCCATTTCCCCTAGCTCATTTAAAATATTTGTAGCTTTAAGAATTTGCTCATTTATTCCCTCAAGAGCAAAAAATTCCCACCTCTGCCCACCAGTTAAAACCTGTAAAAGCCTGATGGAAAAATTCGGGAATGTAAAGAGCAAGAAGGAGGCTGAAGGATGGCCTTAGAAAGCTGGATAATGATCTTTACACCCATCTCTGTGGAATTTCCCCTCTTGGCACAAAGAACAATACTTTTCATTAGCACCAAGTCACTGGCTCAATATGTGAAGGGACAGAGCCGCCATGCAAATAGAACTCTGGGCACAGCTGGATGCAAGGGAAACAATAGATTAAAGAACTCTTATGTTTGTTTGTAGGAAACTCGAGGTGCCTGCTAGACTTTATTATTAATTCAGGAAAAACATTGCCTAAGGGACTTTCTGGCTGTCCCAGAACCTACTGAGAAGAGACTGGGCAAAGTGCGCTTTCAGCTTCTAAAATGTTATTTCATGTAAATATTAATAAATTAAATGCTTAATGCTGGTGAACAAGGACGGTTAGAGAGGCTTAGACAGTGAAGTGCTTTGTTTATCCACAGACAGGTTACAGTATGGGCAACAGCAGAGTAAGAATCTCTAGAGCCCTACATAGATACAAAATTTGTATCCACCTCCGATCCATGATCCACAAACATGGTACATGGATATAAACAGTCTACCTACAGATTTGTAGAGCTCTAAGAATCTCCACTTCCATCTCTGCAAATGTGCTTCAGCTCTGACCTGGAGGGATCATCTGTATTGGAAACAGCAATCTTGTCATCGTTAAATATTATTTGTATCTGTAGTGGGGCGGCTACCCCACTTTGGAGGATGAGGGGTTAAAACAGGCTAGAAAGACCGGCGTAGAACCCAGCCAATAAGGAATAGGCTTATTAGGAGCCAATGAGGAGGCAGCTTGCTGGGGCAACTCAGATATAAAGAACTGCTCAGCAGGACAGAAGCCAATTGGGCCCTGACCAGCGAGGATGCAGGACTAGTTCCCAGTGAAGGCACAGCATCTTGGATGGAGCAGTGCTGGGCGGGCTCAGGGGAGCAGAGAGAAGGAAGCTAAAGTCTGCCACCTCTCAGGCTCTGGCCCCTGTTTCAAAGAGCTAAGAAGGTGCAAGGGCTCCAGGGAAGTGGCCCAGGGAATATTGGCAGACAAGGGGAGTGAAGGAGGGCTGAAAATGGCTAATGCCAGAGGGTTCCTGGGTTTGGACCTAGGTGTCGGTCCCCCACTTCCTTGCACTGCACCTTGCCACAGTGAAGCATGGTTGAGAGGGACTGTGGCTTGCCCCTGTATCACTGCCAAGTTATCCTCAGGTTCCACCAGCAAGAGGCAGAGGGATGGCTATGAATCCGCCACAACAATGAGGAGTTCTGTGGCACCTTAAAGAATAACAGATTTGTTTGGGCATAAGCATCTGACAAAGTGGGGCTTTGCCCACAAAAGGTTATATAAGAACAAGAGAATGAGCCAGAGGTAAAATGGAATCCTAGAACACTAGAACTGGAAGGGACCTCGAGAGGTCATCGAGTCCAGTCCCCTGCCCTCACGGCAGGATCAAGCGCCGTTTAGATTATCCCTGATAGATGTTTACTTAACCTGCTTTTAAATATCACCAGTGATGGAGATTTTACAACCTCCCAAGGCAATTTATTCCAGTGTTTAACCATCTTGACGGGTAGGAACTTTTTCCTAATGTCCAACCTAATCCTCTCTTGCTGCAAATTAAGCCTATTGCTTCTTGTCCTATCACTAGAAGTTAATTTTTCTCCCTCCTCCTTGTAACTCCCAGGATAAGTGGGACATATTCCAGGGTATATGCACAACATGTGGAAAAAAATTATATCCTGGGCTTAAATTCAAACAGAGTAATCTGGAGTAGAGCTTGGGTAAATATTTTCAAAGGCTTGGGTCTGAAGCCTCAAGGTACAGTGTGGCCTGCTGGGCTGATGCCCTAAGCCTCAGGGGCTCCAGGAAATACTACAGGAGAATTTAAGCTCTGTCTCACATGGTATAATACATGCATGAAATATGGTCATTTTGCACCTGTTTGGCACACCAGAGCAGTCAGGGAGTCGACTCATATTACAGACAATCAAGAGCCATTGTTTGTGGGATCTGTCACCTGTGTTGGCACATAGCCGGGCTAGAGAAGAAAACTGAACACAAGCCATCCTCGCTATATATCCAAGATATGTTCCAAAAAACTTGGACTTATAGCGAAATAAAGTGGGGAATTTTTTTCCTCTGGTTGACTTCCATTTGAGCAAATTGGAGGGGGGGGGGGGGGGGGGTAGTTGCGCAAATTAAGAGCGGGGAATGGGAGGATTTATAATGCATAAGTTCCTACAAGCGTCAACGACTTTAGTGCGGAACAGATGTATACCGGGGCGACTTATGGCAGGAACACCTGTACTCATAGAAAGGCTATTGACTTTAAAATGGACTTGGGAGCTGACTTCACAGTCATCTTAGAAATGACAATTATCTTCAGCCAGCCCAGATCTGAAGTCACCTGACATAGCTCTGACTAGCCCAGTCAGTATTCTGAACTGCATGGGTCAGTTCATCACAGAAAACAACCTACAAAGACAAAAGCCACGCATGCAGAGTGTATGTGATCAAAAGACCACAGACTAACAGCCTTCTTAGCCATGGTGTGTGAGCCATGATGAGTTTGGTGAGAAAAGTGGAAGAACTCAATTAAATATTTGGTGATATTGGACTTCTGAAAGGAGAATCAGTACAAATCATGTTAAGAAACAATGCTGAATCATACAGTGCCTTGTGTACATACCTTGCGTGATTCTAATCCCATTACTTCACAGACTGAAAACAAAGTGAAAACTGAGTTTCAAACAATGTAATGGAATTTATAGAATCGAGAAAAATAAAATCGAGCAGCATAGTCTACTACAGTGAAACCACTGATAAAGAAAAATGGGAAAATCTGAATCTGTGTGGCTGTTAAAATTAACGGAGCAGTTGTGAGAGAAAAATATATCCTCCCAACACTAGATGGGATGGATCCTCCACAAATTGAAAGCAGCTACAGTATTCTCCAAGATGGACACCTCAAGTGGATTCTGGCAAATTCCTTTAGTCAAATAAAGTGTTACAGTGGGACGGGGAATCTTTTTGGGTCAGGGGCCGCTGACCCACAGAAAAATCAGTTGGGGGCCACACAGATGTGAGAAGCAAAAAAAGCAACAAAAAACAAAAAACACACCCCTCTCTGAGCTGGCAAAAAGACACACCCCACGTTCCCCTTGCACACCAGAGCCTGGGGGGCCCAAGCTAGTAGATTTTATGTGCTCCATCCCCACAGTGGGATGGCAGGGGATCTGGAGTGCCAGCATGGGCCGCCCAATGCAGCGGGGGGAGGAGAACCCTGAACCTCAGGGGCCAGATCCAGGTAAGCCGAGCCTTAGCTTCCCCACCCCAGTGTTACACAGTGACTACATTTATCGCACCCCTTTGAAGAGTTTGCTTTTCAAGATTAACCTTTTAGGATTACCAGTGCACTTGACATCTTTCTTTGGAGAACTTCAGAACTGTTAACACAAATGGAATTGTAGGTTTCATAGACGATATTTTGATATATGGGTCTTAGAAGGAAGAACACAACAAAACCCTCAATGATGCCCAAAGCTTAATCAGTCATCTTGACTGAAGCTAAAACAAGGGAAAGTGTGTTTTCTGCCTACCCCAAATTAAGTTTTTGGGACAGACAATTAAAAAAAAGATGGAATCAGTTCTAGCCCTGAAAAAGTAAAAGCAATTTGAGATGAGCAGGAGACGAGAAGTCATTCTTCTGCTCTACTCTGCACTGATTAGTCCTCAGTTGGAGGATTGTGTCCAGTTCTGGGCACCACATTTCAAGAAAGATATGGAGAAATTGGAGAGGGTTCCAGAGAAGAGCACCAAAAATGATTAAAGGTCTAGAAAACATGATCTATGACGGAAGACTGAAAGAATTGGGCTTGTTTAATTTGGAAAAAATAAGACCGAGAGGCGACATGATAGCGGTTTTCAAGTGTCTAAAAGGATGTTTATTTTATTTAATTATTTATTTAGTTAAATATTTTTACTCTGCCTTTCTATTTAAAATATTCAAGGCAGCTTACAAGAACAAACAAACAAAAAAAATACAAATACAAAAAAACAACAAATGTTACAAGGAGGAGGGAGCAAATTTGTTCTCCTTGGCCTCTGAAGATAGGACAAGAAGCAATGGGCTTTAATTGCAGCAAAGCAGGTTTAGGTTGGGCATTAGGAAAAACTTCCTACCTGTCAGGGTGGTGAAACACTGGAATAAATTGCCCAGGTGGGTTGTATAATCTCCATCACTGGAGTAGGTTGGACAGACACCTGTCAGGGATGACCTACGTGGTGCTTGGTCCTGCTGTGAGGGCAGGGGACTGGACTTGATGACCTCTCGAGGTCCCTTCCAGTTCTATGATTCTATGAATTGAATGTACAGGAACTGAGCTGTGTACTAGGGATGGTCAATTATCTTAGCCAATACCTACAACATTTTTCTAAAGAGATAAAACCACTGAATGAATTGCGCAATCCAACACAACTTGGTTATGGAAGCCACATCATGATGTTGCCTTCACAAAGATAAAAGAAACGATCTCAGAAGCTCTAGTTCTCAATTAGTACAATTTGAACAAATCTGCAATGATCAGTGCGGAACAAGCTGCTATGGCCTGGTTGACGTATTGTTGAAAAAACATGGCTCTGCGTAGAAGCCACTTTTGCTCTTGTGCATTCACAGAAGCCAAAAAGCAATATACACAGATTGAAAAGCAGCGCCTGGAGAGCATATGGGCATGGGAGAACTTTTACAGGTATTTGTGTGGATAGGATTCGTTTGCACGGATACAGACCATCGACCACTTACAACCCTCATCAATGGAAAAGCCCTGGATCAAGCATCCCTGAGATGCCAATGTCAACCGATAAGATCAATGTGATTTAACCAAATTGCTAAATATGTTCCTGGGAAAAAACTCTCGTTACCTGTGATTTCAGAGAGAAAGGTGTGCGTGCATGCTGTGAACACATACTGCCCGGTGTCAGAACAGAGGCTAAGCCAGCTACAAAAAGCAGCCTCAACACACATACAACTTCAGGAAGTTCTAACACTGGAACGGCTGGCCCAGGTGTCTAGAGGACACTAAGGAAGTGACAATAGACTACTTTGTGTTGTGTGGACAGTTTAGCAAATCAAATGGACTTGAGATTAAAGGTGACTGCATCATAATTCCAAATGAACCGAGAGGAGAAATCCTAAACCTCATCCATTATGGACATTGAAGATTAATTAAATGTTGTGAACAGGCCAACCTATCAGTGTAATGCCCAGGCATCAGCAAGAACATCAACTATCTGCATGTGAACATTATAGAACTAACAGAGCAACACAACACAAATAATTTAACCACAACCCTACCAGACAGACCTACGTGGTCATCTGAAGAAGTGGGCTGTGCCCACAAAAGCTCATGA
>JANRFK010004149.1:2658904-2676243 GCA_030068395.1 Apalone spinifera | reverse complement strand
AGCACCAGGCCACCACCGCCGCGATGAACAGGATGAGCCCCACGACTATTGCACCGATCATGGGTTTCAGCTCCTTGGATGGCTTCGGCTTCACCGGGGTGAAGTTTTCAGGGAGGAACGTGTACATGCTGCTTTCCTTTCTGAAGGCAGTCTCCTAAAGAAGCCGACGGCTGGTTTTCTACAAGCTGGAAAAGCTGAGTTACTTTCGGCAGAGTTCTGTTCAGACTCTCAAAAAAGGAAAGGAAGAGACGTTTATGCAGCTGTCATTTCTTCCCTACATCCCTGCAATCCCTGAACGCTGGCGTCTGAAAGAGGAAAAATACATGTAAGTAAGTAACCTTTAACTGAAATATAATACAGGCGATCTTAGAAACCAAGTCATCATGGGGCCTCTTTGCACTAGGGATGTTAAGCCTTTTTTTAAATAAACACGTAACCACTGTACATTTCATGCACGGGGAGGAGGGGGGAGGGGAGGAGAAGCGGGAGAGGAGGGAAGCAGCTTAATGAACACCGGCTCCTGCAGAACCAAAGATATATGCAAATATATGCGAAGAGTTTATTTCACACTGACGGGCATGAATACAAAGATTAAGGCAAGAGCACACAACACGCAGGCCTCATTGAAGTCACTTCTGCCGATATTAATAAAATGCAGTATTTACCCGATTTCCATTTCACTTTTAGTGAGCAATGACTGTCCAGGAATTTAATTACTAAAACGCATATCAATGGAAGACCATTCTATTGACTACTTTTTTTGTTTTGGCTCCCATTCGCGGGCCGTGTGTTGAGCCCTACATAAACCCGAACTGCATCGCGAACCACAAACAGACGGGCCATGGGCTGTTGTTGAGTAGCCCTGGTCTAGATCATCACTGGCAGGTGTCTATCCAACCTGCTCTTAAATATCTCCAGTGATGGAAATTCCACAACCTCCCTAGGCAATTTATTCTAGTGTTTAACCACCCTGACAGGTAGGAAGTTTTTCTTAATGTCCAACCTAAACCTCCTTTGCTGCAGTTTAAGCCCATTGCTTCTTGTCCTATCCTCAGAGGCCAAGCAGAACAATTTTTCCTCTCTCCTTGTAACATGCTTTCAGATACTTGAAAACCACTATCATGTCCCCTCTCAGTCTTCTCTTTTCCAAATTAAACAAGCCCAATTCCTTCAGCTTTGCCTCATAGCTCATTCTCTAGATCTTAAATCATTTTTTGTTGCTCTTCTCTGGACTTTCTCCAAATCTTTCCTGAAATGTGCTGCCCAGAACTGGCCACAATACTTCAACTGAGGCCTAATCAGCACAGAGTAGAGCGGAAGAATGACATTTCGTGCCTTGCTCAGAACACTCCTGTTCATGCAGCCCAGAATCATGTTTGCTTTTTTTGCAACAGCATCACACTGCTGACTTATGTTTAACTTGTGGTCCACTATGACCCCTAGTTCCCTTTCAGCAGTACTCCCTTTTAGACAGTCACTTCCCATTCTGTATGTGTGAAACTGATTGTTCCTTCCTACATGGAGTACTTTGCATTGGTCCTTATGAAACTTCATCCTATTCAGGCTAGGCTAAGGACTGCACTTGGCTGCTAGTAGAAGGTGCCTTAGTGGTTTGAGAGCTAATTCCCAGCATGACCAGTAGGAGGCACCAATGTGGTGAGTTCCACCCTGTTACAATTACCCAAATGTTTTGATTCAGAAAGTCTCATGGAAATAAAGTTTTTTTTCCATTCAACAGTCAACCCCAAACTGGATTGGAAAACAAATGTTGAAATACTAGAATTTCCTGGAAAATGGAAATCCCAGGTTTTTCGTTTAGCAACAGCCAGGCTGCCGTGTTCCCTTCAAGATACATGCAGTCACAGAAACACTGCGTGAGGCCTTCGTTTTAAAAGTCTGGATTAGCTTGTTAGCCATTAGGGCTACGTCTACACTTGTGGCTTCTTGCGCAAAAACATCTTGCGCAAGTGTTCTTGTGCAAGAAACCTTGCACAAGAAAACATCTACACTGCTATGCGCAAGCTGTGCTTTTGCTCAAGAGCGCCCATGGCCGTGTGGACGCTCTCTTGTGCAAGAAAGCTCAGATGGCCATTTTAGACATAGGGCTTTCTTGCACAAGAAATCCCTGCTGAGCGTCCACACTGCCCTCTTGTACAAGAGCCCCTGCGCACGAGAGCTTTCACCTGTTAAAGAGCGTAGCTCTTGTGCAAGGAGCCCTCTCTTACCACGCCGTACTGTACATTTCCTTGTGCAAGAGCAGGCGGGCAGCGTGGACGCTCTGCAGATTCTTGCGCAAGAACGGCCGTACTTGTGCAAGAAGCCGCGAGTGTAGACATATAGCTCGCCAAAGACTAGAGGCTAAACTGGAAACATCTTCATTGGGCAGTGCTCATTACACCCACATGAGAGTAACCAGGCAATGATCTCCAAGCAACCAAACTTAGTTTTATCTATGCACGTCCGGCGATGGGGCAGGGCCCGGGAGAAGAGTTTAAACGTATCGTCACTCAACTAACAACTTTATAGTTAACACCTCCAGTGAGAGCAGTCTTGCTGTGAAACACCACTCAAACTGCGGAGTAGTTGGACAGGCAGCTGAGTGAGCACAGTTTGTCAAGTGTTCCCCAGTATGGATAGAAAATTTTGCATCACCCCTTCTTCCCCTCCCCCCCAAAAAACTGGATATGTAGCAGATACCTGCTGACTTGCAGGGCTGCACAACACTTGAATTAAAGTGTGTGTGTGGGGGGGGAGAGGGGGGAGAGAATATCCTGGATAAACCGTGAAGAATTAAGTTTCGTACGAGTTCATTGTTTTTAAAAATGTAACTGTTTATATGTTACTGGAGGGAAATGCATGTAATTTATTTCAGAAGAGACAGGACTAAGGTAAACCCTGGAAAGTGTTACTGGCTTCAAAGGACTCTTAAAACACGCCAGACAAAACTGAACAGTTGCGTGACTCTCCTAGGAAATGCCCAAGGGAAGGAGAATGCAAATTACGCAAGTACAGACTTATCCTTTGAAGCCGCGCTAAGAAACACTTTGTCTGCACATCACATTATGAGGACAAGATCAGAGGCCCAAAGTAGATTAAGGGAGGGACTCTCAGATTGATGGGTGTGCTTATTCAGCGCTAACAGCTGTTATGAACAGGCCCACCAAAAAACACACACCACAACACTTTGTGGTTCACTGGCCACAGACCTTGTTGGTGCTAGTGATCTCTGGTAAACTTACTAGCATTTGTGTGGCTTCTTTGTCATTTTAATGTGTTCTCTCCAACGCTTTCACCTTAAGAATAAAGGTGCTTGCTTAGAACAGGGTGGTAAGTTTATAACTCCAGAAAATACACGGTTTACAACCTCTGAGGAGACCACCACAACAGGCCTGTTTAAGCAACCTGACTTCTCTGGGGAACTCAGGGTATGTCTAGACTACATTGTTTTTTCAAAAAAACCTGCCCTTTTTTTTGATAAAACTTCACCTGCATCCACACTGCAATCGTGTTCTTTCAAAATTAAAATCAAAAGAACACAGGTTTTTTTTTGACATTGGTAAACCTCAAATTACGAGGAAGAACTCCTTTTTTGAAAGAGCTCTTTCGAAAAAAGGTATGCGTGGACGCAGAACAGGAACATTTTTCGAAAGAAGAGGCAATCGAAAAACGCGTACGATTGCGTGGTGGCCTGGTGGCCGTTCTGTGAATCGCAGTCAGGGCTTTCTTTCGGGGAGGGATAGCTCAGTGGTTTGAGCATTGGCCTGCTAAACCCAGGGTTGTGAGTTCAATCCTTGCGGAGGCCACTTAGGGATTTGGGCAAAAAAAATTTGTCGGGGATGGTACTTGGTCCTGCTGTGAAGGCAGGGGACTGGACTCGATGACCTTTCAAGGTCCCTTCCAGTTCTAGGAGATAGGCAATCTCCATTATATCTATATCAGTCTAGACGCTCTTTCAAAAAGCGGATCGCTTTTTTGATCCAGTTTTGAGGTGCGGATGCTCTCTTTCGAGAGAAGCTTGCAGCCTACACGTATCCCCAGTGCTGACAAAGGAACTGTGCAGCCTAGAAATACCCTGAAAGAGAGAGAAAGAGAGAGATGTAGGTCTCCACCCAAGATAAGGGACAGCTGGGGAGCCGGGTGCTAGCGTGTGGGTGTCCTTTCTGGACCCTGGAGAGGAAATACAGATGCTGTTGCTCTGAATGGTGACAGATGGAATTAGAGTTCCCTTTGCAATGAAGACAAATCATAGCTAGAGGGAGCTTATGAGCCACTGCAGTGTCATTAGATTTGGACAAACCAAGTCCCCCCTTTCCCCCTCCCCCACACACAGCTTAGGAGAGTGGGGGAAGGATTGTTTTTGCTAATGAGTGCTGGTGACCCCCTATCAAAGGCTTCTTTTAATGAGCAAAAGCCTATCTACGCTGCTCCTGCCGGAGGCTCTGCTCCAGCCAGTTATGTTATGCGGCAGCTGCCAAGGGAGGGTTATTACAATCCCATTTTGAGGCATGGATATGCCAAGATCCTCGTGGCTTTCACTTGACTGCTAGCTCGCTTGGCACAGCCAGGGAGCGCAAGAATAGAAAGTGCAATGTGAGAACAGGAGAGGGCGCAGGAAGGGGGAGAGGACATCGGGAAGGAGCACAAAAGCACGGCAGCTGAACACATGAGAAAGCATCAGCCAACTGACTATTTACCTGAGGGTCATATGCCTCTTATATGCACTTATCCCTCCTTGCTGCACGTTCTACTTCAGTAGATCTTTGACCATTAGGGCTCATCAAAATGTTCTCCTACAAAGAAAGGTTTTCGTGAAACGGCTTTTCTTGTCTTGGTCTACTACAGATTTGAGCGAGTCTGTTTGTTCAGGAACACCTCCTAAATGGTAACAGCTAGGCCCACCGAATTCAGTAGGCAGCTTCCCTTGATCATAACTTAAAGCAAAGTCAGGGTTTGGTTGTGCCAGGACAATGGGATGTGCCTGGAAAGCGACTGTGTTCCATAACAAGGAAAGGGAGGGTAATGACCACGGGGGGCAGCAAGGGGTTAGAAATAGGGACCAGGACAGTTATATCCCCACTGGGGCAGCAGGGGGCAGGGGTGGATGTAAGCTTCCCAGCCATCCCCAGGGCTGGTGCCCCTCCTCTTTTCTCGGGCCAGGATTTCACCCTGGAACTTGGAATCTGGTAAAAGTCCTGGCTCCATACGATTCAGCAAGAGCTTTGTCCTTAAATTCGGGCGGGGGGGGGAGGGGGGAGAAATTTCATCCCAGCAACATTATGCTTGTGTTAAATGTGGCATGAGTATATCTATGTGGATTCTCCCAGCTCACCGTGCTGTGGCCTGTGGGCACCCCATACAGTAGGTAATGTCATCTTCTGTGCTGGCTTTCATTATTAGCCTTTCACAGCCAGCCTGAGGAGAATTGCACTTCATCGATTCGGTCCCTTGTGTGTTTGAGGGAAGAAGTGTTGCCTAATGGCTAGCATGAGCATCTGTGAGCTTGGACTCCTGAGTTTTATTTCCAGCTCTGCCACTGACCTGCTGTGTGAGTTTGGACAAATTTCACCTTCCTGTGCCTCAGTTTCTCCATCTCTAAAATGGGATGAACACACATATCCAGCTCCCAGGAAGTTAGTGACTGCAAAGTGCTCAAACGACTAAACCGAGAAAACAGAACACGGCTGCAGTCTGCAAAGACAGCCCATATGGAAACAGCATTTCCAGTAATAAATAAGTGTTAAAGGATGGCTGAGCCTGCAGTTCTAACTAGTTCTACACCTTTGGGCTGAACCCAACTCTCCCAAAGCAGAGAGGTTAACGCCCTTCCTGGAACACATCGGCATGGAGCTCAAGTTAACCCCTTGGGCGCTAGAGTCCAGGCCATGTGAGGCTGAAGTCATGTTTACGGAGTCCATAGATGTACAAGAGATATTTAAAATGCAAAGGAGACAGTGTCACAATGGATTTCATCGATTTCCATGGCACTGCCGACAAGCAATTATCTATCCCCCTCGGGATTATTAATGGATCACCTGAGGTAGGGGAATTTTAGCTTTTACTGCGAGATGGCATTGGGGAGATTAAGTGCCTTGGCCAAGGTCACCAGGCAATCTGTAGCAGAGCTAGGAACTGCATCCATTTCAACTGGCTTAGCGTAGTCCTGTCCACTATGCTGTACTCCCTCTCCCATGTCAGCCTTCCAGTCTATGTATGGCCTGCGTCCCTCTCCGTACAGGCTGTGAGCCCATCTCCCGGTAACATTAGCAATGCAGTCAGGTCGGCACAGCCAGCTCACGGAAAAACAATAGGAACATTATTGCACAGAGAAGTCGTGAGTCAGCAGCAACTTGAGAGCTGAGAAGCAGCAAGAGGGAAAGTGAGTGATTCAGGAACAGGAGGGAACCCAGGGTCTGAGAGAAAATGAAGGAACACGAAAACTGTTCTGAGATGGACTGGAAGGGAAAGTACCAGTCAAGTCTGGGCTAGAGAAATCTCCCCCAATCCGGGGCACAGACCTTTGGCTTTCTAGCCTTTCAGTTGCTTTAATAATGGGATTGTTGGGGAATGAAGGGGTAAGTAGCCCACGTGGGCGATAGGTTAATTAAACAAGCTGTCCATCAGCCAAGATCCACAGAGCCCTGGGTTCCTTCATTCCTCAAGCATGATGGTAAAGAGAAAAGGGGTTTGTAGCATCAGGTAGCTGCACTTTAATCAATTCACTGGTTAAACCGCAGAGAACATTCTGCGGGTAGTCAGGATCGGATGCCATTCCCTACACCACAGAATATTCTGTGGGTCCCCAGTCAGCTAGGGGTTATATGAGTCAGCAGTGTGATGCTGTTGCAAAGAAAGCAAACATGATTCTGGGATGCATTAACAGGAGTGTTGTGAGCAAGACATGAGTAATTTTTCCCCTCTACTCTGCGCTGGTTAGGCCTCAGTTGGAGGATTGTGTCCAGTTCTGGGCACCGCATTTCAAGAAAGATGTGGAGAAATTGGAGAGGGTCCAGAGAAGAGCAACGAGAAAGGTCATGTTCTCTAGACCTTTAACCAAAGAGGGAAGACTGAAGGAATTGGGTTTGTTTAGTTTAGAAAAGAGAAGATTGAGGGGGGATATGATAGCAGTTTTCAGGTATTTAAAAGGGTGTCATAAGGAGGAGGGAGAAAACTTGTTCATCTTGGCCTCTGAGGATAGAACAAGAAGCAATGGGCTTAAACTGCAGCAAGAGAGGTTTAGGTTGGACATTAGGAAAAAGTTCCTAACTGTCAGGGTGGTCAAACACTGGAATAAATTGCCCACGGAGGTTGTGGAATCTCCATCTCTGGAGATATTTAAGAGTAGGTTAGATAAATGTCTATCAGGGATGGTCTAGACAGTATTTGGTCCTGCCATGAGGGCAGGGGACTGGATTCGATGACTTCTTGAGGTCCTGTCCAGTCCTAGTATTCTGTGATTGTAGGACGGGGCCTTAGGTTAGCCCTATAGGGATTTCTCCACTCCCTCGATGGGGCAAACATTCCATTGCTGGACTTAGGACTGGAAAACAACAGAGAGCAGTTGGTGCTGCTAAAGCAAAACCCCCGTCTTTCTTAGGCACCCTTGTCATTTGAGGCATGGCACCTTCTACTCTTGGGGGAATTCTACACCGCTGAGCCATGCAGAATCCAGGTTCCCCACAGACTTTTATTTCTTCCCCGCACAATCTGTAATCTCTCATTGTCAGCCACGCATAGGGCAGTTTGAGCCAGAGGGCTGACAAAGTCCCACTATGCATGGGGCTGGGGCCATCATGCACAGAAATTTAAAATATCCTGCCCAGAAATTAGTGGTTTTGGTGCAGAATATCCCCCAGGAGTAAGCTTGCTACCTCTCACTGCTGGAGTGTTTTTACCATTGGAAGTTAGCTGCAAGAGTGCTGATCACGTAATCTCAAGGGCATGCAGGGTGTTTTACAGGACTACTGTTTACCAAGCAAGGGTAAGAAACCTGCCCTGAAGAAAATATTGTCCAAGGCTCTAATCCTGCAGGCAGAACTTTGTTTACATGAGCAGCCCAATGAAGCCCATGCAAGATAATTAAAAGCCACGTGTTTGGAAAGTCAGAGTGCTTACAGCCAGAGATGCATTGTGGGTGAAGTTTGAGATAAGATCACGACAGTAGGATACTGACGACTTTGCCCCACAAGCCTACTGGTTCTAGTTTCAAGACAAAACCTGATTTTTCCAACAAGCATTATAGTGACTGCATGGGTGTTGTGCGCAGAGATGGAACTGAATGGCAAGGGAATGATCATTGAAAAGAGGGAAAAGATTTGTGGCAAGGCCTTGAACAAGGAGCAAAGATTCCCAGTGTTTTGATTAAGGAGGGAACTCAATAACCAGGGAGCAGCCTGGAGGGGAGACATTAAAATCACAGGTTTCTACTAATGGAGAGGATTGGTCATTTTATTTATTTAAGCAAAACTGAAATGTTGATATCATTTTGATATCAAAGTGGGAACCGAACACTGGGTTAAATTTTATGTTGCGTTTAGCGGAAACGTTTACAAAAGGAGTCTTGGGTTTCTGGGTTTCCATTGAAACCAGAAAATTTGGGGCAGGAGAGGGGGGTTCTGAACTTTCCTGAAGAAGTGAAAACCAATCTATTAAATTTAAAAAAGCCCAAAAAACCCAGTAAGTGGTGGCTTGGCCACCACCATCTCCTTTCCAGAGTATCACTTCCTCCCATACTTTAATCTAGACAGCAATTAAAACGCTAACATCATTTGGTGTGATAGTAGAAGGTACAATAGCGCAGACTTCACAGCTGTGGATTCCGTGGAATGTTTCCCCTTTTCAGGGTAAAGGTTTGGTTTAAAATTTGTCCTCACCATAGGGGTTTTCTTTGGCTGACTGGGGTTTACTGAATAGAAAAGTAGGGATCAGAGTGGCGGGAGCTGTTCAGCAGTGGAAAGTCTGGTTCAAGAGGAAACTTTTGCAGCGTTTCCTCAAGGTGGTCAGATCCAGAACGCCCTTGCTCGCCTCTGGAAGTTTATTTTACTGTTGGCTGCCTGTGGCGAATCCCCCTCCCGTTAACTAGAACCCTCATGGGATCAGTCATGCTACAGTGCAGAGGAATCCCACGAAGCAATGCTTTCTTCCAACGACACACAAGGAACCTGGTTAGAATAAGGAGCACAGAAGAGAGACAAGATGGGTGAGGAAATACCTTTTCCAGGATCACTCACTTCTGTATCCCACAAGGGTCATGGTTAAGAGGATGGGAATTCGCTAAAATCTGAAAAATGCTCACCCGGGAAAGCTGTAGCCCTTTTTTGTCCTATGACCACAGGGGGGGATTAACTGGCTACCTCATCTTGAACGATCCCTTAGCCACATGCCAGGGATCCAACGTGGGCTTCTGCTAAGCTACAACAAAGAGGGCCTTTCCCAGACAAGAGAAAGAATTCCCTCCATTTAGCTCGAAAGCGTCTCTCTCACCCACAGAAGTTATCCCAATAAGAGCCATTACCTCACTTGCCTTGTGTCTCTAATATCCTGGGACAACGTGGCTACAACACTGCATTCAACATAACCAGGAGGCTACCCTTCCTGTTTCACGGCACAGCGTCTGCCTACAGCCTTCCCCACATCCTGCCTAGCTTCCTGCTACAGTTTTGGTACAGATGCTGGTCGTGCATGCAGAAGTCTTACTTTCGAATCCGCGGAGATCCCTGCATTCATTGCTGTCCCTCCATTGAAGGCACGCAGCTCGAAACAGAGGGGCTCACGTTATTTCTATGAGCAAGTAACACCTAGAGGCGGAACCGAACCTGGGACCTCTGGAGCTTAGCGCAGGAGCCTCTAGCTCAGGGGTGGGCAAAATGGCCTCCAAGGGCCGGATGCAGCTCACCAAGCCAGCAGAGGCCCTGTCTCTCCCCCGCCCCCAGGCCAATTAGGGCCTTGGGACAGGAGGAGGACACGAATTTTCCTCCACCCTGCAAGGAGCATGTGGCACTTAGAAGCGCCACGCGCTCCTGGCAGGATGGGAGGAGACTTTGCGCACTCCCCCTGCCCCCAGGCCCTGATTGACCTGGGGGCAGAAGGGGGAAGCGAGCCAAGTCTCCTTCCACCACCAGGGGTATGCTCTTCTAGGGGGAACCACTGAGGTTTGTGGGTGGGGAAGCAGGAACATATCCTGGCCCCGCCCCCTTCTGCTCGAGGCCCCGCCCCTTTCAGTGCAGCCCAAGGGCCACCTCAAAAATTTCTGAAGTGGCCCCCGGCCAAAAATTACTGCCCATCCCTGCTCTAGCTTGAGTAAAAGCCAGCTGGCTTGGAGCGTGTAGCGCAAACTCATTGTGTCTCTCCATAAGTGGCATAAGTGTCACTCTACGGGACAGCGAACCACACCCAGTAGGTGTGTAGGTTACACAAGCACTTGGCTTTTTTCCTTCTTTCAATTTCCCCATAATCTTAAAGGAACAGAAAAGCCCCCCCCCCCCCACACACACACACAGTCCAAGCACCTGCAGTTGCCTTCCAGTTCTAGGAGATAGGTATATCTCCATATCTTTACGGGAGGAGGGATAGCTCAGTGGTTTGAGCATTGGCCTATTAAACCCAGGGTTGTGAGTTCAATCCTTGAGGAGGCCATTTAGGGAACTAGGGCAATTCTGTCAGGGATGGTGCTGGGTCCTGCCGTAAGGGCAGGGGACTGGACTGGACTCGATGACCTCTTGAGGTCCCTTCCAGTTCTATGAAATAGGTGTATGGGGCAGTTTTGTTTCCCATCAGCCCAAAGAGGACAGCAGCACCCGGTGAAGCCCATTAGAAACCTTGCCAGCGGGCAGCAGCGTTCATTGCGGAAGAACTGGCATCTCTCTGCTTTAACACGACCCTCGCTCAGCGCACCATGCAGCAGCTGCGAGACAGGAGAGTGATAAGGTGTCAGTAGGATCTCTCAAATTAGAGACCGGCAGCCCCATTCAAGTGAACCTCACGGTGGCTAGAAAAGCCACTATAAAAAGCCAGACTTGTGCAACAGAGGTAATAAAAATGCAACTCACACAGCAGCTGCAAATTAAAGCAACAGATCCCGCCTCGGTGCAACCCTGTCTGGAAACAGAACCCTTTACTCTAAATCATTCATATTAGGCAGTACCTAGGAATCTTAATTAAGGAGCTGGGCTCCAAACGACAAAGCACTGTACAGATATGCAACAGCTAGCAGTCCGTGTTTCACAGCACTCAAACGGCATTAGACCGAATGAAACAGGAGGGTGGGGGAGAAGGTGGTAACAGTCAGATGGAGACAGAGAAGCAAACAAAAAACACACTTTACACTCGCAAGAGGTAGTTTCCTCTTCAAGACTTAGGCATGGATTTCAAAGATTCCAAGGCCCCGAGGAGACACCATCGTGATCACCTCCTATTCTAATCTGCTGCGCCATGCAAGCTGTCAAACTTCCCCAGAACAATTCACAGAGCAGATCTTTTTGGGGGGGGGGGGGAAAATCCAGCGTAGATTTAAAAACGGTCAGTGACAGAGAATCCACCAAAACCATCGATGATCTGCTATTAATCCAGCGCTCACATTAATAGATCCTTGGGATACAAGCAATAAACAAAGGCAACGGCGCATGAATGCCGTTCCCAAAGCCAGAGAGCTTGTGTGCTTTTCAGAGTCTCTTGTGACCAGGAAGTTTTTTTGGGGGAAGACATGGGAGGAGTTTAAACTCAGTGACTTCTTTTCCAAAGAGCATGGATCTGGGTGATTGACTTTCTAGTTCGGTTCACTTCTGCCCTGCTAGAGGGGACAATTACAGGAGTCTGGGGTGTAGACATTTGTCGTAAGCATTTACACAGCACTTTCCAATCTACCTCCACATTAAAATTGGCCGTCACCAGAAGTCAGCACCTGCAAAATGTAAAGCATTTCACTGCTGAAAACCACACACCCCCACCCCCACACAGAGAAGGCAAGAGGCCTATGCAATGCAGGGAGATTTGGCCACACAAACCTGACAGCAGTTTCCTAGGTCAAAATAATATATCTCATAGAACTGGAAGGGACCTTGAAAGGTCAGTGAGTCTAGTCCCCTGCCCTCATGCAGAACCAAATACCATCCCTGACAGATTTGCCCCAAATTCTTAAGTGGCCCCCTCAAGGTTTGAACTCACAACCCTGGGTTTAGCAGGCCAATGCTTAAACCACTGAGCTATTCTAACCCCCCACTTAGAGCGTCTCTGACAGAGGGGTTTGACATCTACGGAGATGGCTCGGTAAAAGCAGGGGGCACTGCAATAGCAATTGTAGGGTTTACAGGGCTCCGTCCTGCGAGTTAGCCCTCTGTTCCATTCCTAGTAACGTCAGACTGAAAGCAAAGCCTTCGTCTTTTGCAGCACACGCTCTGGGTGACACTCATCAGGAGAGCGAAGGCTTCTCAAAAACGCTCCGTGTTAGCCTAACTCTACTCCTATCGAAGCCACTGCGATGTTTGCCATCAACGTCCAACCCTCTGTTTTGGAGGCCGCATGTTTCACATTGCAAGAGACTCTGTGTCCTGACCTTTCGTCTAGTTTCCTTGACGGGAGATACTCGCTTCTTGATTCTCCATAAGTGCTGAGCACCTAGCAGCTCTCACCAGTGAGGCTGCCTCGCTGGGGAATTCGGCTCCTACTTTTGAGAATTCTGGCCTGTGCATCCAAGCAGCGGATGCTCTTAGTGTTATTTTAGAAGGACGCAAACGGGCCATTTATCTCCTGCATCCGTCACCGACTAAAGAGGCTTGACCACAGAGTGCTCTCTCTGGGAAGATTGAAGGTCATCATCATTAGTTTCCCCAGAAGTAGCCTGGTGTCGTTATTCTAGGAGTCATTTCGACCGAGCACAGGGTTGCTCTACGTATGGGAGGAAACAAGAACAGGCAAACAAATGAGATGCTGTCCATGGAGAGACAACTTTGCTATCACGGTTTGCTTTGACAGTGCCAGCGTTTGAAATGCAGAATTTACTTTTGTCCCAACAATAGCATAGCACCCATTTATTTTTCCACTGGATCAAAACAAACACAAAAGAAAAAATCTGCACCAAGCCTTCCTGGCTGATGTATTTCTGTCGCAGATCAAAGATGTGCTTTATATTTGTCTGAGGCCACCTGTGGCCAAGAGTACAAAGCACTGGTTAAAGTTAAAACCTGGATTAGATTTCTTCTGACTGAAGCAGGCTCTACCTAGCGCTCACTGGAAAGTTTTCAACCGAGAAGTTTTTGGTTGGAAAATGCCAGTGTAGTTTGCAAAACCGTATCTGATAAAATTTCATGTGAGGAAAAAACAAAACAAAACCCTTTCGAAGTGTCAGAACACCCCATTTTGCCATTTTCAGACAAAGTTTTGGTCCAAATGTACTTATGCCATTTTAAAGGGGTTGAAATCAAAACGAAACATTTCAAATTTATTAAAAAAAAAAATGGTTTTGCTCAAGCCAAAAATCAAGTTTTGCTCATTTTGTTTTGTCCTTGGGACAAAGATAATTCAGAAGTCAAGATTATTTCCACAGGACAGAAAATCTGATTTCTAATCGTTTTGATTAATGAAACTAGTCTAACCACAGCAGCTGCACTGTTTACTGATTACCACTGTAGTTTGGTAATCGGGTCATTTTAAAGACAGACATCAGACATGCACCTTGTCTTTATCAGCAAGGTAGGATAAATCAGGTCTCAACCGCTCAGGAGACAGGGATCTCTTCTGTACACAAAGATTTTTTTAAACATAACACACCGGTGAGGCAAACAAGAATTCCACCCCATGACTACGTAGCAATAGTTTCAAGCAAGCGACAAAGTTTCACCAACAAAGCAGCAAGTAAACTCCAGACTCCACTCCCCGCGCTTAGAACTCCAGACGTTTCAAACAGTCACGGCTCCTGCTGGTTCATTCGGATTCAATGATCCCTGTGAAAGAGGACCAGGCCCCAAAAGGCTGTCCCACTTGAGTGCTCAAAACACAAGCCTTGCGAACGCTCCCTCTCGCCCTCTGCGCGAGAACTGGCACCGGGGTGCTGAAGCACACATTTGCAAGAGCCAAGAGGAGCCGACGCGGTTATTCTGATCGGCTCGATTTCCCACAGGCTCACCTCTGCCAGGGCCACGGTGGTTAGCACAAGCAAGGAAGGACCTCAGCCCCGAAGACACTACAAGCCACGGCCACATGCAGTAAAGAGGATCAAGCTGGGACCAGCCACCAGAGGGAGATGGGATGGTTTGGGCCAAGCCAGCGAATCACGCTTGGATCTTTTGATTTCCCACAAGAGCCGCCTAGTACAACTTCATCAACTGAACAGCCAGGGCTCAAGCAGCCGGCCAGTAGGGATGTAAAAGCCTGCTTAATTAGTTAAACATTATGGAAGGCAGGGGGAGAGGCGTTCCAGCTTACCCAGGACCACCAGTAACCATCACCTGATAAGGGTGATTTTAACTGGTTAACCCCAGATATCCCTACCCACAACAAGCCTGATTATACCCCCCCCCCCCCCAGGTTAGGCCTGGTTAAGCAGGGGAGGAGCAGGCTCGGAGGTCCAATCCCATTGCACATAAGAGACTTCGGAGGATATTCCCCCTCCTAGGTTGACAGCTACCAAAAAAGTCTCCATGCCAGGCAAATTAGCCCCGCTTGCCACAATGCCTGGCTGCTGGAACAGAGGAAGAAGTCGTAGCGCCCTTTTCCAGCAGAGCTTCTGGGGGCCTCTCCCAGAAAGCAGCTGCAGGAGGCAAGCACTCCAGGCCCACAGTCATGGGGGTTGCACCCACCCACAGAGGAGTCAGCTGTTTTCGGGCCAGAGCGGTTTCCATGTGGGGATGCTGGTTTCCAGGCAATTGCCAAGTAGCGGCTGCTCCAGGCACGCAGCAGAAATGCCGCCTTTCCAAACGGGGCTTCATTATTAATCAGCCCTAGTGCCCATGGCCCCATACGGATTGCCCCAGCCTTTTCCTGTCTCCCTGCACCTCGCCCCCCGCATGCATGCTGGACTCCCTTGCGCTGCAGGAGCCAGACTCAGCTAGTCACCGCCGCTTGCTATTTATGCCACCAGGCTCCTGGGGACACCTCATGCGCCCCATGAAACCGCAGCACAAGCCGCGCAGCTTGGTACTTGCCCTTTAAAAACGTCCCCCTAACTTGCGGGGCCTAGCAGTGACCATTCCTCTACATTTTTAATAGGGATGGAAAATTCCGTTTAGTTGGCTAACAATGCTTTTAACCGATTAACTGATTTAGAGGGGTGGGTGGGCAAGGGGGCCACTCCTGCCACCTGCCACTGGACTGGACCTCCCCACTACCATGGGGAGGGGCTTTTCTGGCATCGTAGTCCCTGCCTGTGGCAGGCGGGGAGCTGCTCCAGCACCCACTGGTTAACCTTAACTAGTAAGCCCCACCCATTAAGGGTAAGGTTAACTGGTTAAATATTCACAGAAATTAGGGATGCTTGTGCACATCTTAAACCAGTTTAAAGATAAGCCTGGCTAAGATTCCCATTTCACAGGGCGGGGAAGCCTCTCCTCTTTGTGATCTCTGATAAGCAAGTGTGATCAATTGCTATGTACTGGCAAAAATCACAAGCAAGACTTCAGTACCGACAGAGAGCATGTAGTGGGAAGAGAGGGAGAGGCAGGTTGTTTTGCAGCAGCTCTTGTGACGTTAGCTTATTTTCAGGGTATGGCACCTTAAAAAGTTTCTGCACACAGAACCTCCTGCGGACAAAATGCCATTTTGAGGCAAAAAAGCTGACAGCGTGTTCAGGCAGTTCACCCGACTCATTCTCTCCCTTCAAGGCTTGATTTATTTTCTTCTTCTTTCCCATACATCATAAGAATCTAAATGACAGTGCAAGGTTGCCAGCTCTTGCGGTATTGACCGGTTTGGTAAATCCTGCAGTCGTGTGGTTAGCTGAGAATCTCAGCTTCCATTTAAAAAACATCTAGCTCTCATGGGGTTGGAGAAAAACATGGGGGTGTGCCCTAAAGAGTCAGGCAAATTAAAAGGCACTTAAAAAAAAACCTTACAATTTTGGGGGCCCGACACCTGGCTTTTTGAGCTCACGGCTGGCAAGACGGAGCTCACAGCAGCTTAGGCGTACGGGAAACAAGCATTTGCCAAGGTGTCAGCCAGTTACTAAATGGGGACAACACACTCAGTGCTAAATAAAGACATACAAGCCAGCAGCCATGCCCTACTGAGGTCCAAAAGGTTCCTTCCTTCCATGTCTCTGCTGGCACTTGACTAAGTTTGCACAGACAGATGACATATTTGAAGCGCTGCAACGTTCCCTCCATAAGATGACAGAGTCTACCTAGATCATAGGAATGAGTGTGACCTGTATGGTCTAATCTTACACTTCTATACACGTTCAGTTATTTAAAGGAGTCAACTCTGCAACAGTAAAACTTGAAGGGAAATTTGAGGGAGACACTTCGAGTTCCTACCAGCATTCAGACCAGTTACAGTCACTCGGAGTTATTAAAACTGAGTTTTAAAGACAGATTACGCTTTTTGCCAATAAATGCCCTAAGTAGCATTGTCAACTCCCAGCATTTTATCTCAGTTTTTCTTACACCCCCTACCTCCTGCCGGGATGCTATTTGAGAATTTCAGATTTCACTAACCTAGTTAGTTCCAATGCTCCTGAGTATGGAGCAAAACTTGAAAATAGGACTCCGAGAAGCTCAAACCAGAAAGAAAAACAGCCCAAATCATGACGACTTAATATTTAAGCAAATCTCCATTGTTGAATGCTTGGGGTTGGCAAGACTGTGTCATTCCTCAAGACTGAGCAAAGTACAAAGATTCAGTGTAAATGGTCAACTTTACCTATTTTTAGACCAGTTGCTAGTGCATTTGGCAGAAAACAGCAGATAGAGGAAAAATAACATTTCCCTACACTATTTCCACATTTGCACACTTTTTTTTGAGACTCCCAACAGAAGCATTTCTATTCATGATCTGGTTTTATGAGGCACTGACAGAGTCCCTTTAAACATCTGCCAAAGGAGAAAATAAAAAACCATGCAACTGCGACTTCCTCTCATGGCATCCTCTTCAGTGTTACTGCCAACCTGATGGCCAATCGGACATCATGATCCTCGTATGCAAAAACCTTTGATGCTAAGAGTTTTTTCAAACAACTAACAAAATCATCCAAAGCCCAAGATTTGGTGGTGATGGGGGACTTCAACTATCCAGATATATGTTGGGAAAATAACACTGCAGGGCACAGACTATCCAATAAGTTCTTGAACTGCATTGAAGACAAGGGAGAAGCGGTGGATGTGGTATACCTAGACTTTAATAAGGCATTTGATACG